>JAHLJS010000003.1:12441297-12959907 GCA_038502445.1 Eremochloa ophiuroides | reverse complement strand
ATTGGAGTTGTATATGGGGTTCAACGATCTTCTCTTCACAGAGAGCTTACAAGAACCTGATTGGTATTTCACATCTGGTTTATGGTTGGTTATGGAAGTCATCAAGAATAAAAGAAATTTTTCTTTTGGCTAGTGCTCAAGGACAGATTGAGCACCGGAGACTTATTAAAACATAAGAATATGGTTCTGGATGATTACAACTGTGTTCTTTGTACACTAGGAGTTGAAGAATCACTCTTTCATCTTCTATTTGATTGTTCGTTTTCGATGTCTCGCTGGAACACCCCGCAATTGTTGGTCCCTGCTGTTGGTGTTGAGACTTCCCAAATGTTCGAAGCCTTCAGATTGCAGCTTTATTTGCCTTTATTCATGGAAATTATAGTGACCATATGCTGGTCCATTTGGGCAGTGAGAAATGATTTGATCTTCAGGACTTCAACCTCGTTCAACGATGCAGCTTATGTGTATTTCTTTCTATTTCCTTTGTCACCTTTTTCATTTATTGAACTTTGTTTTTTTGAACTTGTACAGTTTAAATTAATAAAGGCACAGTACGTAGGGGCCATGCCCTCTTGTTTATTCAAAAAAATCTGGTTAAACCTTAAGTTTAGACGTTATTTTTCTCGTCGTTACAGCTAATGTGACCAAAACTATGATCGTGGTGATCCCTAGACCAAGCAAGGACACCATCCAACGAGAGCAAATCCTGTCGCTGCAGATTATGCTGATCCAGCCCTCCTGAAAGAGATAAGGCAAAGCACATGAGGCTTGTTAATAGCAGAAGTACAATTCTTCATTTCCGCGAATCCACTGCATACGAGAATTGTTCATCTTATATCCATTGGCATATGCGCAAGCATCAAATACAAGCATATGCAATGTTAATGCTATGTCAAAAAAAAAAGGGAAAACTGACATAATTGAGATTCTGAATTCTTTCAGGAAAAGCTTGCCAAACTAAAATGAACAACATAACAAAGTAGTGTTATTTTAGTTTGAACAAACCTTTTGTTCTGCCAACTGCCTGTGCTGCCCCACCATGGATTGGTGAGCTTTTAAAATCAGATGTTCCTCAGTAAAAATTTTCTTAGCATGATCATAAAGTTCCATATCAAGTCTGTTCAACGAGATAATTTGTTTCAAAATTGCATCAGGTACTAGCTTCCGTGCCTGCAAACCGAGCTTCCTATGTTATTGATGAGACATTCTAATATGCAAGCACTCATATATAATATAAGCTAGAAATAGTCAGAAATTTCCAACTATTTTGAGTGTTGCAATCTTCAATGTGTATAAACTTCATCTCCCTTTGGTCGTTACCTCTTTTGAAAAGTTTGCTTCCTCAACTTTCTTTAGTGATGTTTTACGACGGATAGATTGAGACTTCAGCTGTTGAGTGATGCAAGTTTCATAAGCTTCCATCAATTTACCAACAGTCATCTGGCATCACGAATAAATAAACATTGTGATCAGAGGATAATAACAGAAAACTCTACACAAGGTTCACAAAAGGAAAGAAAAGAAACAAAACTCTCTACACAAATAATTTAGCCCTTCAAGTAGTGTATTACATTTCCTTTTCCATGTTTGTCACTGGTAGAGTTCAGGGCTTCATTATTTTGCCATCCATGCATGTTATTCTATCAAGAGAACATGAATATGAGATGTAGTATACAGATTTTACCATCTAATCACGTAAAACTAAACAACACAATTATAAGGTTTAACCACCCTCATACCAGAAGTTCATTTATTTCTTCATCCTCAGGCTCCATCATGGATGACTGTGAGTCTGTGAACAGTAGATTAGGTCCTCATTTATCATCTTTGTGTTATCAATACTGTATCAAAAGAATATTGGGAACCATATACCGAGAACAAACATAAGGTTTCTTAGTGTAATTATTTTTGCAAGTCACTTTTTTCCATACATATCGCCTTCCCGGACTAATGTTATTTCTTCAAGTCACCTTTTTCAGTGTGCAGCAAATCGTGAATACAACCACAAGTTGCTACTTGAGCTGCTACACCAGGCACATAGAGTGCTGCTTATGCATTAATATTTAATGGTTGATGAGCAGCTTCGCTTCTACTAGTTTGAAGTTTGTTGAATGTTATGCTGGTTCAAACTGACATTCATTTTGATAAGGGATACACATGACATGCCTCTGTATTGATGTATGAATCTATGCTTAGGTTTCAACAATTGAAACAATGCATTGCTAATTTGGTATAGCCAATGTATCATCAAAACCTAGCAGTACTATCTTTGAGTTTCAATAAAAGAAAAGGTTGAGCTGTTGCCCATTGGTTTATAAAATAATATGAATACAGTTATTGAAGACACAATTACTTTCCGTCCCCAAATATAAAGCGTTATTTGACTTAGTGTGGTCTTTAGGAACATATTCTAACATATATTTCTCTTATAATAATATATAATTTATAAGAATAAAAGTTTGATCATAAAGTATTTCTAAATACAAATCTAATGTAACTACTTTTGTAATACAAACTTTTCATATAATTAGGCTAATTATTAGTCAATGATAATTAGGCTAATTTTGTAATACAAACTTTTGTGATACAAATCTAATGTAACTACTTTTGTAATACAAACTTTTCATATAATTAGGCTAATTATTAGTCAATGATAATTAGGCTAATTTTGTAATACAAACTTTTGTAACTACTTTTGTAATACAAATCTAATTTAACTACTATTGAAATACATGCATGTCTTATATTCCGGGACGAAGGGAGTATAAGCCTCCACCAGATTGCAATGTGTATTACCAGTCTCGCTGGGCAGATCTTCCTTGAGATCTAAATTCAATGTCCCAGATTGTGAAAGCACCTGTGCTCCTACCATATGAGCAAACAACCTTGCTGATTCTTCATGATCCTCTGTAAGTCCTACATAAAGCATCTGGTCCAGCCTATTCTGTAATAAAATATGATGACATTACTTTTGGGAGGGAAGTATATAAAAACTCCATACCCTTTGTACAATGAACGAATATATTTGCTTTAGTAAATGTTATTGTCATAATGCATTTACCTACTGTTTAAGTTCCTTCTGCATGAAAGTATAGTCAACACAGTGGTGTTTTATTGTTTTGCATGCAGGAGGATTACTAATTAGTTATAAATAATGTATCATATGATTTGGCCATTGGGATGCACATCGAAAAGTCTTTCACGACATTCATCTTTGGTATATACCTTAGCAACTTCAAGAACAATACGACCAAGATCTGAATGCTTTCTGACACAATATCGAACATGGTTTGCTCCATCAAAGTATGAATTGTTTGTTAACCCAGTAATCTGCCAAGGTAACATGAGTACCCATAAAAAAATTAGATAACCAGATCGCTAAAGCTGGCTGGGAAATCATCTGCAGGCAGATGTTTACTGCAGTTGTGCTTGTGCAAAAAGATATAGCAATATAACATTATACTGCTCAATCTTTCACAAAGGTTTTTGCACAATTCTTGTAAAGTTCCTGATGTTACGTAGGAAAGTGCATATGCATATAAAAGAAGTGCTGAACTTGTCATTAATAGGTGATGAAGTAGAGGTTTACCTGTGGTAAGTATATCGTATATATATAGTAAAGAAGTCATAATAAGCGCTAGGAAGACCAAGCCGCTAGATAATTCACTTTTGCCGCTAAGGCTGGGAGTTAGGTCTGACCGAACCGAACTTATTGGTTATTTGGTCTTTTCAAAAGTTTGGTCATCCAAAACGGAGACCGATCGGTTACACTCAAAACTTAGGATCGAGAAAGTACGGTCTCGATCGGTTAGTTTAGTTCGGTCTTCGGTCTTCGGTCTTTGATCAGTTATGTCCAGGACTATTGCCGTATGAGCTATCTGCTGCTAATAGTTGTATTTAGCCTGCTATAGCCACTAAATAAGCCTCCTTTGCGGCCACTAAGTGCTTTGTTGGGCAAAAATCAAGCAGGCTCATCTAATTGTTAGCGGATGACCCGTAGTTTTGAGCGCTTTGAGCTTGGCACCCACCGTGCTGATTGATATAATGTATCGTCATTGCATTTGTGCTTGAATTGATGGTCTGGAGCATTGTATATGTTATGCAAAACGTCTTGTGATGGTCCTGGAGCTCTGTTCTTGTAAACTGATGAGCGTCGACTGATGAATATGTGAAATGATCAATGATTTTTTATCTCTTTTTCAAAACCGCTAAACAACTTAGCTGGAGCTACAGCCCGCTATAGCTGTTCGTGGCTTTTGCAGACTTCAATTGCTAAGAGGGTTAGCTGGACATTTAAAACCTTACTTCATGAAAAATAGCAGCAAGATATGTACTTCCTCACAGATCTAAAATGCAGATCATCTCTAGAAAATAATCAAAATATGGAAAATTGACAAAGTGGATGGAAATCACAAATCAATACTACAGCAAATGTTATTGCATAATTTGTTACAATGGAAAATAAATGTTGAGGGAGGCCAGAGAAAATGGATGGAGGACAACTTACAGTTCCCAATACACAGGTAGAATATAGAGAGTAAACAAATAAAACCATACAGGATATAGGACAACAGAAGTTTATATACAAAAATGACACGTCACAGTACCTGAAAGGTAGCACCATTGTGAATGATTTCATGGGCAACTGGATCATTGATGTACTGATGCAACGGCATAACCATATCGTCCACATAATATGCATTAATCTTCTTACTACTATGAACTGGGTCAATCCTCCTGTCATTTCTCTGGAAAGTTACAGTATAGTCGTTGAAGGAAATTCAATATGCCAAGAAAAAGTATGAGAAGTGTAACTGCTATTGAAGCTCAAGGGGTTACACTTGGAAGTCTTAACCCTCCTCTGACAAAACTAGGATGTTGAATCACTGTCCTATAACACCTAAAATGTAGATGGATGGTAGGGAAACTGAAATATACAGAGCACTCTACCAATTTAAGGAAAATCCACAGTGGATCAACTAATTTATCTCTATTACAATTGGTGTTTGGTTTGGTTAATACCAGATACTGATATCTATCAAAGATCCAATTAAACGTTGAATATGAAGCCCAAAATATAAGGTCCATATTTTTAAAAAAAATTAAGTATATTGACAGCATTTCTGTCAAATTTGAGCCCACAATCATATCCACCATATGTTACTGAGTACTTTCTGCCACAATAAGGTTGAACTGAAGTGTATAGGCATACCCTGGCAAGATCTTCTCTCATCCAAGGAACCAAGTACTTCCAAGGCCAGACGTCCAAAGTACTGATATCATGAGTCTTTTTTAATACACGGGTAGTCACTGACTTTGCGGAAGTTAAGTTTTGGTAATCAAGGGATCTAGCTGCGACTTCAACTGAGAACTCATAAGTGCTAAGTACACGATCAACTGGGTTCCTTAGTATCGTTACAACAGAAGTTCTCTCCCTTGGCAGCTTGGAAGTTAAGCTATAGTCATCATGACTAACAACCAGCTTGCAATCAGGATGGCTGATAAGAATAAGAAAAATATCATTAGAAATTGTAAGCAAATTATCTTAAGGAAAAAAAAATCATGGAACTGAACTCATGAGACAAACACTGACAGTTACTTCATAGGGAACAACAATTAAAAAGAGTTCCTTCGCTACCTACATATTTGTTTGCATGACCCATAGACAGGTCACGACATCCATGTAAAATGTCAGTTAACAATTTGAAGATGTAGTTGCTATGCATATACTAGTAGAATGCAGTAATTAGCATACTGGGAATCTGGGATAGCATCCATGTTAGCAACTTTCACATTCCAGGTCAGGTAAGCACTGAGAACATTATTTCACTACAGAGAAATGCAGTAAACCATGGATTACATCTGAATTATTTGATTCATGATCTAAATTTGTAAATAGCATATAGTTTATCCTAGAGGGGTTATTTCCAAAGCACTTTTTCATAAAAGGCCATAAAAACAATTAATTGAAACAGCAGGGCAGATGGCACCCAGAATTTGAAGAAGGCACTAATTTTCTATTAACTAATTCAGACAGTTCACAAGAACAGTGCTAAGATCCAGATCTCAGATGAGGTGCTCATGAAACAGATAAGGTTTGTCGAATTGCCCAGTGGACACAGGATGATGTATTTGAGCAAAGTAGAGAGCTAACTTTCCTCACCTTGGATCGAACCGCAGCTTGTCGTAAGAACGCGGGCATTCCTGCGCATTTGTATACAGCTTTTTGAGGAAGCTGCCAAGGCATGAAACATCATATCAGCGGGATACAATTTCTCGAACTAAAACTAAACTGATGTCCAGTCCAGCGAACGTACCAGAGAAAGTAGGTGCTGCCTCCAGTCCTAGGAATGTGGAGGAAGAAGAGCAAATCCTTGAGGCTCAGTTTGTCCCCGTCCTTGTTGTCGCGCCCAGTGGAGGAAGAGGAAGAGGAGGAATCAGCCCAACCCCTGACGACACCCTCGCAGTGTTTGTACCCATCGTCTGAACTGACAAGTGGAAGCAGCGCCACTAATACTGCATCACCCGAACGAACGAGTGGATTAGTCCACAAACAAAAGGCAAGAACCGAGAGCCAGGGAATGAATCGCTCGATCAACACGGCGGCAGCAACCGCAAAGCAGAATTTACAAATTCAGACGTGCCGAGGAGACAGGCCGAGAAGAACCGGGAGGGACGCGGCGCACCTGACACTAGGACGACGAGCGCGAGCGCGCGGGCGCCCAATCGGAGCGCCGCCCGAGCCATCGATTCGCGCGGGCGCCCAATTGGAAGGCCAAGGGCGTGCCGAGGACGAGGACGAGGCGGGCGTAAATAGCTGGGGCTTGCCGCCTTGCCGGGTTGGCAGCTGGCACCCAATAACGTTCACTCGTTTCGAAAGCCCTCTCCCGCGCGGCCGCGCCTTTCCTACTACCTCTGACGTCACTTGTGGCGTCACTGCTGACCCAGCCTTAAAAAAAAATCGAAACATTTATTTTAAATTGTTATAAGTTCTGAACAATATATTTATTTTATCTGTAGTGTGTTTCACGCAACGAGGTGAAAAAAAATTAGACCACATTAATCTGCATGTGTTTTGAAGAATTATTAGCAGCAACTTAGGTGTATTAATTTATAATCAGCCTGTTCTTTTCACTAATCAGCGCTTATTTTCAGCCACGAAACAGTATTTTTCTCTCACAACAAATCAGCACGAGCCAAAATCAGCGCTTATTTTCAGCCAAAAGAACAGGCCCAATATGTAACTTATGTATATAAGTTGTGTTTGATAACTTTTGTATATAATGTTTCATGGATTTTGTGTTTTAAGTTTTGGTATGAGTTATAGTTAATTTGTTTCTTTGGGTAATACATTTTTGTGTTTCCAAGTTTTAGCATAAATTATAAATTAATTTGTTCCGTTTTGTTTAATAAATTTTGCACAAAAGTTGTGCCTCTTAACTTTTTGTTATAAGTTATATGTTATAAGTTACTCCCTCCGTGCCACAATAGTGGACGTTCTACGGTTCAAAACAAGTATCAGAAAGCTTGACGTTTTAGCTTGTAAACGTAGGTCCCCACCCTATATCAGTCCATCCATCATCTATCTGTCGGCCACTATTGAGGATTAAAAAAATAAAAAAAGGCAAACGGTGGGAGGCTGGGGCAGCATTATCCTTTCATCCGTGGCGCATGAGAGAGAATAGCGCATTGGGAGTAGGAACGGAGAAAGTACTGGAGTAGACGGAGCAAGTACTGGAGTAGGGGTTTGCAGGACTTTTGCCACTATCGTTGGTAGTCGCGTTCGTTCCTAGAATGTCAACTATAATGGGACGGAGGGAGTAATAAATATAATTTGCTACTACAATAAAAATCTTTAAAACATATGAAAGTGCGGTCTAGTTTTATTTGTCACGTCACATTGAACACATTGATGTATTTGAAATTTAAAATAGATATACTGTTCGGAAGTTATAGTAATTTGAAATAAATTTGTTTTTCTTTCTAGCTGCATCAGGCGGCTGACATGAGAGCGAGTGAAATAGAGAGAGGAGGAGAGAAGCGGCCGCATGTAGGGAGTGTCGTGCTGAGATATTCCGATAGGGAAAGAGTGAGCCTTATTTTTCCAAAAAAGAAAGTTGCGACCTTTCATAATATTTTTGTTCGCTATATTCAAATCCGATGATCGTTCACGAATTAGCCCTGCAGCGATCGCTTTGCTTTACAGCCAGATAAGCAAATAAACCCATCCAAACGTCCACTGATACATTGCTGCTCGCGAACGCGTGTTTGTGAGTCCCCATCGCCCGCAACGTGGGCCAAATCACGGCCTCAGCCCCGCAATCTGGAGAACGCGCCCGCTTCGGTGTTGGGTCTACATTTTGAAACCTATGTGAAAGATAATAGTGGTGTTAGGTCCCAAGTTCCTTTAGCTGATGGTAGTGTTTCACAGATGATATGGATACATGTGCTTTCTGTAAAACTAATGCTAATGCTTTGGTTGTGGGTGATTCATTGTTATAAATTTGAGTATTCCGTAGCAATTACATTAATAGAATGGGTGAAATTTTGGACTTTTATTGTACATTGCATCTTAATGGAACCATATTGCAAACTTTACAAGTTCTCCATCGATGTGTTTAGATCATTGTAATGAAGCAAAAAAGATATCATCAGCCTTAGGGGTACATATGTCAATTTACATCCAAGACAGATAATCTCCCAGAAATAATGAGGACAGCCAAATGCCTAGGTTATTTAGACAGCGGATTTGTCCAGATCATGGCTTATAGATAAGTCTCAGCTTTTAAGCGAGACTCAAAACCTGAGACAAACATGACCTTAGTCATGTTGTGTTGGCACTTACAGTGGCAGCAGCGGTGGTGGGGAAGCACGGAGAGAAGGCCGGGTTTTGTTTCCTCACCACTTGCAGGAATTTTTTCTAAAAAAATAATCCTTTTATTTAACATTTTAAAATAACTGCTCTAAACAATTATAGACCTAACTCTTTTGATTGCGTCAGTTCAGCTAACGTGACCAAATAACGCAGTCATGACACATGTATTGACGTGGCAAGATCTGTTGCATTACACGACATTTTAGACATAAAAACCTTGTCATGATTAATATGCTATTGAAACCTTATATTATTTTCTCGAGCATCTTAACAATTTTAAATATAAAAACACAAAACTATAAGGCTGTATATTTAATTGAGGGCTACAGCTTTGATATAAAAAAAAACACCTTCATTTGACACCTAAAAAATGTATTATTTTTTCTAACATGACAAACGCGTGTAGCAATTATTATGAGGCTGAAATTATATATATATATATATATATATATATATATATATATATATATATATATATATATAGTCTTGACGTTTCTAAATGAGAACTCAAAATAATAAAGTTATAGATCTCTATAATTTATATAAAAATAATCTTCATTCGATGCCATATCGGAAAGAGAGTGAATTTTCTAACGTTAATTCTTGTCTCCCGAGCGATATGACAATATTTTATATGTCGAAAAACGTCATCCAATACAGCACATCTTGTGGCGCTAATATATGTGATGTGATAGCCTTATTTGGTCGCGTCCGACGTACTGGCACAACCAAAACGGTTGGATCTATACATTTGTTTTGTGAGCGATTATTTTTAAAATACTGAATAAAAAGCTTAAATATAGAAAGAAAAATTCCCACCTGCGTCGTGCCGCGCCATGCCGTGGGATGGTTTTTGGTCTGTTTCGCGCTGCCGGCCTCGGCCGTTGGCCACCGGTGAATCTTGCCGTGCTGGCGGATTTTCTATTGTTTTCGACAACTGTTTGTTTGAAGTCGAGTTAACAGATAACGGATGCTGTTTCCTCCTGGTTTTTTCAGGACGAAGTCGTCCCAAACAGTGGCGGAGCTTGAACAACACTCTAAGGGGGCCATCGTCAATGAATTAGGAGGGGCCACTAACAATACATAAACCAATTTAGGCGTTTAGCCATTGATTATTGTGTGTTCATTAAGAAAAAATGAAAAACTTAGGGTGGCCATGGCCCCATGTTGGCCTTAACTATCCTCCGCCATTGGTCCCAAAAAGCATTTGGTTGAAGGAACAGAATAGATGTACTCACTCCAAAAAATGAATTTTTTATTTGGATTCTTTATTTGACTATTCGTCTTATTCATTTTTTATTCAAATCACAAAATAGATATTATTAAAAATCTTTAAAGATAAAATAAGTCATCACAAAATAAATAATATTTATAGAAAAATTTGAATAAAAAGAATGGTAAAACAAAAAATCTAAAAGTCAAAAACAATTTTTGACAAAGTATGAATTTTTTAACACTGTGATATATAGTTACGAGTCATAATTCGGTGGCTGGAATCGCTTCCTGTCGTCTCCGCAAAATAGGTAGTTTTGTTGATTTAATTCGCTGAAGGGCAATATGGTCATGGCTCATGCCCACCCCCCGCGCGCCCACCCAACAGCCCACGGCCCACCACGCGGCCCCCTCCCCCCTCCTCATTGTCGCGCTGCCAAACTGACGCCGCCGCCCTGCTCTCTCCCTCCCTTTCACCCTCGCCATCGCTCGGCCTGCCTGGACCTCGCGTGACGCCGTCGCCGTCGGGCAGCTCTCACCATCCCGCAGCCTGCCTTGGCCCTCGCGCGGCTACTACGCCGCCGGCCTGCCCTCGCCCGCGCGAGGTCCTAGGATCTCTTCGCACGTAGGAGGGCGAGCACCGCACGGAGGGTTGGATCTCTCCGATTGGCTCACCGACGACGGCCCTGTTGATTCCTCCTCTTCTCACATCTACGTCCTCAGGTACGTATTTTTTCTGATTTTCTACTACTTACTCCAACATATATGCTTTTGCATCGCTAAAACATTCATCACAGAGAATTAGATACTTCGATTCATGTGCATATGTTTGTGTTTGTTCTACAAATATATTCTGGACAATAGCTCATTGTAAAAATATCCTATAAAATTTCTTGATTTTAGAACAAATGGCAAACAAGAAAAAGAATAATGAGAGCACAAAACACAAATTGTTGAGGCATCCACCCCACATTGTGTTGTTGGTGTAGGTGATGCAGCTCTCCATAACTAGAAAATACATGCAAGGGAATAATTTTAAAATATTTGTCGCCTGAGAGGCATGGTTGTAATTTTTCTGAGAGTAACATCATCAAAAGATGACCCACCAACATCTGTTTGAGGTAAAGAACCCTTCTAATTATTAGTCTCAGCAACATTTTGAGGAAGTTCCAGATTTGATTCGAAGTCAATCACGACTTTTTGACATATACTCCCTCCGTATCAGAGTTAGATGACGTTTAAGACAATGACATGGTCTTCAAAGCATGACTTTGACTTCATATTTAAAATACTTATTGAAAAGTGATATATGCATACTTTTATAAAAGTATATTCGAAGACAAATCTATTTATATAGTTTCCATATTTTCAAACCCAATAATTTAAAAGTTATTCATGATTTATATATCCCAATATTTGACCAAGACCTTTTCTAAAATATCATATTTTTCCGATACGGAGGGAGTATAATTTAGCATCCTACAATGTTGCAAGCTTTAGCTTTGACTAGGTTTTTAGAAAAAAAAAATAATATACTGCCTCTGTGTCTTAATGAAACTAGTTTGTTGTTGTAGATGTTAGAGGACTGTTACTGCCTCTATGTAACGCCCCAAAGTCCAAACGGCTCAGATTCGAACCACGCCTACCACCATCCCACTTAAGCTTTCGTCCTTGCTTCGTTTAAAAGAGTTAACTCGGGGATGATGGGAGAGACTCTAGAAGCCTTATATGTTGGTCTAACCCACCTTTAACAATCAAGGTAGGACTAAACCCCTCACAATATCTCATTACTTGCACATGGTGACAACAGGGCAAATTCCAAATTGGGTCGGGTGTTACATACACCCCCCTCAAAGGGCCCGACGTCCTCGTCGGCTCAACACACCCACAGCCAGGCAAATGATAACCAGGAACGTTCCCCTCTTAGCACACGCGACCATGCATCCAGTGCCGGCACATGTGCCACGCCGTGCGCCCAGCAGGGCCTACACGCGCAATGGACCCCCAAGTCAGCGCCCCTGGCCCGCACGCGCCCGTGGCCGCGAAGGTCGGCTCTGATACCATTTGTAACACCCCAAAGTCCAAACGGCTCAGATTCACTCTGCACGTTGAGCGAACCACGCCTACCACCATCCCACTTAAGCTTTCGTCCTCTCTTCGCTTAAAAGAGTTAACTCGGGGATGATGGGAGAGACTCTAGAAACCTTATATATTGGTCTAACCCACCTTTAACAACTAAGGTGGGACTAAACCCCTCACAATCTCTCATTACTTGCACATGGCGACAACAGGCCAAATTCCAAATTGGGCCGGGTGTTACACTCTATGTCTTAATGTTGTATTAACTATTAAGGCCTAGTACTGACTCTGTGACTTAGAGGACATGGTGATGCCCAAGACAAACACTTAGTGACAACTGGATTTTGGTGAAGTGGGGACAGAAGTCCCAACTTGTATGATGCTAGCCATTGCAGTTATTTGCTCTATACCGATGTTATAACTGTCCAACCAGAAGCGCGTGATGGGATTGTCTTCAGGTTCACCCTCTAACTCTGTTTCAGATGCCTCATAGTCATCACCATAGGGTTTTCACGGCTGCGAGCATGGAATATAATAGGCGAACGAGGAACAAAGTGATTACACATGAAGCTGGACAAACAATAATATGAATGAGGAACAAAGCTAGAATTATAGCTCTACTGCATGTATGTGCATCGTGATAACACTATCAAAGTTCAAGTGAACAAGGAACAAAGCAACCTAGTTACTATCACACATGTGAGTACAAAAGCAATGAAAGGAAACACCTAATGAACAAGAACAACATGGACGAGCATCGTGAAGACACAAATAAGCATTGATAATTAAAGATCAGAAAACCAAGTGAACCCTAACTAAAACCCTAATCAAATCTTCTCCTATTTTCACCTTGTTATTGGCCGCGGTGGAGGAGCAGCCCTTGGCCCATTTGCCGCCTCTGACGGGGGGTCTTCTTCTCGCTTGCGGAGGAGGAGGAGGAGGAGGAAGACCCTTGTGGCTGCTTGACGCAGGCGACTGGGGGCTTGGTCTTGGCCGTGGCTGACACAGCACCTCCACCTTCCCTATGACCAGTCAAGATGGCCTTCATCAACGATGAATTTGTGTAGCGCAACCTCTGGTTCACCTCCACATCGTCGGGCTTCACAACTTTGTTGGAGTCGTCCGGGCCCCCCGAAGAGGACGCGGTGGCGCCATGGCTGCGCGACGCCCCCATCCCTTGATTGCCAGAAGCCATCTCCACATTTGTTGCACCACCGGTCGCCGCACAAACCACCTCGTCGCCGCCCTAAGGAAACCCTAGAACTGAATTATTTATCTAAATATACTAATCTAATTATTCATCCCATATACTACTCTTTGTGCGATTATGCATTTACCCCTTTACCCTTCGTTAAAAAAAAAAGAACTACGAAAAAGGAATTACCCCTCATCTATTTAGGGTCCTAATATCCTCCACTTCAAAGGGGACGGGAGGTGATAGAAGGCGACATGACGTACATGGGCCCACCGATCATAGACACATCAATCGCCTCTAATTGCTTTCCCCCCTCGCTTCTCATCGCTTCTCATGTTCTGGACCCACCGATCATAGACACATCATTTTCCTCCCATCGCCTCTTCAACCATTGAAAAATTTCACTATAGTTACACATCCCTTCGTTACTGGTCGTGTGCTCTTGCGGCATCAGCCTGCTTGAGCTGCTCGCCAAAACGCTAACCAACATGCGCCTCTCCATCAGGCTAGGCTTCTCATCAAGGATGAAAACGGATTGGATATCAATGATATTATATTTGTTTTTATATTTCTACTCGGATTCGGATTTAAATACGGATAATATCAGTTATGTCAGATAGGATATGATTGGATATCGACATCATAAACATGTGATTTGAACCTACCTTAAGCGAACAGAGCCAAACAGGAGATAGCGCCATTAATCGGAGACAAGTCAATCCTGCCGATTTCAATACTTCGTACACGGACTCGATGCCGTCCGTGGAAGGGTTCGACGACGCTGACGCAGGGAGATGGTTAAACACCTGCTTGTGGCTGCGGACAGGTACGCCGTAGAACGGCTGAAGAAGCTGATCTGCGAAGGCGTTCTTTGCAAGAGCCTTGATTGAGGCTAAGGACGTGGACACCACGCTGGCTCTGACGGACACGCACCACTGCACAGCCTCATGAAGGCTTGTGTCGCGTTTCTCGCCTCGTCCAGGAAAGTGGGTGGCGCTGTGGCGAGCCAGGAAGTGTATCTGCAACTCAAGGACAACGACAGGCCACGCCCTACGTTCTTTTCAGGTACTACTATGTTGAAGAAGAACATGTGTAAGTGGATGCGTAGGCCTCCCACGAGATGATCTTGTGGACTGTCGTCGTTTCCTTCAGTTTGCACAACATCGTTGTAAACACGGTGCTTACCGATTTTCACTATTTAGATTTTTTTTCGCAAAGGGTATACCCAGACAAAAGGAACTGCTTTACAACATCGACGAATTCTAGTTGCTCCATGCCTGCAGACAAGACACTAGTGTGCATAACGTCAGAACTATCGATTAACTGGATACAACGAGCAAAAGTGTTGGGACCACTTTGCCTAGCCTACTCGACGTCTGTCACCGGATCATGGCGCCGGCCTCTCCTGGAAAGAGGGCTTTCATGGCTTCCCGCCTTCTAGGGGGGCAGTATGTGGCAAAAGTCTGTTCAAACTCCTAAAAGGTTGCCTCATCATGTTTCGCCGTCTTGACCTCAAGCCCAAGCTTTTTCACTATCTAGATTACCATAATAATGTTTTTCTTAAATTATTACCACATTCAATACATTTGTAGTAATATACTCTCTCCGTTCCAAGTGATAAGTCAGGCGCATAATTTTGCTGTGTATCTAGACATGCTAGCAAAGGATATATACGTTCCTAAAACGTCAAAAACTTATAATTTGAGATGGGAAGTAGTATTTTGTTTACAATTTAGTTACTATACCAGGTGTTTTCTGGTCACCAGTCTGCTCCACCGGCTGCCCTTCTCGCTGGCCTTCGCTCGTGCCCCTCTTCGGTCTTCATGCTTCGTCGCCGCCGCCTTCACCACTCTTCGGTCTTCATGTTTCGTCGCCGCCGCCTTCACCACGACAACAACCGCCGCCTTCACCACTCTTCGGTCTTCATGTTTCGTCGCCGCCGCCTTCACCACGACAACAACCGCCCGTGGGCCGTGGCCGTTGCGTAGGACCAGGGATGGCGCGAGTGTCGCCCGACGGCGTCGACTGCGAGCACCCATTACAGGACTTTCACCATGTAATGAGCCCCACCATTCAGAGTGAATCCATCGTCTAATACTTCACAATTTATCTAGGAGTATATACTTGTGACCACGCTACCAACGCGGCATCTCAAAGTGTGGCACCAGTACAACCGCACGAGTATACATGATGATTCTGTGCACGCTAACACCACTGCCAGAAAGAATGCCAAGGGTAATGTCTGGGGGGGGGGGGGGGGGGGGGGGGGGGGGGGGGGGGCATCATCAGACTGTACATCAAAATCTAGAGAATGTCTCATGAATTCTGGTTAAATCTTAAGTTTAGACGTTCTTTTTCTCGTCGTTACAGCTAATGTGACCAAAACTATGATCGTGATGATCCCTAGTCCAAGCAAGACCACCATCCAAGGAGAGCAAATCCCGTCGCTGCACATTTTGCTGATCCAGCCCTGAAAGAGATAAGGCAAGGCACATGAGGCTTGCTAATAGGAGTACAATTCTTCATTGCCACAGTTCCACCACATACAAGAATGGTTCATCCGATATACTATCGTGTTTCCTCCTCCCTGGCATGTGCCACGCATCAAATACGCATATGCAATGTTAATGTTATGTCAAATAATTTGTAATCAAGCACTTGATGGATGTTGATATGAAGCAGGCTCCCTAATTTGTCAAATTTATCTATATCGTATTTCAAAAATTATATTGGTTAGCCATGGTACACCTCTGGACCTCACCCATGTCCACCACACATCACTGAGATTCTGAATTCTTGCAGGAAGAGCATGTCAAACTAAAATGAACCGCATATAAGTAGTGTTCTTTAGTGTTCTTTGAGTTTGAACAAACCTTTTGTTCTGCCAACTGTCTCTGCTGCCCCACCATGGATTGCTGAGCTTTTAGCATCAGATGTTCCTGGGTAAAAATTTTCTTAGCATGATCATAGAGTTCCATGTCAAGGCTGTTCAACGAGATGATTTGTTTCAAAATTGCCTCAGGTACCAGCTTCCGTGCCTGCAAACAGAACTTCCTATGTCATTGCTGAAACATTCTGATATGAAAGCACTCATACATATAAGAAACAAGCAGAAGTTTCCACCTGTTATACGAGTGTTGCATTATGCCAAGAAAGAAAAGCACATGAATGATTGTGAAGTTTTGAGCACATCAGCCTTAGCATTTATATCTCTATTTCTTTTTTCATGGCCTCAGTGTGAGCTTGATATTGATAGAGGAAAGAAATCTGGTATCCACATAAGCTAGAAACACAAGCAGATATTTCCAATTATTTTTGCTGTTTTAGTTATGACAAAAATGTAAGCACATGAATGGTTGTGAAGGTTCGAGCACATCAGCCTTAGCATTTGTATCCCTATTTCCTTTTTCTAAGCTTCATTTTGTGTTTGATATCCATATAGACAAGGGAACCAGGTACATATGATGCAAATTTCTGTAGCCACAAAATAGAAAATAAATCAAGAGCAATGCTAAATGTGCATAAACTTCATTCAGCTTTGGTCGTTACCTCTTTTGAAAAGTTTGCTTCGTGAACTCTCTTTAGGGATATTTTACGACGGCTAGATTGAGACTTGCGCAGTTTGGCGATACAAGTTTCATAAGCTTCCATCAGTTTACCAACAGTCATCTGGCATCAGGAATAAATTAACATTGTGATCACAGGTTAATAAACAGAAAACTCTACACAAGGTTTCGCAAAAATAAAACGGAAATAAAAAAGAAAAAACTCTATAAAAATAATTGAGCCCTTCAAGTAGTGTATTACATTTCCTTTTCCATGTTCGTCGTTGGTAGAGTTCAGCGCTTCATTATTTTGCCAGCCATGTGTGCTATTCTATCAAGAGAACATAAATATGAGATGGGGTGTACAGATTCTACTATCTAATCAAGCAAAGCTAAAAGCGCAATTATAAGGTTTAGCCACCCTTGTACCAGATGTTCGTTTGTTTCTTCATCATCGGGCTCCACCATGGATGGATGAGAGTCTGTGAACAGTAGAGATTAGGTCCTCATTTAGTCATTTATCATCTTTGAGTTGTCAAAACTGTTTCAAAAGAATATGGAGAACCATATACACAGAATAAACATAACATTTCTTTGTATAATTATTTCTTCAAGTCACTTTTTTCCATACATATCGTCTTCCTGTCCTCATGTTAAGTTATCTCTTCAAGTTGCCTATTCTCAGAATTTCCCTAATGTTTTTTAGTGAAGCAAATCATGCACACAAAACCACAAGTTGCTACTTCAACTGCTACACCAGCCACAGTGCTGCTTATGCATTAAGTGGTTGATGAGTAGCTTCATCCCACTAGTTTGTACTTTTGCTGAATGTTATGCTGGTTCAAACTCACATCCATTTTGGTCAGGGATGCACATACCATGATTGGATTTCAACAATTGCAGTGATGCATTGCTAATTTGTTAGGGAACGTCTCATCAAAACATCACTGTACTATCTTTCAGTTTCAATAAAAGATAAAGTTGAGCTGTTGCCCATTGGTCTGAAATAATATAAATGCAACTACTGAAGACACAATAATAAGTTAGGGCCACAAGATTGCAATGTGTATTACCAGTCTCACTGGGCACATCTTCCTTGAGATCTAAATTCAATGTCCCAGATTGTGAAAGCACCTGTGCTCCTACCATATGAGCAAACAACCTCGCTGATTCTTCATGGTCCTCTGTAAGTCCTACATACAGCATCTGGTCCAGCCTATTCTGTAATAAAATGTGATGGCATTATTTTTTGGAGGTAAGTATATAAAAAAAACTCCAGATCCACCTTTGTATACTGAATGGATATATTTGTTTTAGTAAATGTTATTGTCATAATGCATTTACATACTGTTTTAAGTTCCTTCTGCATGACTGCATAGTCAACATAGTGATGTTTTGCATGCAGATGCAGGAGAATGTAATAAATGAATAATGTATCATACGCTTTGGCCCTTGGAATACATAACAAAAACAGTCTTTCACGACATTCTTCTTTTATATATACCTTAGCAACTTCAAGCACAATACGACCAAGATCTGGATGCTTTCTGACACAATACCGAACCTCATGTGCTCCATCAAAGTATGAATTGTTCGTTAATCCAGTAATCTGCCAAGGTTAACATGAGCACGCATAAACAAATTAGCAAAACCAGACCGTTAAAGCAAGCTGGGAAATCACCTGCAGCCAGATGTTTACTACAGTTCTGCTAGTGGGAAGATATAACGATAAAACACAAATACACATGAGACAAAACACAATACTGGTACAGATTTGCAACAAAAATTACTGAACAGCGAGTATACAAATTGATCAGTTTGTCAGGCAATGCGTACTGGGAAATTTATATGGAAAAAACACTTATTCTGCTCAATCTTTCCACAAAGGTTTTCTTCCAAATTATTCTTATAAAGTTCCTGAAGTTATGTATGAAACTGAATATGCATATAATAGAACTGCTGAACACGTCATTGTTTGAGAGCACATGGTGATGAAATAGAGGTTAACTGTGGACTGTGGTGGGTATATCATATCAGTAAAAAAGTCGTAGTAAGCATGCATGCATCTGTTTTCGATTGTCCAGCTGTATTGCATGAGCTATCCAGGTTGTTCAAGTAAGGAATGATCACATATTTCATGAAAAAGTAGCAAGATATGTATTTCATCAGTCATCACATATCTAAAATGTAAACGATCATCTTTTGAACACAATCAAAATATGGAAAATATGGAAATTTGACAAAGTAGATGGAAATCGCAAATCAATACTGCAGAAAATGTTATTGCATAATTTGTTACAATGGTAAATATCAATGTTGAGGGAGGCCAGAGAAAATGGATGGAGGACAATTTGCAGTTCCCAATACATGGGTAGAACAGAGAGAGTAAATAAATAATACTATACAGGAACAGTACAACAGAAGTTGATATATGCAAAAATTACACATCACCGTACCTGAAAGGTAGCCCCATTATGAATTATTTCATGGGCAACTGGATCATTGATGTACTGATGTAACGGCATAACCATATCCTCCACATCATATGCATTAACCTTCTTACTACTAGGAACTTTGTCACCACCCCTGGCATCTCTCTGGAAAGTTACAATATAGTTATTGAAGGAACATTGTAAGGCAATGGAAGAATTGTAATTGCAATTTATGACTTATTTAAGTTCGGGGGGTCACACTTGGAACCTTCTGACAAAACTAGGATGTTCAATACCCTGGAATACAAGTAAATGGATGGTAGAGAAACTGTAATATACAGAGCTCTCTACCAGTTTAAGGAAAATACATGGTGGATCAAGTGATTTATCTCTATTACAATTGGTGTTTCATTTGATTAATATCAGATACAGATGTCTATCAAAGATCCGATCAATTGTTGAATATAGAACACAAGGTCCCAAAATATAAGGTCCATGTTTTAGAAAATAAAATATCTTGACAGCATTTTGTTAAAATTGTTGCATTTGAACAGCTGCGGTTTGGGCCCACAAGCATATCCACCATTTTGTACTTAGTATTTTCTGCCACTACAATTCTATAAAGTACAAATCTAAACCAAAGGTTGAACTGAAGTGGATAGGCATACCCTGGCAAACAGATCTTCCCTCATCCAAGGAACCAAGTACTTCCAAGGCCAGATGTCCAAAGTACTGACAGCATGAGACTTTTTTAACACACGGGTAGTCATTAACTTTGCAGAAGTTAAGTTTGGGTGAACAAGGAATCTAGCTGCCACTTCAACTGAGAACTCATATGTGCTAAATACACGATCAACTGGGCTCCTTAGTATTGTTACAACGGAAGTTCTCTGCCTTGGCAGCTTGGAAGTTAAGCTATAGTCATCATGACTAACAACCAGCTTGCAATCAGGATGGCTGACAAGAATACCGAAATGACATTAGAAATCTGCTTATCTTAAGAAAAGAACTCGGAACTGAACTCATGGGACAAACACTGACAGTTACTTCATAAGGAACAACAATTAAAAAGTAGAGAGCTAACTTTCCTCACCTTGGGTTGAACCGGAGCTTGTCGTAAGAGCGCGGACATTCCTCCGCATTTGTATACAGCTTTTTGAGGAAGCTGCAAGACATGAAACATCAGGGGTATACATCTAACTATCTAAGATTACTGTGAACCAAACTGATCACCAGTCCAGCTAATGTACCAGTGAAAGTAGGTGCGGCCTCCAGTCCTAGGAATGTGGAGGAAGAAGAGCAAATCCTTGAGGCTGAGTTTGTCCCCACCCTTCTCGCGCCCAGTGGAGGAATCAGCCCAGCCCCTGACGACACCCTCGCAGTGCCTGTACCCATCGTCGGAACTGGCAAGTGGGAGCAGAGCCACTGCATCACCCGAAACAGCTGATTAGTCGACAAACATCGCGAAAATCCGAGGCAAGTAGTATATGTTTCCCGGCTCAACAAGCGCACCACACCACACCACGCCGAAACCGTCCCAGCCAGTGAATCGCTCGATCAACACGGCGAAAGCAGCCTCAGAGCAGAATTCAGACGTACGTGCCGATGAGACAGCCGAGAGAGAGACGGGAGGGAAGGGGAGGCGGGCGCACCTGGCACGAGGACGAGGAGCGCGAGCGCGAGCACGCGGGCGCGGGCGACCAATCGGAGCGCCGCGCGCGCCATCGATTCGGCAGGGGCACCGCCCCACGCCCAGATCCGGCGGCGAAAGCGGCGCCCAGGCGCAGCGATTGGCGGGCGAGGAGAGCCCGGCCGCGAGGACAGGCACGGAGCACGGCGTCGACGGAAGAGCGGACGAGGCGAGGCGTTAAAAGGGGTGATGCGGGGAGAGGAAGCGGAAACGGGAGGATCGCGAGCGGGCGGCGGCGGCAAGCGGGGAACAGACGGAAGGAGGTGGAGCGTGGGGGTGCGGTGAGGGCCTCGGCAACGGCGCGGGCGGCCCGGCACCCGCCGCTTTCGTCGCCTCCCCTCGGTCTCCGAGCCCCCACTAGACTCGTCGCGGCGTTGTTTATTCGCTCGCACGCGCGGCTGCCGAGCGCAACTCCGCGCTAGTGCCGGTCGCTCTCGGGGCGGGGAGGGCGTGCCGGGGCCGGGGCCGGGGGCGATGCCGAGGCGGGCGTAAATAGTGGGGGGTTGGCACTTGGCAGTGGCAGCAGCGGTGGTGGGAGAGCGCAGCGGAAAGGCCAGCTTTCCTAGCCACTTGCGCCGCGCCGTGCCGTGGGATGGGTTTTGTTTGGTTTTCTCCGCGCTCGTTAATTTTTTTCATCGTTTACACGTGCAATGGGTTTTCATCATTTTGGTCCGAGTTTCATTCTTTTTTTTTTTGTTAAGGCGATTAAATCAAATAGAAGGGTGGAGTTTTAACACCGTCTTCTATAGGTTCACATTTTTCCTCCCCTTTTTCTCATATTCTTGTCTACGCCGACCAGCCATGCGCTCTAGCGTCACCGGCATGCTCCAGGCACTCACCAAAACACTAACCAACATGCCTCTACATCAGGTTAGACTTCTCACCGAAGCATTGATCCATTTGCATCTCCATATTAAGGGCATGTTTAACGTGGCTCTAGAGTTTAACTTCAAGTTAGAACTGGCTACAAGTAACCAAACACTCTAACTCTAGCTCCATAAAGTCTTTGAAGCTCTAATTTATTTCTCTGGAGCACTTTTTCAAACTCCTGGACTTCAAAATAGACCTAGACAAGGAGTTTCGAAGAAATTACCCGCAACTGCTATCAGTTACACACTCTAGAGAAAGACAGCTCTAGAGTCAGCTTCACCTAAAGTTCTGGAGTAGAGCCGCTCCAGCCGGAGTTGAAGCCATCCCAAACAGACCGTAAAACTGTGGCGCTTCGAGCTCTAGCACCACACTTGTCATGGATCCAATGGCTCAAGCTTTCCCGCGCACCCCTTACCTTTCATCTCGTTCAATTTTGATATGATCGGCATGGCCCGAAACTCATGGACACCTGAAGCTATGTTGCTTAAATCTAGGGTGAAAATGATACGGATATTTTCTACCGTATCGAGACCGAATCCATTTAGAGGAGTTCTAATCTATTCATATCTGGGTCCGGATATTCAACATCCGTTACTGTATCTGTATCCGAATTTCAAATTGCATATTTATGATATCAATATCCAAACTTCGGTATTCAAATCCGGATCCAAGTAGAAATATAAAAACAAATATAATATCAACATTATTGGTTCGCATCGGATCTATTTTCATAGTACCTAAAGCCCATGGTTGCGCTAACCAAACTTGAAGCCGCTTCCCTAAGCCGAAAACTCCTCCTAGGGCCACCGCCCCTACACCAATACAAGAGGCGACGTCATTAATTCGAGACAACTCAGTTCTAGTTAATGTGAGTAGGGTGACTTAAATCTGAGGAGAATATCCTCCCTTAAAAACGAATCCATTCTAGCTTTGTTCTAGAACTAAACACTACAGAAGAGCTCACCGTCTTATCGCCAATTGTCCTAAGAACTAAATGCATACTATATCGTCCTCTATGTGTATGGTTGTTCATTCATCAATATCTGTCAGGCATAGAAACTTAACACAAGGGCTTTGGTGGACTAGCTAATTTACCAAGGCAAACAACCACCTCTAATCCCATCCATTCATTCATGATCTAACGTCTAAGACTATTGTCTGACCTAGACAAGTTTGTTATATCGGGGAAAAAAAACTTCCAAGTACAATAGAAGAACGAGGCTACCTTGCCATGAGTGAGTTTCTTAATACGGAACTGAGCTCAAACCAACAACTTTGGCATGCCTAGCTCATGAGTCATGGCTAACAAAACGTCAGCCCAACATGATTTGGAGTAGCAAAATGCGGACTAACGTAGGTCAAAAGAATAGGCTTTCAACCAAGCTACTACTAGTACAGATGATGAAAACCACATGCTTGGGTCCGACGCCCTTGACACTTTGACAGTTGACACAAGGAAGTTGGTGCTACTGTTAAATCATTTTCCTCCGATTCACAGAATTTTATATTCGGCTGGTGGCCTGGTGTAGTGGTGCTCGTGATAATTCGGCTCTTGATTGGTGAGCCGCAAGCCCGCAATCCTGCGAGGGAGGATGCAACTTGTGGTGGGCGGCCTTTGCCGCGTGTGCTGTCTGGTACGGGAGGAATGAGCAGAGTTGCCGGATTCAGGATCCTGCTGCCTGCCTAGTGCCGTTCGGTGGACGGAGGATGGTGGATGGATTATAGATGGATGGATCGGATGGTTACCCACTAAACAGGGCTCCTGTCATACAAACTTTTGTGGTCCTGCTGTTTGTTTCCTTGGTTAAAAAAAAGGGTAAGAAAGCATGTGTGCTGCTTCCTGTTCTGAGATGAAGCATCTCTCGATCAGATAGTGGAAAAGCAGGAAGCAGATGAGCTGAACTTCTGGCACATTGTTTCCAGCCCTGTGTGTTTGTGTGGTGGCATTCAGCATGCAGACTGTTTCGGCAGTCTTTTATTTTAGCATCTATGGAATAGAAATATGCTCCCCTGTTTTCCCAAGAACTACCAGCACAAAGAACAAAAGGAGGGACCAACCAGTCTGCCAGTGACTAAAATTTGACCAAACTTAAGATTATCTGTCTCCTTAAAAAGTTGAGAATTACTTTCTTTTGTAAAGCTACTCAACAGCATTCCTTATTCATTCTCCTCATCGCCATCAGCCCATGGGGATGAGGATGAATCTGGCTTCTGGCAATCAGTCATTTGACGACACCACCACTAACCAGCGGTCAAAAGCTGTTTCTTGTCGACAGACAAATGTAATTCATAATTGACAGGAAACAGAAATCCTCTTTCAGTAACTCGTAGGCCCTATCGTGCTTCTGGCTTTTACTTTTTACTAGCACAAAGCCACAGCCCACAACCACAAGTTTTTTCGGTTACCTGGTATCAGATTTGGCTGGCTTAAGAGAAATGCTGTTATGATGGACGTTACATTTGTTATACATTTTGATTCAATGTTTGGCTAACTTTTCAAAAGTTGGCTTTTACCAACAGCCAAAAAAGCAAGTTTTTCCTAAAGCAACAACTCAAGCCAGGAAAAAAAAAACTATTTTCATATGAAACTTGATACATCCATAATTTGGTCACTCAAAAAAATATTGTAACTTGATACATCCATAGTGTACTCATATGCAAAAGTTAAGATGTAAACTCAAATTAGAAAATTCATACGCAAATAATAAATTTTAGGTGCATGTACACTACAGTATGAAAAAAATCCTGGTTTTTTTTTTTTTGGTTTCTTGTGGTGCAATTGCATATGAAATTTGTCATTTTCATTTCACATGATTTTTTTTATTTTTTGAGTTTGTATCTCAACTTTTATATGCAAGTACATATATGGATGTACTAAGGGCCTGTTTGCCATGGCTACAGAGCCCAACTTCAGGCTAGAGCTGACTTCAGTTAGCCAAACAATCTAACTCTGGAGCAGCCTACTCCATAGAGTTCTTGACCTCTAGTTTATTTTTCTGGAGCCTCTTTTTTAACTCCATGAAACTCTGGAGCCAGCTCTAAATAGGGAGTTTTGAAGAAATTACCCGTAATTGCCATTGTTTACACACCCTAAACAAAAATAGCTCTATAGTCGGCTCCACCTAGAGTTTTGGAGTAGAGCTACTCCACCCAAAGTTGAAGCCATCCCAAACATGCCCTAAGTCTATATATTTTGATTGAATGAGGGTGAAGTATGTTTTTTGAAATAGTTTATATATGTTTGCACCTAAGGCCCTGTTTAGTTCCCAAAAAATGAGAATCTTCCCTATCACATCGATTGTCCTTTACGCATGCATGGAGCATTAAATGAAGTAGCAGTTGTTGCATGTTTGCACAGTTTACCTGACTTTTCTCGAGACGAATCTTTTGAGTCTACTTAGACTATGATTGAATAATTATTAGAAAAAATTCATCGCGTGCTACAGTGAATTTTTCACCTCCTTTTTGCCAACTAAACAGGGCCTAAGATGTTTTTCTTGACACGCATGCCTTAATTAGCACTCCAAAGTTTATACCTATACCTAATATGTATAATAATAAAATAAAGAGACAAATTTCTTCTAGTTTGGTCATTTTTTGGTCCATCTGCTTTTAACTACCGGATAATGGAGAGTTCTATATATATATATATATATATATATGCAAGTTAGAATAGCTCTTGTCTATTGCGATACCGAGTCCAATTCCAAAAAAAATATTGCATCGTGTATGTCTGATCCGATGTGGGCTAGGTAATATGAGTAGTGAGTAACAGTTTTGATATCCTTCTGCTAGGAAAGGCAAAACCGATTATATAACATTAACCCTCTAGTGTGCCATATTCGTGGCACGTCGTTGTAAATCTCTCCATTTCTCAACCTTAACACAAAAGATGCGCAAGCCTTTTGCGTATTCAAGAAAAAAAATATAGTGGTGCCAATATATAGGATCTTGGTTAGGTAAAAATTGTCTTAAATGATCCAAATTTATAAATCCTTTGTATTTCAGGTGGAAGAATAATTTTAATGTTTTTTTTTGTCAAGGTTCCTCGATCAAAAGAGAAATCTAGGCCTATATATAAGCAACAAATAGTCCTCTTAAATTACAGCAACTGCGATGCTCAAAGTAATTACTCCAGCTATTCCAAATTATAAGATAACCATTATAGATACATAAAGCTCCACATTCCACCCTTTTTTATTTTGACGAAAAAGGTAGCTATACACTATACTATATCTAGATATATGCAATAGAACTAATGTATCTACAACAGTCAAAACAGATCCTATATAATTTATAATAGAGTAGTACTTCGTTAACACGAGAAAAAAGTGACAAGTGTTCAGGGTCAGGAAGACCAGGAATATGTATAAGGTACATGTACGGTGCTACCTAGCGTGTTAAGGTGGCTAGACAATGAAAACTACTGCCGTGAAAGCAAGCAAGAAACGCAAGCAAAATCCTCGATCATCTGAGCGTCCTCATCGCCATCAACCCAAGGGGATGAGGATGAATCTGGCTTCTGGCAATCAGTTATTTGACGACACCAGCATTCCTTATTCATTCTCCTCATCGCCATCAACCCAAGGGGATGAGGATGAATCTGGCTTCTGGCAATCAGTTATTTGACGACACCACCACTAACCAGCGGTCAAAAGCTGTTTCTGTTCGAGAGACAAACATAATTCATAATTGACTGGAAACGGAATTCCTCTTTTAGCAACTCGTAGGCCCTGTCGTGCTTCTGCCTTTTACTTTTTACTAGCACTAGCACAAAGCCACAGCCCACTACCACAAGTTTTTTCAGTCAGCTGGTATCAGATTTGGCTGGCTTAAGAGAAATGCTGATGGAAGAGAATAATTTATAAATCCTTGAGTAAGTAAAAATTATCCTAAATGGTCCAAATTTATAAATCCTTTGTATTTCAGACGGAAGAGAATAATTTTAATGGTTTCTTTTATCAAGATTCCTCGATCAAAAGAGAGATCTAGGCCTATAAGCATCAAGTAATCCTCTTAATTACATTACAGCAACTGCAATGCTCGAAGTAATTATATTGTTGACACTAAAAAAATGTATAGAGGAGGATTTTGGGCATCTCCAGCAAATTATACGCATCATGGACATGTTTGAAATCAAATGGCATCATGAAATATTTAGAAAACACGCGAAGAAGACAGCGAGCGACACGAGCCCCAGCCAAGTCGGGAAACCGACTAAGGTGGTTTTTGCTCTTGAGCTGGCTTCCTCTCCCAGCTGGCGAGACGCCCACTCGGGCCCGGCTTAGCCGGTTAAGTCGGGTCTCCCTGGAGTCCGAACCAATTTGGAATTAAATCGCGTTTAGGTAATTGTTTGACGGGGAAACTCATGGTACACGTTTTGAAGTTGTTTTCTATTGGGATAAGACCACCTCCTCTATATAAGAGGATCACGACCGATTAAGATCTTTTCTATCCAATCGATAAAAACACAATAACTACACCTTTTACTCCTTCTTTGACCCTATCGGTTGTTCGTCACGTCTCCTGGCAAGATTTGACGGTATTCTAGGCGTTACTAGTCATAGGACAACCTCCAGGTGCTCCTCATCCTTGACGGTTCTTCCTAAAAGGTGTTCGGGAGTTTATCTGGCGAAGAACGAGCTCTACATTATCTGTCTCTAGATCGATCATCATCGATTACGTTGCGTTCTTACCACATTAAAGGTTGCGTGCTAGCTCCTGCTGGTGTTTTGGCCCGAAGTCGTTTCGACGTTAATAATAATTACTCCATCTATTTTGAATTATATGATAACCATTATAATAATTTATAATAGAGGGAGTACTTCGCTAACACAAGACGAAAAAGTGACAACAACAGAGAGTTGAGGGTCAGGAAGACCACGAATATATGGTACAGATCTCAGATGCTAGTACGGTACGGTACTACCTAGCGTGTGTTAATTAAGGTGGCTAGACAATGAAAACTACTGTCGTGAAAGCAAGCAAGAAACGCAAGCAAAATCCTCGATCATTTGAGCGCCCATGCCTAGTCCATGGTATGCCCTGTTGGATCTCCTACTGGTATGGTCCGTGAGGCGGGCCACCAAGCGGCGGAAACGGCAGGTGCGGGTCGAGCTCAGCCGCCTGGTGGTCGAAGAGCGACGTGTAGTCGAACGCGGCGGGGCCGGCGGCGATCGCCCTGGAGACGACCTCGCCGAGCTCCGACGACTCCGCCCCGCCCCCGCGCATGCGCGCCTCATAGTCCTCGTAGACGACGTCGTAGCTGCAGCTCCCGTCCACCGCCGCCGCCGCCGGGTGCGGCGCGGGAAAGTAGCTCGACGACGCGGGCGGCGAGACGAAGGCCGCGGCGGCGGCGGCGGGGCTGTCCGTCGCCGCCTCGCCGGCGTGGTGGAACGGCGGCACGGAGGGGAAGGAGAAGGAGAAGGACGGCGCGGCGGCGGGCGCGGAGGCGGGGCCGCGGTCGCCGTCGCCGTCGTGGAGGTGGAGCCCCGACGTCTCCACCTTGAGGACGTGCTTGAAGCCCATCCCCAGCAGCTGCAAGGGGTCCTCCTTCTGCTGCTCCAGCGGCGCAGGCGACTGGCTCCCGCCGTGCGCGGCGGCGGCGGCCACGGCCACGGTGGCGCGCTGCTTCTGGTGGCAGGTGTGCTCGCCCAGGTAGGTGACGTCGAAGACGCACAGGTCGGTGTCCGACCGCTGCACCTGCTTCGTGGCGGCGCACGCCTGCGTGGTGCGGTACGTGCACCGGTAGTAGCCCCTGCAACGACAGCACGTGTCAGGACTCAGTATACCAGACATCATATGCTACCTGAATCAGAAACTTGTGCAGAATTTGTCGGGAGATATGATTCGCCAAAACAGAGGGAGTTTATAGCAAACATATTGTGCATATGAAATTAATCTCGATCATTAAGTTTTCGATGTTGATAGTTGAAGGTTTACTAGTACCTGGGAAACTTGGCGCCGAGGATGTCCTTCTGGCCGTACTTTCTCCAGCTGAAGCCGTCGTCCGGGGTGGCCTCCAAGCTAGCATCTGGCACTCGGAATTTTGCGGTCCATCTTGGTAGACCTTTCCTGTAAGATTGTTGACCAGGAAAACGAGAGGGTCAGTCAGATGTTCAGTTTCTTTTATTGACTTGCAAATGCGTTGTATTTGACCGAATGTTGTGATGTAGTAGTATGCCTACGGAGTATGCCTATGATGACAAAAGTATGTTCCCTTTTGACCAGGATGCTACTACTACCTTACTCTCTGTAGTAGCAGAGGAGACAGCATTTGATAATCAATTCTTCATGCTGTTAGGTATACCTTTCAAGATCCTTTTCAGGTTACTGAGTAAATTAGTCTGTTGGCTAACTGCCTACAGTAGGAGTACATGACAGAGTAGAGTAGTGCGATTTTTCTTTTTCTTTTTCTTTTTTTTGAAAAATATACTTTCGTATGCTATACCTATATACGTCAGCCTCTGAGAACATGAACACTGCATATCGTTACTTCCAGGATTCTTTTAATAAATTATTCACTGGAACATAGGAGTATTAAATTATAAGATATTTATTTTTTACTAAATACATTATCTTTATAATATATTTAAACATATTAGTACTTAGCAAAATCTATATACCTTGAAAAACAAAATGCTTAGAATTTAAAAGTAATGTGTATACGTATACATATACAGAACGCTTTTATGGGATAAGGTTTAATTTGGCACCACACGTCCACACCCACAACGTTTTTATCACTTAGGGTACAGTAGCTTTGTTTCATATTGCACGCGTCCTTAATGCTTGTTTCTTTTCTTAAACGAAAAAAAAAATCCTCCAATAAAGCTTGTTATTGCGAAAAATGATTTCTGAATAAGGCCATTCACACACAACTGAAATACTAGACAACAATTGACAGGAACATGTCAGGATCGCTACCACGAAGTATTGTGCACGGTTACGTAGGTGTGATCTCCTAGTTTGGTTTAAAAAAAACCCACAAAAATTAAAGTAATGTTAAAAACGTGAAACTTTGTAGGATCGAGGTGGTATCGTTTTCGGTACTCACTCTGTTTCGATTTATAAGTCGTTTGACTTTTTTGCCCTAAGTTTAACCACTTGTCTTATTTAAAATTTTATGTAAAATATCACCTTTTTTTACTATGTCATTCTTTACTAATAAAAGTTCTTTAAGACTAAGTTAAATTTAACTTTTTTTACGTAATTTTTTTTTAATAAGACGAGTGGTCAAACTTAGGTTAACGACTTATAAATTGGGATGGATTAAATATATACATACGTGAAAATTTAAAGTTCAGAGTCTCAGTCAACTCTAAAAGAGGTGAAAAATTAAAGAAAAAAATTAGGAGCAATTGCACTTCAAAGACCAATATTTTTTTTAAAAAAAAATAAACAAACCGTATCTCACGCTAATTCTATTGTCCCTGAATAACAGCCTGTTGGCTTGAGCGATCAGCCGTCAGCGTGTAGTTTTCGATTTTTATGCCATTTGACCTTGCATGTATGCATGCACCCGCAAACCTTTTTTCTGTGCCGCCGAAGTTTGGCACCTCAGATCATTTGGCGGGCAGCACGTACGGGCACGCGGCGTTTTTTCGAGTCTGAAAAGAAAAAAAAAAAAAAGCGAACGCAACGAACCTTCTCTTGCACGTGCTTTGGCGCTCCTGCACCTCCGTCGTCTCCGTGGCGATGGCCGTCCGGCCCGAGCTCTCGTCCGCCGACCGCGGCGAGTCGGAGCGGTCGTCGGTGCCCCGCGACGACCCCGGCCCCGGCGCGGCCTCGATGGCCCTGGCGACGGCCGCCGCCTTCCCGAGCGTGCACTGCAGCCGCCGCGCCGCGCCCCTGTAGTGCTCCGCCCGGGACCACGGGTCGTCCGCCATCATCTCCCCGAGCTGCCGCGCCTGCTCCTCGCCGTCGGCGAGCAGCGTCAGCAGCGTCTGCATGCTGCTCCCTCCTGCTTCTGCTCCCGCGCCAGCGCCGTCTTGCATGACTAGCTCTTGCTTGCTTGCCGCCTAGCTCGATAGTCGATCCTTGCAAACAGATCGACACTGGTTCGAGCGACTGCTTATTTGTGATTGATTCTTTGGATGGTTATTGATCTGTATGGACAATTATTTCAGCAGCAAGGATGAGCTGTTGGTGATGGATGCAGAGAAGAACAGGGAGGAGCAGCGGGAGGACGACCATGACAAGTTCAGAGAAACAGATGAGAAAACACGAGGTGATCTCAAAGTGGTGATATGAACACACAGAACGATGGATGTTGTATATATGAACAGGTGGCTGCTTGGCCAAGAATGGCGGCAACGATTCGATCGATGCTCACGAAAGCTTGCAGTAGGGCAGGTTTATATATGCAGGAGGAGGAGAGCTACGGAGAAGACGAAAGGAAGGTGGCATGCAATGGTTGTTCCAGAGAAAGAAGGGTCTACTAGCACTAGCAGTAGCAGATATAGTAGAATGTGGTTGTCTGAGATTCAGATGCCATGAATCTACTGCAAGCCTGCATCACTGTGGTATTTTCTAGATGGTTTTTTTCCCCGAAAAAAAAAACAAGATTTTCTAGATGGTGGTGAGAGGGAGAGCACGTTTGACCGGGGAAACGAAAGGAAAGGAAACCGAACCGAGTGAGTTTCCGGCCTATATTTGTTCTCCGATTTTGGGTGCTCGTCCGTCCATTGACCAGTCTTTGGTCAGACTAGTTATCGAGCTGGAGGAGCTGCAGGGGAAACTGCTACGTCCACTCGGTAGGGAAAGGCGAAGGCTGCAGAAGGGAAGAAACTGGCATCTTTTTTTTAATGGGCAGGAAATTCGGGGCGCGACGATGACCGCCTTTTCTTTTCCCTGATATAAACTCTTGTATATTGAATTATTGATACTTTGGTTTATAGGTGCATCATTTTATATATTACAATAGCTGGTTCTATGAATTAACTCTGAAGCTTAGTTTATGTATGGCTACTTTAGTTTGTTGCATGCTACTTCCATCTAGAAAGTTTAGTAGAAAAAAGGCAGCAAGTAAATAAAGTCTACCTAATAGTCTAGCTACGTCTACGTGCATGCACGATTTCAGGAAGGAATATAAATCGATCACCATATTCGTTTTGTTGGAGCTGGGGGATAAAACAAAATATTCTCATTTGCATCAGAAAAGCCTAGTCAAAGCACCAAAATGATCATTATATTTTTAATGATAACAGTCACGGTCAGCTTCACAAAGGGGCAGCTTTTGGAGAAGCAAGCAATATATGCAATCTTACAGAGCTTGAAGATGGTGCTGTTATAGACAAACCCTGCTACGAGATCAAGATCAAGCCCTAGATAAATTGAACGAACTGATAGGCTGCGGCCCTGTTCCGTCTGAAAGCACGCGCGCGGATAGTACGATGAAGTTTCAGACATCACGATTAAAGGCATTTCAGACATCAAAATATGCCCCTGTTGCCATCCCAGTGAGTCGGATGCACACAGTGAGTACTTCACTTTGTACTCCTGATTATTCCTGAAGGACTGAAACAGTAGGCTTGTTCTCACTGAGACAGTGACTTGCTCGCCGACTTAATACTCCTGCCTGTGTGTTGTGGTGTGGTGTGTGTGTGTTGGCATTCACTCTCACGAGTCGCGACTCCTTTTGGAAAATTCGGTAGGAATATTCAAACCCAAGGCCGATCGTGTGCTGACCGCTCGTTCAACCCTGCGAGCGATGCTACTGGTCCAGCGCTGATCACCCTTTTTTGTGTTTTCGTTTTTTTCAGAAGACGTTGGCGTTGACTGAATGAATGAACAAGGCTGACGGGAGGAGGTCAACGTCGAAGAAGGTTGGACGAACTGGCATCGAATCTTCAAACTCGTTTCCGCGTCTTGGACTGGGGAGCGATCGAGAAAAGTGACAGTGACGCAAGTGCCACGACGTTGTGCTGACGACGATGCCGGGGGAGCTGAGCTGACCGGGGAAAAGGAGGCAAACCAGCCGCACAGGGAACAGTTTTTGGCACCACTCTACTCCTCCTCTTGTCCTGCGTCGTGACGATGCCGAATGAATGAGATTCTGCGGAGCTTGTGGAAGCCATGCCAGCCAGCGATGAGTGGAGAGTGGAGAGGGACGCATCGAACAATTAATGAATGATGTCGCTCGCCTTCGAATTTTATTCGCATGACTTAGCTCGCAAGTGTAGCGTACATGCATGATATAGTACATGTACTGTACCAATGGAAGAAGAAGTTAGTACGCGACGGGGTGTCACATTCTTGTGTTTCAAATTTCAAAACAAACCATGTAGTACTAGTACGTGATATGGACGTAAGAACTCTATATATGAACAAATAAAAACAATCAATTTTAGTGGGGATAATAAGAAAGTTTTTGTTATTGTTCCTTTCCGACGACCCACAGCGTGAAAGTGCTCACTGCCGACATGGCGATGTGGCAAGGCAAGGCAAACCGGTGGACCATTTATTGTGCGAGAACTCTTCGGTCAGATTTACGGTGACTGCGGCTGATTTGGTAGGGCTGTGAGAGAAAAACACGGTTCTATGGTTAAAAAATATGCTTAATTCTGGTTGATAAGCTGAAACAAAAGTTTTGATAGGGCTCTATATTCTTAAGTGTTCTAGTTCTAAATTCTCTCTAGAAACATTTCTTGGGTGATTCTCGATCACATTCTTTGAAAATATTTGATAGGGATGACAGTTGATTCTTGAAAAATGAGATGGAGATGAATCTGAATTTCCAGTTCAGACCAAGCGAAACACCCTTTTGGTGATTATCTCCTAGTGTAAAAAATGAGAATCATCCCAAGTGATTGTTTGTGGAACATTTTAACGTGTTTGACGTTGATTTTGGAGATCCATGGTGGAACATTTCACATTTTAGCATGTTTGGCAGGGATTCTGGATCCACATGAGAATCCAAAACATTTGTGCATCCAAAGGCAGTTTATGGGAAATCAATATTTAAGACTCCAAATAGATATTATGACAAATATATTCCACAGTAAATTTAATAATATTGATTCAATAAGATACGCATTAATAGGTTTTATGTATAATTTATTCAAACTTATAGAATTGCTTCTAAAATTGCAATTTTCTAGGACGGAGAAACCATACGAGATACTGAACGACTACGGCATCCAATATCATCTTCACTGAACTGCATCAGCACCCGAATCCCCATGTATGTCGTAAAAAACAGCAATTATCATTTCAGAGCATAATCAGAGTACAATTACATCTGCAAAACACATTGGGCCACTGACACAGTTCCAGCAATGTTAAGCTGTCAACAATATGGATTTCGTCTGACAGCCGTCAGGTGATCGTTCCTGCAGTCCGTAGGGTACATTATTAAACCACATGTTCAAGACAACTGCCCTATAAAGCATGCTAAAGCGGTCAAAACGTTCATGTACATAGAAGGTACTCCTAGTTCAGTAGCAGGAGACAGCACGAAAAACATAACTTATATCCATAATATTTCCAGTACGCCACTAGCACTACAAAGCATGTAAATTGTCTGACTGTATGCTCTAGTTCATCTCGATTACAAGAAAAAACTACAAGTTCACAACCCACCTCTCATCTGCTATACCACATCAAAACTTCTCTTTAATCAAAAAACCCTGGTACTTCCCCTGGCATAGGAGCAAGTTCGTTTCTCCCAAACTTTTCCTCATCAAAGAAGGTTGCCTGCACCACACGCCCGCCAAAGAACCGTCCTTGCAGATCAACCATTGCCTTTGTTGCTTCTTCTGCTCGCTCAAATTGTATGAATATCCTTACAGCCTCATCAGCTGGGAAATCTGGCTGTGTGATCTCAAATATCAGCACCCGAGACACCGTCCCATACTTGGCACACTCCGATGCCACCTCATCTTCCAGCTCATCGTCAACCTCACCGGGACCAACCTGCACATGTTTCACAAGCATAAGAACTGTTTACAGAATGGTATAAGTGATATGTTTCCTTCTTGCTGAACAATCCAATCCCTCTAGCAGTAAGTGGAAATGAATAGAAATTCTGAATTAAATGGATCATCGCTGTGCTCAAGTCATAAAAATTGCTCACGATCCAAGGTCTCACACAGTTAAAATAGACAAATTCAGCAAGATAACTTCATGATGTCAGACTTCTTGGGGTCATACCAAGATACAAATATCTTTTTCTTTGACATGAAAATAGAAATTTCTTTATCATTAAGAACTGAATGCTTATTATCTGATAAATCAATTTGATTACCATGATATTGCATGAGTATTGTGTGAAAAAAGGGGTAATGAAATCTTTGATCAAATGAGATTTTCATGACCATTGCATACCATCTAAATTCAAATATGCTAATCAGATAAGACTATTGCAGTGTTATAGTCAAAATCCAACACAGAGCTCACTAAACCATAAACAAATTCCAGTAGAGTTTGACCTCTGAATATGTTTAAATTTTTAAAAATGTTAAATAACCCCAATTAATTATATGGTGCAAAGAAAAAAAAGATTGTGAAACCATCTAGAACCTGACAGAAACTTTGCATTTCTAAACACATTAACGAAAAAGCCTGAGTGCTACATTGCTACTCCCATTTGTGTTCATAAGCTAAGGGACAAAGCTAACATGTAGTATTGTAGTTCAGACATTTAACTAGCTTGTTTAAACCAAGTTCTGCAAAGTTAGCAACTTACAATATCGATACATTCAATTATTGCCAAGAATAAAGGTAAGGGAAGGGCTAATCAAACACCAGAGGCTAGTTAACTGTGGCACTACAAGCAAACAGTTTCAAAGGTGATGGATAAATTGAATAGACCAGCACACAATCTGCAAGTCGTTGGCTGATTAAACCTATGCTTGTACTCCTATGCATCATGATAGTCAGGGATTCATACAAAAAACAACTTAAGCATTAACAAACAGGTCTATATTGGAATTGATGCAACAATGACATTTAGTCATTTACCATGTTGCGAAGCAGCAAAACTCGTGTCGGTTGCCCATCAAAGCTGACAGATCTCGGCTTCTTTTCTGGAGGCCTCGAACTGCTCTCATCAACAATAACTCCTCCCCTTCTATCAGTCTTCTTGGCCACCAGAGGGGCGGTTATCCCCTGCTCTTGCTTGCCAAGCCCCTGACCTTCCTTCCACCCCATCTTGGCCATCATCCGCTGGGCAGCAGTCATCTGCCCGCCGGCGCCCACACCCAACCCAGCAGAAGACGAGCTACCAATGGCGAAGCCATCCCCGTGAGGTGGGGACGAGGGGGCTCTAGCAGCAGCACCGCCACCGCTCATCGCTGCCCTCCTCTTCCACGCCTCCTCGCCGGATATGTTGAGGGAGGAGGACCTGGACTGGTAGTCCTTCTCCTCGCGCTCGCGGGCCTCCCGCTCCCGCTGCTCGCGCTCCCTCTCCCGCTCTTGCTCCTCGCGGCGCCGCCTCTCAAGCTCCTTGTTCAGCTCGGCCTCCTTGGCGCGCCGGAGCTTGTCCTTACGGTAGTCCTCGTAGTCGTTGGGCCTGGCCGGGTCGTACTCCTCCAGCACGGTGGACTGGACGGCGACGAACGCGGGGTGGAAGGAGGTGGCCGGGGCGGGTTCAGCGGCAACGACGGGGGTGGAGGTGGTTGCTTTGGGCGGGCGCAGGTGCTGGTTCCGGAGAATCGATGGGGGTGGGGCGAAGGCGGTGGACGGCTTGCGGAGGGTGGGAGGCGCCATCTTGGTGGCGCTAGACCAGACGGAGGCTGTGGAAGCCTTGTCTTCGTCACCGGCCGACGACGACGGCGGCGGGAGATCGCCGTACAGGCCGCCGAGCATCTTGTCCAATCTAGGGTTTGTCTGCTTGAGTGGGGAAAGATGCGATTTGGGGAGACGACGGAATTTTTTTTTATATGGGAAGAAGACGGAATACTCCGTAGCCGAGAAGAAGACGAGGGGCCGGATTTTATTCGGGCCAGCGGGCCAAAACGTCAGACATCACCTGGTACCGAAACAGATCTCTCCTAGGCGTCTTCCGTTCCCCCCCCCCCCCCCCCCCCCGAATCCAAGTAGAAGGGTTAACTACTTTTTGATTGTACTCTTCCGTTTCAATTCAGGCTGCATTTAGTTACTAGTTGCAGTTGTAATTCTGCACTGCAACATTTTCATTTGTATTTGATAGCTTTTGTTCAATCATAGCCCAAGTAGGCTTAAAAGATTCGTCTCGTGATGTACATGCAAAAAGTACAAACATGCAAACATTTCGTCTACATTTAATACTCCATGTATATGTCGCAACGTTGATGTGACTAGTTGCAATTGCAATTTACAGTGTAACTAAACAGGACCTCAGTATCCAGCACCCGGCAGCCAGGCTACCATACCGACCCACCCTTTTTTTCACCGATCGAGCTCCTCCACCCACGTTCCGATTTCTATTCGAATCCATGTCCGCTCGACCGACACTATACTCACCCCGCCAGCGCCGTCCCATCAACGCCGCTATGCGCTATGCTTTCCTCCTCCTCCTTCCCCTCGACAAGTACGTCGCAAGCCGATTACCTCGTCTCTAAACCCATGCCACCGCGGCCACAAGCCTCGCACCACACATCACCATCCACCCAGCAGTCCGACACCATCTTCTTTGCTGGTTCCCACGAACTTACCATTGCCATAGAAGACCCATCAGGTTCGGCGCTGACGAGCTGTCTCCACCTAGGATGTCCGTCCCACATTCCCTAGCCGTCTTTGGATCGTCCTAGACGACGACGTTGCCTCCCCCCCAGCTCTATAACTCTAACTCAAGCGGTCGATCGAATGAATGTTAGTAGCCCCCTAGTTGGGCCCTGGCGGTGTAGCACGACCATGCCAAAATCATCGGTATTGGCATGAAGCAGAGGGGATCTATTCAGATTTGGTTTGATATCTTCTGTGATTGGTAAGGATTTTATTTTTGTACCCATTGTATTTTAGTTTATTTCCCCATGAGCAGCTAGTCTATTTCGATTTCTTACATGAGTGAAAGTGGTTACGTCAATTGACATGATGGGCGAATAGATACAGTATGGTGCTGGACAACCAGAGTGGCTCATGGTTTGTGTAGTGCGTGCGAGCTCACTGTTGAGTTTCCACTGCTGTTGTGGTGTGACACGTCGGTCTGCGGTGGTGCAACCATGTCCGGTATGGCGTTGTGGCCTTGCATGACCTGTGACCAGTGTTTTGGCTTACGGCAAGTTGATTCCGTGTCTTTGTGACTAAAATGCATATAGGTTGTGATATTATGATTCAATTCAACCTCTCTCTCTCTCTCTCTCTCTCTCTCTCTCTCTCTCTCTCTCTCTCTCTATATATATATATATATATATATATATATATATATATATATATATATATATATATATATAGCTCTGCAGAAATCTAAAACATTTTAGTGTCAGTTGCACTATATTGACCTGTTTCAGACAAACCATCTTATTTCTTGAAGATTTTTTTTTGCGAATTATTATTTCTTGTTGATTGGTCTCCATTTGCAACAAATGTCCATGAGCCACTAGCTTCTATTTTCACTAGCAATCTCAGGAAACGGTGAATGGGAGCTGTTGGACAGATGGGCCTGGGTGCCTCATCATCAAAACCAACCGTCGTGGATAGCCATATACTAGCACAGGAGGCGCTCTCCGTCGCGCCAGTTTGTTCAGTGAACAGTAAAGGCGAATTTGAACAGCGTAACAATATTCAAACAGTGTCTAATAGTGTTTAGTAGTGCTCGGTACAAATCAAATGGTGTTTGGTACATTAATGAGCAGAAGCCGAGTCTCGAGAAGGGCTCCAATTTACAAATGAAAGCAAGCATCAGGTCATGGGAGGCACACCCAAAGACAGCAGAAATGGGCCGATCAAAATATTATGGTATCTACTTAACATATTTTTATTTGGTTACAATTCATTGATCAATCACAGTCCATGTAGGCAGAGAATAATATATTGATATAACCATAGTAGTAATATCTAAAAAAAAGTACACCTTAATTAAAATCCAAGTTACATACAATTATTTTTCAACAATTTAGAAGGGCTATTGTTTATGTTAACTGGAAAATACATGCAGGGCAGGGCTGTGGTCGATTTCATTGCTGCAAAAGCCAAAATGAAAAATAATTAGACAAAAGGGGATAACCACTATATTACAGTCATGTCACGTCCATGACTGGATGCCTATTGTACATTAGTGAAAGGAAACTACGAATTGCATATATAGTATTTGTAAACTGAACTGAAACTGAAGGTGGTCCTAAAATGTGTGCACACATGAGAAAACAAAATAAAAAAGGTATTATCATGCAAAAAAAAAAAATTATCCAATTGAGTCATCTATCACTGCCTTACTTTGGAACACTTTTAAAAGATGGAGAAGCAGTGTATGATATAAATATGAAATCCACATGAGAGTACCACAACTCTCACCCTAACTGAAGCAAGCAAAGAGGCTTGGTTTATAGAATAAAAATCATGTGAATCAATATTACTTCATGATGCTTTGTAGTGTGTGTAGGGGGAGATATGTTGTGAGCTGTAGGGAGCACATGAAGCAGGAAAATGAAATGATGCATCTGAAGAGAGACGGCCATACACGCACAATGCGTTTGATTAGCCGTTCCAAAACCTTTACATTATCCATGGAAGTCAATGGTTTCTTCAGATTAGCATCTACAATGTAGATCAACAAAACACACAGTACCACTAAGACAACTCTCTATCCCTTTGGGTGACGATACCCACAGGGGTAGACATGACCGAGGGGCCGAACCATACCTGTATAGTACAAAAGGATCAGAGTCCATCCCTGTACAGTGCAACAAGACGTTCACCACGACCTCGCGCACGCTGTGCCCTGCTCAGAACGCCAAAGTCCACAATCCAACAGTACACCGTACGCCTGAAGGACAGTAACCACGCCGCTACAGAGCTGGACCATTCTCCCACAAGACGACGCACATCCGATCCCTCGGAGATCTTCCCCAAGGCTAACTCACTACGTGTAGCATGCATGTAACCTTGTCCCACCCTTACAGCTATAAAAGGGAGGGCAGGAACCACTCCTAGGCATCGACACTCATACTCACATGAACCCACTCGCACTCACACACTCACACTCCACCTCGCACACCATAGAGACTTGGGAGCTTCTCCCTCCCTCACCTAGCTTGTATCCCTTACTACAAGCACCCCGTGCAAGATAATACAAACGTCATCTTCAAACTAGATGTAGGACAGTCCGCTACTTGAACCAGTATAATCGTTGTGTCCATCTTGCACACCATCCGTTCCTGAATACACAAAACATAATTTACTAGCCGGTATTAGGACCCCACGGTTCTTACCACCGACATAGTTAGAATTGATAATGATGAGGATATATTAATAAAGTTTAATTATGAACTAAGCCGAAAAGCAGTCTTCAAGTTGTCCTTGGCTGGATCAACAAGTAAGACAATTAAAATTTCAGTAAGTTTTTTCACCATCCAATGTTATGTAATATTTCGTACAACGGATTTGTGAAGTTTTTTGTTTGAAATTTGTCTAAATAAAATGTTATTTCTGTCTACGGAGAACAAGATGTACGTGAGGCAACATCAAAGAAAATGTTACCTGCTGGTTGATCATTTGGACAAGCTAGATGCTATTGTTCAGATAATAGAAACTCTACGCCCCAGTGGAGTGTACCTTGTCATTCACCAGTTTGATGAAAAGCCAGAGGACTTTCAAAGTCAGGTAAAACAGATGACTGGATTAAGTCTTAAGAAAGGCATAGTGAAGGGTAATTGCACTGTAACTATGATGGTAAAGAGCTAGTGGTAGTTGTGGATGGCACTTTGCCCAAAGATAGTTATGATTTCCTGGGTTGTCTCACTGTCATTCTTGTGTCAACCGTGGAGCGAAAAGAATTAGATTCTACAATTGAGAAGATAGCGCATTAAGCTACCACTATTTTAGTGCAGTGGTTTGAGGAGGTTTTGAGGTCCTGAAAAGGAGTTGGAGTATAGGATAGTTTCAACTTCATGGAAGTTTATTTGAAGAATAGCATTCTCTTTTGTCATTCTGTCAAATAACACTAAATTTTGGGCGTCCTTTTTTTTTTTAAAAACACGTGCTTGTTGTGTTTTATGTTCGGTTTACTGCACACTTGTATAACCGAGTAAATGACCCTTAATGTCTTTTCCATTTCCTTTGGAATGCTATTTTGGTGATGCCGGTTTGTGACTGTGAAAACAAGTTTTGAAAGTAGAACTATCATCTTGAGATGCGTCATCAGTTCACTGTCCTAGGATATTGAAATCTCAGAGGCTTTGCTGTCTTCATTTTAGGATAATGTTCCATTATGACATGTTTGGTTAGCTAAATTACCAGGTATGCAACAATTGAAGCTTCGACACTAAATGCATATTATGTAGCCTACGATGGCTGGGGAAACAGGGAAGAGGTATGCTCTCTTTCCAGGAATTAACATTTTTTTGTTTTAAATAGAGGTGGTATACTCATACATGAGTGTAGAGCAAAAAGCTACTTGTTTACTGACAGAAAAATGAATGCTTGCTCATATTACTCGTGTGATGTACCTACAAATTCACATATTATTATATATCAAAAGGCTGATATATTCTCACCCAGAAGTGTATCACTTAGATTTAGGTGATTTGAGTTCCTGTGAATGTGTGCCAAATCCATTTTGCGTCTGTAGTCATATTACATAGCTAAAAGTTTCTTGTGTCATTTTACCTATATATCTTTATCCTATTTTTAGTAAGGTTGGTATATGGTAATGCGTATATTTTTTTACCTGAAGTTCTAGTAATAATTGTTCCAACCTTTTAATTTCACTGCCTTGTATGGACACGAATAATGTGAGGCCACTTGTGGAGGCAGTGGTTGATGTTGTGAGAAATGCTGAAAAAGGAGTTGAAGGTACAAAAATGGCAATAAAGAGGGAAATTGAACAAGAAGCAACATTTGATTTTCAGATGCAGAGCTTGCCAGCCAAACTTCATATTGAGCCAAGTGATCCTGAGAATGTTGTAAGTGAATTTGCTGTTTCATTTCAATATAGTTACTATGACAACAATCCACACGAGAATTTTAGGTAAAGTAGGGACGACGTGGATTCAGCTTCCCAAGTGCCAAGAACACGAACACTACAAAAGGGAGAATGCAATAAAACACTAAAACAGTGACCTAAATTGCTCGAACAATTTCCAGACAAAATTATATTACACTGCTGCACATTGATTGAGCTAATCCCAACAAATATGTTGGTTAGGTTTAACAGAATGTGCACATTTAGGGGCCGTTTGTTTGAGCTTCTACATGCTCGGCTCTGGCCCCAAACACAGCCTTAGGAATTACTTATGGGGGCGAATTGTGCATATTTTACAATATCCATCTGAAAAGGATTGCTTGTTGAAAATCCCTTTCAATGCTATTTCTACTCTAAACTATCCAGTCCTAGATCTTAAATAAAAAACTAAGAGTGCCTGGAAACTAAGGTAACAAACTTTAACTGGCAATCCATTCCCACTTTAATTTCCATTTTCTACTTTGTGATGAACTGTGTTAAGGAACAATTGCCATGTTATTTCCAAACATGGAGTGATGCGAGCGTGACCTCATCTGGGTTCTCATCTAACTATCCATGGCGAGCTGGCCACTGGGAGGAACAGACAGTGGGTTTGTTGGCACGAGGGGCGCCCCTTCACTCTGCACCTGTTGGTACAATGTCGGTGAGGATGGTGCAAGTTGCGTCGAGGTACTGTAGGTAGTTACCAGTACCAGCAGGCTATTGATCTGTGACATGAGATGGGTGGTGGAGGCATGATGAGGGACCAGATCCATTCTTCCTCATCGCACCGACGACACCTGTCCCCCATGTTGCTCCACCTGTCCCTTCTCTCTCCCCAATGGCCCTACCATTCATTTCCCTCTAAATTAATCATATGATTTCCATCCAGTCCGCCGCCTATTGAAGCTCCATCTCCAGCACCACGCCATTCTCTATGTCTCTTAACTACGTGAATACTCCTTAGATCCTTCTCCCTTCCAGCATTTAGCAGATCTTTTTGGTGTGTTTTTGGTTAAGGTGAGATGGTGATTTCTGTTGGATAGGGCCTGCTTGATTCCTAGGCAAAGTCTCGCCTAGGGCCTGTTTGGTAGCTTCAAAAAAGCTCACTTTGCATGGTGATCTTGCTTGCCAGAGCAAGAAAAAGCTTGCCATGCTGGGTGAGACAAATCGGCTCGCTTGTGCTGGCAAGGTTCCAAAGGACGCTGCTTCCTGGCTTCTTCCTTGCTACTTTTCTCTCGTCTGCATGTAAACCTGACAATGGACTTGGATCCGCACCAAACCCACACCTGTCTAGCCGTGCATGCGTTGATTACTTGACCCACCCCAATCCAATCCCTCGTGTTCAGAAACCAGCCCGCCCCAAACTTATTATTATTTCAGCCCGCAGTGCACGAAATCATTTATCAAACTTCGGTTTAAACCCACTAAAAACCCACTTCCAACCCATAATTTACGTTCTGCTCAAAAACAACCACGCAGGATGCCTTTACACGATGATGCCGAACGAAGCATTTCACCATTGGCCTGGCGGTTGCTGAGCAGCTCCTGCAGGATGGGCAGCGCAAACGTGGCCGTCTTCCCGGACCCCGTCTTCCAAGAAAAGATCCAGCAGGCAGAGTGACGATAGAGATCCAGCAACCGCAATCCAAGAAAAGATCAATAGCCAGAATCCAGCGTCAGCTAGCAGCAGCAGTTTGTGACTGGCCGGCGAGCGGCAGGGGAGATGTGAACACAATAGCAGCATGGGGAAGCTTCCACCCCCGCCTCGTGTTGCCTACTCGCCTCCCCGCACTCGGATCCTTGGAACCTCCTCTATCGGCGTGGCTGTGGTGGATGGGAGGTGGAGGATAAGGCGATGGAGTAGCAAGAAACCCTAGCCGTCATGGGAGGCGGTGCGATGTCGAGAGAAAGGCGTCGGGCATCGGAGGCCGGATGGTATTCACTGTGAAACTGATTCTAAACCCACACCGGTCCATTACAACTAGCACCCCAAACCAAACCGACCCATTATATTCTTTGGCCCACTTACGTCCAAACCATGCAGGCCCAAATAGAAATCCAAACCGGAAAATCCGGTGCCACACTAAACCATTCCCAGCTTGATCTAATTGTGTTCCAAAAAATAACCCTGTTAACACCGAATTTTGGGCTGGGAGCCGATAGCCGATGCCAGAAGCCGATAGCCGATACCGAAGGAAGGAGAATAGCCGATTGAACGGTGAATCGGTTATCGGGCGAAGGTGACAGAAGGCGTGCAGCGTCGGTATTGGTGACGTCATCCAGAGTCTGCACCGCCAAGATGCGATCACGATCGGAGTCCGTTATGAAAGAGAAGATGTGACTCCAAGTTACCTTAGATATAGGATAGTTTGTTAGTTTCCTTATCTATTGATGAGTTGTAATTCGACTAGGACTCTATCTACGCTCAGGGTATAAATATAAGCCTCCAGCCATTGTAAAAACAACAACATCAATACAACACAACTTTCGGCTCCGGCCAACAAACCCTAGAGTCAGTCGAGTCCGGCGAGTTACTTCATTCAGGCTGGGTGTCATCCGGTGGACGCAGGCTTGCTTGTAAGTATCGTCAACCCCCTGTTAAACTATATCTTTTTAGCGTCATCCGGTGGACGTGGAAGCATGGCGGACCAGGGTCCTTGCTAAGCTCTGTTTCTTTGGCGTCATCCGGTGGACGCGGGAAGCACAGTGAATCAAGGATGATTCACGCTGGTTTACCCGATCAATCTGTGTTAACCGTCATCCGGTGGACGAGATGCAGATTAGGACGGTTTTCACGCGCGGATTAGTTATCGATTCGTGTTTGCTTGCTTGATTAATCTATTAGTTAACGTCATCCGGTGGACAGGCTATAGATTACGACAGTTTGCACACATGGATTAGTTATCGGCTCTAGTTAAATTTGGCAGTTTAGCTAGATTCATTAAGTTACTGATGTTGCTTATGTTTATTGTTTATTATTTAAAGCAATCATCAATTTGCCCGTCTTGATCCATATGCGTCGGCTTATGTCTAATAGATCTATATGTTCAACGAGTTATGTTTGCCATTCGTTTTATATTGATAAGATAGAATGTTTTGCACCAGCCGGTTGTATTTTGGATCTAGATTAGATACGGGTCGCACTCAAGTAATAAAATAAACATTGTCTAGATTCAAGGGTTAACGGATCTAATTTGCAACTTCATCATGACTGCCTCGATCCGCTCGATCTCCACTGTTGCAAGATTGTGATTTAGATTTATTAGCCGGAGAGTTGAAACATTGTTTACTTTATAGGCTTGTATGTTGCCCGTATACACTGAATCGGCTGAAATAGCCGATTTCATCTTATTTTACATTGAGACATCTTATGATCATGTTAGTTTGCTGTGACTACATCTTTTATAGCATATTTCTGTCTAAAGCAAGTATATATCATTGAATTCATGTCTGAATCGGTTAACTTGAATTATAATGCATGTTTCGCTACAATCGGTTCATAACATGACGGAATCGGCTTTCTAGTCGATCTCCCATTACATCGGCTCTTCGAGCCATACATTTGGAACTACCTGGACATACCGGTTAGTTCCGCCCTGTGATTACTGATTACTATCTTTTTCCTTGTCAATTGCAGGTCAAATTGACTGGCACGCTTGGGTGTTACTGACACTCTCAGACCGGGTCCGAAGCTAGCTGGATCTGCGAGAGCTTCACTGCCTCAAGGATCGTTTCCGGCTTCATTGGTGTGTTGGGCTTAGAGAACCACTTTTTGCGCCAACACACTTTTTGGCACGCCCAGTGGGACCTTTCATTGAAGACCATGGCAAAAGGAAAGGCTGCGGCGGACGGCCCCTCCAGGGATGACGGTGCCCTCAGGGTCAGGGTCGAAGATCTCAGTGAGGAGGATGCGGCAGTGCTGAATAAGATTGTTGAAGAATTCGCTGATGCCTGCCTGCTTTCATTCAGCAAGCAGCGTGATGGCTCGGTAGTGAAGAAGAATGCATTCCCTAGATGGATCATGGACGGCCATTCTGATAAATCTGAAGAGGAGTGCAAGGCCGACCTCAAGCAGATGCTGGAAGAAGCGACCTGGGAGGCCGCCTATTCAGCAGTCGGCCATCACCATAAATCCTTCCTGCAGACATTCTATAACATCATGAAGACTGTTCTCAAACGGCAGGATTGGGAGTCTCTGGGTCCGGTTTACTTCAACATACCCGCAGAGGATGCAGATCCAAAAGCAGCGGCAGGGACCTCCAATTCCTCACCGCAACAGCCGAACTAGCCGAAAACGCCAGGGCAGGGTGCCACTGCGGCCGGTTCGGCTCAAAAAATAGCAGCTTCTCCAAGATTATAAAAAGATCATACTCCGGAGGAGCTCGCCGCTTTCATGCAGGCCACTGGACAGTCGGTGAACTCGATGAACTCATCAGCAGTGAATCCGACAGCTGGAAATACGCCGGCGGCAGACGTGGCCAACCCAACTCCTGGATACCATGAGGGGATCACATATCAAGACCTTCAGGCAGCGCCGCATCCGGGGTACGCCCAGACACCCAACAATCAGCTACTGGAGCAGATGAGTGCCATGCTCCATGATACGTTCGGTTTACAGCCGAAGACCGGGACTGGAATCAAATACAGGCGCCCTTACCCCGAGTGGTACGACCGAGTGACATTGCCGCCCAGGTATCGCTTACCCGACTTCTCCACGTTCAGTGGGCAGGACGACATCACCACCATGGAGCACATCAGCCGTTACCTGACCCAACTCGGCGAAGCTTCGTATGAGGTAGCTCATAGGGTCTGGCTCTTTCCGCTATCATTGACAGGGTCGGCGTTTAGCTGGTTTGCATCTATGGAGCCTGCCTCGATTCAAGGCTGGGAAGATCTGGAAACTAAATTCCATAATTACTTCTTTTCCGGCACTGGGGAGAAAGACATCACAGATCTCACCAACATGCGCCAAAAGCCGAATGAACTTGGATCGGGTTTCATCAAGCGGTTCAGGGAAACCAGGAACATGTGTTACTCTTTGAACCTGAACGACAAGCAGCTCGCCAAGATAGTGGTCAGTGGGTTGCTCCCACACGTCCAAGAGAAGCTTGTGGGCACCAACTTCAACAGCATCAGCGAGGTGATGCAGAGGGTGGCCGCATTGGAACAGCAGGCCCAGAGTTTTAAGAAGGAATCAAAATACAAGCAGGCCTACGTCTGTGATTCCGACTCAGAGGATGGAGAGAATGAAGAAGTGGCTGCTGTTGAGCTTAAATGGGGAACAAAGCCCATGGCCGTACCGAAGGGTTGGAGCGCGGAAGATCAATACGACTTTGACACGCGCAAGCTGGACAAACTCTTCGACCTATTAGTCAGTGCAGGCCACATCACCTTCCCAGCTGATTACGTTAAGCCATCTCCTGAAGATCTGCAGGGAAAACCGTTCTGCCAGTACCACGGCCTCACCTCACACTTTACAAACAATTGCCGCAATTTCAAACCAGCAATCCAGAATGCTATTAGGCGCGGTTTGTTGAAATTTGAGGCTCCTCCCAAGGGGAAGATGAAGATCGACAAATTCCCATTCCCAAAAGGGCAGAACATGGTCCAGATCGCGAATCCTCTGACTAAAGTAAAGGTATTAACCTCCGAACGGGCCAGGAAGAACTCCTCAGTTGATACCGATGCACAAATCATAGCTGAGGAGCTGGCGCTGATCAAAGGAAGGAGGGAACAGAATCAGAGGCAGCCGGAGCAGGGAGAATCCAGTGGCACCAAGAGCAGGAGGCCCACACACCAGCACCTTCTGAACAAGTGGCGGCGACAGAAAGAGAAAGATCATCAGAGGCGGCTGCAGTGCGAGGAAGAGGAGTACCGCAGGTGGCTCCGCGAAGAAGAAGAGGCGCGCTATCATGAAGAAATGACCCGCCACCGGGGAGTTGAGGAAGATCATTGGCATTGCCCATTCTTCCGACATTGTTGGAATGAAGGCCTGAGGCTGCCAACGCTGCGCAACTGCCCAGAATGCAGCGATCAGTACCGAGAGTACAGGCAGTCCCAGGTCAACCGCCGGTCTGTCCATCAGAGGCTGGGGAGCCCCCACAGCCCGCGGGATCGGCGTGAAAAAAGGGACTCGCACGATCGGCTTGATGAAGCGGTAGTTGAACGCCGACAGCCGGTTTGGCAAGAGAATCAGTGGTGCCCAGGGGATCTAACTAGGAGCCAAAGGCGCCGGGTGCAACGGCTCAGAAACAGAGAGCTCCAAGCTGAGGGACGTGCCAAACAGATATGGCGCGAGAAGCCTCCACAAAATAATGGAAAGGCTGTAGCCGATGCACAGATGGTGTTCGTGCTGCGTGCAGAGTTCAAAGCCAAGAAGTATGATACCGAGTCTGACTCAGACGATTCAGGATCAGAAGATGGAGTGGCCAAGTTAGTGCTCGCACAGCAAGCTACTTTTGATAAGCCAGCCAAGAATCGACATTTGAAGGCTCTCTATCTCAAAGGTTATGTCGACGACATGCCCATGACAAAGATGTTGGTGGACGATGGTGCCACTGTCAATCTCATGCCCTACACTACATTCCGCAAGCTAGGCAAGGGTCCCGATGATCTAATAGAAACTGATCTAATGCTCAAGGATTTCGGGGGCAATTCTTCCAACACTCGGGGGGCAATCAACGTCGAGCTAACAGTGGGGAAGAAAACACTGCTTACCACCTTTTTCGTGATCGACAGTAAAGGTGCCTACAGCTTGCTACTCGGACGCGACTGGATTCATGCCAACATGCTGCGTGCCATCGACCATGCATCAGTGTCTCATTCAGTGGCATGGCGATGAGGTCGAAGTGATCCCGGCCGACGACTCGGTCAGCGTGGCGACGGCAGATGCCACATACTGGGAAGCTGGGGATCATGACTGTTTCTCTGGCAAGGCTTGGGATGGAGGCTCCATCAAGGTCAGTGATGAGAGTCAACAGCCGATCAGGGCAATCGGCTATGAGTCTTTTTATTAAATGGAGAATCCGATCGACGGCACAGAGGGTAAGTTGGGGCAAGGATTCACGTCAGCCGACAAGCTCGAAGAAGTGGATGTTGGACCCGGCGACAGACCAAGGCCGACGTTTATTGCCGCCAATTTAGACCCAGAGTTCAGGCAGGAGCTGATTCAACTATTGAAAGAGTACAAAGATTGTTTCGCCTGGGAATATTATGAAATGCCTGGATTGGACAAATCTATTGTTGAACACAGGCTACCTATCAAGCCAGGGTTTCGGCCACACAAGCAGCCTCCACGTCGTTTTAGAGAGGATGCTCTACCTGACATTAAGGCCGAAATCACGAGGCTGTTAGAAGCCAAGTTCATTTGAGCTTGCCGATATGCCGAGTGGATATCGAACATCGTCCCTGTGTATAAGAAAAATGGTAAACTGCGAGTCTGTATTGATTTCAGGGATTTAAATAGAGCTACACCGATGGATGGCTACCCTATGCCAATAGCCGATATGTTGGTAGACTCGGCTGCTGGGCACCAAGTTATTAGCTTCATGGATGGCAATGCTGGTTATAATCAAATTTTTATGGTTGATGAAGACATCCCGAAGACCGCATTCAGGTGCCCTGGTGCGCTTGGTTTGTTTGAATGGGTGGTCATGACGTTTGGATCAAAGAATGCCGGTGCAACCTATCAGAGAGCTATGAATTATATATTTCACAAGTTGATCGGTAAGGTCGTTGAAATTTATATAGATGATGTGGTGGTGAAATCCAAAAGCAATAAAGATCACCTGGCCGATTTGAGAACCACTTTAGAGTGCACAAGGCGACATGGTCTGAAGATGAATCCTAACAAGTGTGCGTTTGGCGTGTCAGCTGGCGAATTTCTGGGATTCATGGTCCACCGCAAAGGGATAGAGATCGGCAGCAAGAGTAGGAAGGCGATCGATGAACTCGTACCTCCAACCAACAAGAAGGAATTGCAGTCTTTACTTGGTAAGGTTAACTTTATCAGAAGGTTTATTGCCAACTTATCAGAGAAGGTGCTACCGTTCTCGCCATTGTTGAAACTCAAGAATGATTAAGAGTTCAAATGGGGTAACGTGCAACAGAAGACTTTTGATGAGATCAGAGAATACATGAAGACTCCTCCTGTCTTAGTACCGCCACGGGTAGGGAAGCCTTTTAAGTTGTACGTGACGGCCGAAAGCCATACCATTGGGTCGGCCCTTTTTCAAGAGTTTGAAGGGAAGGGGAGAGCAGTCTTCTATCTGAGCAGGCGGCTCCTTGACCCTGAGACAAGATACACACCTACCGAGAAGTTGTGCTTGTGCCTATTCTACTCATGCACCAAGTTGAGGCACTACTTGCTTGCCTCAGAGTGTGTGGTGGTGTCCAAGGAGGATGTCATCAAGCACATGCTTTCGATGCCTATTTTAAATGTTCGGATAGGCAAATGGATCCTGGCGCTTTCAGAGTTTGACTTGAGGTTCGAATCGGCTAAGGCGGTCAAAGGGCAGGCGATAGCCGATTTCATTACACAGCATCACGGGGGATCGGTTAATGTAGCGGATATAGCGCCATGGACTATTTTTTCGATGGTTCCTCGTGCAAGCAAGGTGGTGGCGCCGGAGTAGTGCTCATCTCACCGCGAGATCTGCGTTTTGAGTATGCTTTCCAGATAGGGCCGATTGTCACAAACAATCAGGCTGAATATGAAGCCGCATGGAAAGGTTTTCAGCTTCTGCATGAAGCAAAAGCCGATGCAGTTGAAGTGTTTGGCGATTCACAACTAGTCATCAACCAATTGCTCGGTTTGTATGAGTGTAAAGACGAGATACTCAGAGGCTACTATGATCAGTGCCAGGCTCTCATCAAGAAGTTCATGACGGTATCTCTCTGTCACATCCCCAGGGCCCAGAACCAGGAAGCTAATCGGCTAGCGCAGAACGCGTCGGGTTATCGGCCGATGCAGGAGATTTGTAACAGCGAGCAATCAGCTGATGACTGGAGGGGCGAGATAGCAGGTTACCTGGCAAATCCTTCACAACAGGTCAGCAGAAAGCTAAGATACAAAGCCACCAAGTACGTTTGGTTGGATGGTCAGTTGTATTACAAGACTGTTGAAGGAGTGCTGCTCAAATGCTTGGGGGCAGAAGAATCAGTAAAGCTGATGAGCGAAGTACATGATGGAGTCTGCGGTGCACATCAATCAGCTCACAAGATGAAGTGGATCATCAGGAGGACTGATTACTATTGGCCTACGGTGCTGAAAGATTGTTTCAAATATTATAAAGGGTGTCAAGAATGCCAAAAGTTTGGAAATATACAAAAGTCTCCAGCTTCTGTTATGAATCCTATAATTAAACCATGGCCGTTTAGGGGATGGGGTATTGATCTAATCGGCCAAATCTACCCACCATCGAGTAAGGGTCACAAATGGATCCTAGTGGCGACTGATTACTTCACCAAGTGGGTAGAAGCCGTTCCTTTGAGGAACGCCACTTCAGCTGACGTGATCGAATTTGTGAAGGAGCATATTATTTACAGGTTCGGCATACCTCAGACGATCACAACCGATCAGGGGACAATGTTCACTTCAGAGGAGTTTATGACCTTTGCTGATGACATGGGCATCAAGATTTATAATTCATCTCCATACTACGCCCAAGCCAATGGACAAGCAGAAGCCTCCAATAAAATTTTGATCAAGGTCATCAAGAAAAAGATTGAGCAGAACCCCAGAAAATGGTATTTGCATTTGAGCGAGGCACTGTGGGCATATCGCATGGCACAGCATGGATCGATCAAGGTTTCACCTTATGAGCTAGTCTATGGACACGCTGCTGTCTTGCCATGGGAGATTCAGTCTGAGACACGGCGTGTCACGTTGCATAACAAGCTTACGGCCGGTGAATACAAAGACATTATGATGGACAGTTTAGAAGATTTGCACTGTCATCGGCTTAGGGCTTTGGAATATATTGAAAAGAATAAGATACGGGTGGCCAAGTATTACAACACAAAGGTAAGGAGCAAGAGCTTCATCGAATCAGAGCTAGTCTGGAAGGTCGTTCTACCTATTGGTACCAAAGATAGCCGATTCGGTAAATGGTCGCCAAACTGGGAAGGCCCGTATCGCGTGGTGGAATGCGCTCCGGGTAATGCTTATATCCTTGAAGACTTGGAAGGGCAGAGACTCGCCAGAGCCATCAACGGGAAATATCTGAAGAAATACTACCCTAGCATCCCAGTTGGGGGATAATAGCCGATTCATGTGAATCTGGCTCTAACAGCCGATGCCGTGCAGGCGGGTCGCCTTCAGGACAAAAATGGCCGACATCGTAGTAACGAGTCGCCCTTAGCAAAAAAAAATACAGTTTTGCAAATTGGATTGTTTCGGGCATGGCAAGTTCAGAAGTATCATATACATCAGAAGGCCTAATACAATCTAGTTTGGGTTATTAACGCCGTCCCGGATCACGTCCTCGGCGTCGATGGACACGGAGAGACCGTCGGCATGAGGGGCGAAAGCGGCCATCAGCGTGCCGAACTCCTCCATGTCTTGACCTGCCCGGATTCCCGGTTCGACGTTCTCTAGCACGATGCTGGAGTTGATCTGGGCGGCGGTTAGAGCTCCCGCGGCACCGTGACGGACGCCGCTCATCACCACCTGGCGAACGCGGTGGTGCACGTCCGCAAGCTGCTCCACCTGCGTTTGCCCCCGTGTGCGGAGGACGTCAGTGATGTTTGCTACAGACACGCGCAGTTCGTGCAGCTGCGTCGTCAGAGCTGCATAAACAAGGAAAGTCAGTGATTGGAAACGCGCCGTGCACATAGTTGGACAAAGCAGGAGATTACCCGCCACGGTGGCCTGCGATTCCGCGAGGTTGGCCCGCGCCTCCGTCAAATCAATACTGGCGACAACAAGCGCAACGGCTTGGTCCTCGTTCTCCTTATCCAGCCGGCCGGCTTCTTTGGTGGCCTCGGAGTAGAGGTTACGATACTGCACCATCTCATGGTGGAAGTGGCGGCCGTCGGCGGCGGTGTAGGAGTCGCGGGAACTCGAAGATGATTCCGAGTTCGATTCCGCTCCGGAGGTGGTGCTGTGAGCCGGAGCGTGAGGGAGGTTCGGTTGTGGTGCTGTGCGACGCACCGAGGAACTAGCGCCGATTGGTGCACCGGAAGGAAGATGGAGCGGAAGACGTTGGCTGAAAGGGATCGTCAGATCAGGCACCCAGACTTAGCCAGATTCAAAGATCGACGAAAAGGGAGAATAAGATACCTGCTATGGGCTCCCCGTCCGCTGGCTTGCATCATACGCCTGATTGGAGCCCTTACAGGAGCAGAGGGCCCGGCGGCGTCACCAGCGGCGGGGGTTTTCGGGGTTGCTGTCCCGATTGCAGGAACGGCGTCACCATCCGCCGGGGCTGCCCAAGAAAGATCAGCGCCGGGGGCAGGGTTGTTCAGGCCGGCTAAAAAGCTAGCAATGCCGCTGACGAAAGATGGTTGGTGACTGCAGAAACAGATCAAATCAGATGGAAACAGCGAGGAGATGGTAGGCTGACGGTTGAATTTACCCCAAAGTCTGCTCGATTCGGGCGACGCTGGCCCAGATGCGGCGGATACTCCGTTCCATTTCATCGCCGTTGACGGGCTCAGATGCTGGGCGCTTCCCATGGTTTCCATCGCCGGCCATGGTCGTAAACAAGGATTGAGAGCGGAAGCGAATTGGATACAAGGAGGCGGCCAGGAGAGTTGGTCGGCGAGACGGATATGATGGCGTGTGATGTTGCCTCAAGCCTGCCAACTATTTATAAGACAACACGGGCACCGAGGCGGTTTCTTTGGGAAGTGAGACGGCATGGCGGATTTTAGGTTGCAGTTAATCCATGTTTCTTGAATCCGGAACAGTTGCCGAATCAGGGAGACGAAGCGCCGCCATCAATGGTCGCACGCCGATCGGTTTTTTTGGGTCAGGCTGTTTTAGCCGATCCTATTATGAGTACCCACAAGCCGATTCGTGATGGATCTGGCAGAGGGGTTAGTTCCAAAGGAAAGCCGAACAAAGCCGATACTAAGAAGTACGCCCGAAAGCCGATTCGTATGCAGAACGGATTAGGCTGAGTAATCGATTCTAAGATACAATGCAAGCCTGAGAGCCGATTCGTATGCAGCAAAAAGTCGTCAACATCTTTATCGGCTTAGAATGAAGGGACGTACAGATGCGAAGAAATAATGGCGAATAAGACCTTTGAGATTAAAGGAAGAAGAACTAGACGCACTATGGTTGCTAGTGAGTCTCTCGGCACAAGGAAGACCATCGGATCATAGTTCGAAGCATGAAGAAATCATTCTCCGAACTAGGGGGCATGTGTTAACACTGAATTTTGGGCTGGGAGCCGATAGCCGATGCCAGAAGCCGATAGCCGATACCGAAGGAAGGAGAATAGCCGATTGAACGGTGAATCGGTTATCGGGCGAAGGTGACAGAAGGCGTGCAGCGTCGGTATTGGTGACGTCATCCAGAGTCTGCACCGCCAAGATGCGATCACGATCGGAGTCCGTTATGAAAGAGAAGATGTGACTCCAAGTTACCTTAGATATAGGATAGTTTGTTAGTTTCCTTATCTATTGATGAGTTGTAATTCGACTAGGACTCTATCTACGCTCAGGGTATAAATATAAGCCTCCAGCCATTGTAAAAACAACAACATCAATACAACACAACTTTCGGCTCCGGCCAACAAACCCTAGAGTCAGTCGAGTCCGGCGAGTTACTTCATTCAGGCTGGGTGTCATCCGGTGGACGCAGGCTTGCTTGTAAGTATCGTCAACCCCCTGTTAAATTATGTCTTTTTAGCGTCATCCGGTGGACGTGGAAGCATGGCGGACCAGGGTCCTTGCTAAGCTCTGTTTCTTTGGCGTCATCCGGTGGACGCGGGAAGCACAGTGAGTCAAGGATGATTCACGCTGGTTTACCCGATCAATCTGTGTTAACCGTCATCCGGTGGACGAGATGCAGATTAGGACGGTTTTCACGCGCGGATTAGTTATCGATTCGTGTTTGCTTGCTTGATTAATCTATTAGTTAACGTCATCCGGTGGACAGGCTATAGATTATGACAGTTTGCACACATGGATTAGTTATCGGCTCTAGTTAAATTTGGCAGTTTAGCTAGATTCATTAAGTTACTGATGTTGCTTATGTTTATTGTTTATTATTTAAAGCAATCATCAATTTGCCCGTCTTGATCCATATGCGTCGGCTTATGTCTAATAGATCTATATGTTCAACGAGTTATGTTTGCCATTCGTTTTATATTGATAAGATAGAATGTTTTGCATCAGCCGGTTGTATTTTGGATCTAGATTAGATACGGGTCGCACTCAAGTAATAAAATAAACATTGTCTAGATTCAAGGGTTAACGGATCTAATTTGCAACTTCATCATGACTGCCTCGATCCGCTCGATCTCCACTGTTGCAAGATTGTGATTTAGATTTATTAGCCGGAGAGTTGAAACATTGTTTACTTTATAGGCTTGTATGTTGCCCGTATACACTGAATCGGCTGAAATAGCCGATTTCATCTTATTTTACATTGAGACATCTTATGATCATGTTAGCTTGCTGTGACTACATCTTTTATAGCATATTTCTGTCTAAAGCAAGTATATATCATTGAATTCATGTCTGAATCGGTTAACTTGAATTATAATGCATGTTTCGCTACAATCGGTTCATAACATGACGGAATCGGCTTTCTAGTCGATCTCCCATTACATCGGCTCTTCGAGCCATACATTTGGAACTACCTGGACATACCGGTTAGTTCCGCCCTGTGATTACTGATTACTATCTTTTTCCTTGTCAATTGCAGGTCAAATTGACTGGCACGCTTGGGTGTTACTGACACTCTCAGACCGGGTCCGAAGCTAGCTGGATCTGCGAGAGCTTCACTGCCTCAAGGATCGTTTCCGGCTTCGCTGGTGTGTTAGGCTTAGGGAACCACTTTTTGCGCCAACAAACCCTCAATCGGTTGTTTCTTGAGGCTCCATCAACCGAATCGTGGCTCCTATTAGGTCGCCGCTCCGCTCCCAATTGCGGCTCCACGTGCCTCCCTACTCCGCTCTCCGCCCTCAATCGCGCCTCCCCACGGCCCGTGCTTCCCCCTACTCGGCGCTCCGTCCCCTGGCCGCTACACGCCGCCGTCCCGTCGCGGGTGCGGTGTCCCCAGCGCAGACCCTGGCATCCCGATAGGCATCTCCGGCACGGGCGCTGCTGGGTGCGAGCATCGCCGGCAGGTGTCCCCGTCGTAGACGTTGCCGTCCCCCGCTGTCCTCTGCTTCCTCTCCCTCCCTGGGCCACAAAATTCTAGTACAGGCCTAGTTGCGTGTGAAGTTCTTCCTCTAGATTGCAATCCGTCAGCGACTCTGAGCGGCCGATCGGTGTATCCATCATGGACTTCAGCTGAGTTAAAAAGCTAAGCTTATTTTGGCTGAAGCTGATTTGTTGTGAGAGAAAATACTGCTAAATGACTGGCTGCTGTTGGCTGATAAGTTCAAACGAACAGAGCCATTGGTCAGCCTAGTGCTGTTGGCTTAGGTAATTTCAATAGAACCTTTAGCTAAAAGTCTATGCGCACGCTCTGCACCGTGCTTTGTGTAACCAGAACTATTTTTATTATTATTCCTCTTATCTCAATACAATATTAACAACTCTCCACGACATTCCACAGACCTCAATAACATACCATCATACAAGCAACTACTGAAATAACATGGAGAGAAATCTGTGCATCACAATTCACAATAATACCCTTGTGGCCCTGCAAATGTGCCGTCTTACTTCATGCTCTTGTAGAGCGCATCGATTACCCCCTGAACAATTTTAAACAGAAAAGGTGAAACTGGTGGAGATTTGCCTTACTTTACGAACTAGAAGGTCAGTAATAAATAAATAAATCGATAAATCCATTTTTTTTTATCTGGGGAGAATTTACGTTCAGTTGACATCTAACCTGATAGTATTTGAGCATTTGTGGCCGTTTCTTCTTGTATGTTGGGGTGATAAGATCGCGCTCGATATCAAATGGCAACGGGTCGAGATGGATAGCCTTTATGAACTCAAAGCCTTTCAGCTGGCAAATGAATGATAAAATATACAGCAGTTATTTAAAAAAAATCCAAATGCAACAAATAATGTAGAAATCGTAATTAGGATAGCTTACCTTCTTTTCCTTCGCAATCTTCGTAAGCTCTGCAAGAATATGCTCTTTGGCTCTTGCATGCTCACATAGTTCAGTAAACCTTCCAGTAATACCGTTTTGTTCTGCCCAGCGCTCAAGAGCTTGTTGGTTCGGATTGGCAACAGCAACAAGAGAAGACTCAAAACTATTCCCATATACCCATATCTGAAATAGATTGACAGAAACATAAAAAGGTGGGACAAATGGGAAACCGGATACAAGAGAGACCAAAGAACAAATTACATCTTAAATGCCTATCACACTGTTAGAGGCAAAAGGACATGAGAGACAGGCACACAAGAGAATCCCCCCCCCCCCCCCCCCCCCCCCTCCTCACGTAGTTTCATTTGTAGGCAGACATTATAAAGTTCAACAAAATAATCTGAAATAAGGGTAACAAATATTTATAATGATTCAAACTTTTGCAAGCAAGCAGGACTTAGAAACTTATGTTGGCATCAACAGTCTTGACTTATAATGAGCTTTGTTCTAACCAAACAACACCCATTAACAATTTCCTAACAAATTCAAAATCAAGTGACCTTGATAGTTCTTTTTTCCTCGAGCATGCAAGAGAGCTGTGTATCATTATACTAAGAAGAAATATATAATTCTTTCCACAAGCATGGGGAAATGAATATAAAAATTCCAGTTGCAACATGAAAATAAAAGTTAAGACTGCGCTTTTCAGTGAGTTTGTTACATACTGAATCTATATCTTGAAGAACACCGTATACACTCTCTAGATTTTCCACCGCAACGTATTCCCCCTGTGAAAGCTTGAAAATATTCTTCTTTCTATCAATCACTTTTAAGGATCCATCTGGTTGCCACTCACCAATATCTCCTGCATTACAAACATTATTTCAAGATAAACTAATGATATCCACCTGCGTAAACATAGTTAATTGGCAGGCTGCGTTGAAGTTACGGAAATAACTAACCAGTGTGAAACCAGCCATCAATCATGACTTCCTGCACAAGGTCCTCCCTTTTGTAGTATCCAGAGAACAGAACACTTCCCCTAATGCATATCTCTCCACGTGGGACACTAGACAAAGCATCATAACCCATCTCAGGAACTGACTCGAGGCGTACATCTATATGTGGAACAGGTAGCCCAACAGTCCCAAGCATGGAGTATTCATTTGGTATCGAAACTATAGATCCCGCACAAGTTTCCGTCAGTCCTAAACATTGAAACGAGCACATTATTATCTAAAAGTATCAATCCATGCAACACAAAATACTATGTCCTCAGGTGCTTGATAACACCAAGTAAAGGAACTAAAACATTGAAAGATGCATACCATAGCCTTGAACAACAGAAGCACATGTGACAACTCTCAAAAATTCTTCCACTGGTACGGCTAGAGGGGCACCTCCAGATACAATCACTCTTAATTTTCCACCAAGCCTTTCTTTCACCTTAAAGATAAGCATTAAGTTAGAATAACAATGTACTGTCAAAGCTGCATCGGCATTTTCAATTACATATGGGTTACTGTTACTGAAATGTTGCTATTAAGTTATCAACTTGTACCTTGCTGAAAACTAATTTGTCAAAGAATGGGGCTGCCTTCTCATGTTTAATTCCTTTCCTCATGTTGTCCAGTTTCCTGGTGATATGTTAATTTTTAATAACTCAAAAATTGAATCGGGCATGTAACAGAGTTTACAGAATGCAAAGGCATGATACAATAAAAATTAAGAAAACAATAGAATCACAAACAATGTGGACTGAGATAACAGGAACACTGTAAAAAACTAAGCGGCCATCCAGCAAGTTGAGTCCTCTCAAAGGAAAATAGTAATCTCAGTATTAAGCACAGTTACATCTTATAAGCAATGTTGAATAAAGTTTTCTTCATGCAAAGGCATGATATAATAAAAATTAAGAAAACAACAGAATCACAAACAATGTGGAATGAGATAACAAGAAAACCGTAAGAAACTAAATGGCCATCCAGCAAGTTGAGTAATCCCAAAGGAAAATAGTAATCTCAGTATTAACTCCGTGCACACTTACATCTTATAAGCAATGTTGAATAAAGTTTTCTTCAGTATACCACCAGACGAAATCCTAGCAGTAAGACCTGCATAATAAACATAATAAATGCATCAAACATCAGCTAATTTCATAGAAGAGGGCAATCAAAGTAATGAATTACATGTGATCTTCCACTGAAGTTTATCTTACATGATCTCTACTTAAAACTACAATTATCTCCGCTTAAAGTAAACTCACTATCAACGGAACAACCTATAAAAAGGACTACTGCAAACTGTTTCGGGTATGCATCATCTGAGGTTTATGAGTGCCTTTGAGAATAAGAAATCACAAGAAACATTGTAATCAATTAGAGATATATTTCATTCCCAGAAAAGAATCAAAATCTAGTTTACTTTATAAGTAACTAAACCCATTCAGTTAATTGACAAAAGAATTGATCAACTAAACGTCCATGCTTTAATACGCGAAATATGGAATTTACCTGAATATATCCTGTCCAGCACACGTGGAACAGCACAGAATATTGTTGGTTTTAGTGCTGCAATGTCATCAACCAAAAGTTTGACATCCTACAGATAAAGAGCGCAAATATCAATCTGCATTATTGCCTAGGTCAACAAGGACATGAGGAGTACGGAGTACCGAAGAACCATACCCCACGCCAAAATCCAATTTTTGATCCATGGGAAATGAACACTTCCTCAAACATTCTATCAAAGACATGGGCTAGTGGAAGATATGACAAATAGACATCATCTTGATCAAACTGCAATAAGAGAGTGAAAAGGAACCGACATGAGCTCTATGGAAATGGACATCAGAGTTCTTTCGTAAAGAAAACTTGAGATTCTACTTACAACTTCACCAATAGACTGAATTACAGAATCAGCGCCTGCAATGTTTACAAGAAGGCTTTCATTTGATATCATAACTCCTTTAGGGTCTCCTGTTGTGCCGCTTGTGTACATTATTGTACAGATATCAGATCTCTTCTTTTCAGGCAGATCAAGATTATGAGAGCCACCCTACAAGCATACAAGGTAGTCAAGAGCTTGTGCATCATATAATAGGTCCGTAGCATGAGATTTACTTGAGTGATTACACAAATGTCATTTACTTCAAAAAGTTCTTTTGAGGACTCAGTGGGGGAATTCCCCCACCTATTTTTTTTGTATTAATGTGAAGGGTACAAATGCATGAGGGATGCATGAAAGGAGCTTGCAAAGCTCAAAAGGAAAAAGAGAGCTAGTACTAAGGGATATTCTCTAACCATAAATTCAAGGCGCCTGCAAGGCTAGGTTTGACCTTGATGCAACTCAAGACAATTTCATCTCTGAACACAGATTTCCATATGTTGAGGGTGCACGGTTTGCTATCAAAGATCAATCCATTTCTCAAGTTCCAGATGGTCCAGCGAGAAGAAATGACAATTTCTCTGAAGAGAGGGCTTCCAAAGGCAGTTCTAGCTTCAATGATCATTTACTTCAAAAAGTTATTGTTCTGTGCATGGATTTGAACACTAGAACTAGAAGCACCGAACGCTCGCACAAGTTTTGTCTTTTTTCCTAGTACAACTTGGCAATAAAACTATGGAGGCCATACAAACTTCTATCATATAATATGCAACCCAAGTTGGTAAGTTTTGGCCATTGCAATAAAGGTTCTGCAGTTCTACTATGAACTTCTAGCCTTCTCGGTATAAAAGCGAGGCACAAATATGTATATACTATTGATATGGCATATCTGCACACGTGCTAGTCTTTGTTCTTGGTATGTAGTTTTATATTTTGGCTGATATGTTGAGCTTCCTCCTCAATCGGGATATAGTTCTTGTTCTTCATATATCACATGTCTGTGAATACCTTTAGCACATATGAAACTAGCCAACCAAGAATAGCAAGATAAAAATTACAATGAGGCAAAATTGGCCAGATCTTTTAAGCCACTTGGTAAAAGCAATATATATATTTTACCTAGAAAAAAGGTGTCATGAGGCACTTATTGTCATAACACTCTACTGGAACACATGTAATCTACAAAGTAAGCTGAAGAAGCCCAATGATTACCATGATCAGGAATTCCTCCCAAGAGAAAATAGACAGGCCATGATTTTTAGCTTCATCTTTATGGTCATTTGTGACTCCCCCGAAGCTTACGACCGCTGGCAAATGAAGGAAAAGAAAAACCATCAGTCCCACAGTAACGAACCATCTAGCCAATCAACATCATGATCCGGAGGTACTTACTTTTCAGATACTTCGAAGTGGCATTACAGGTTTTCAGGAGCTGTCATCATTGAAAGCAACAAACATGATACGGTTAATTAATTATAAACCAACTAAAGAGCTAGTCTAGAAAATAATACTACTCTGCACTGCAATAATCACTACGCGCACATTTCCTCGAAACTAGTTTCGTAGAAAAAATAGACGTTTCGATCCATTGCGCAGGCTATTGGAAAAGTGGAAGTAAGAATGGGGAAATCCAACACCTTCAGATCAGATTTCACCCCGCTGCTTCAGTTCGTCGACCCGGAGTACTCGCGATTAGCTACGCGGGGGCCGCCGGCAGTGCAGGACCTGTCGCCCTCACCTTCCTCACAGGACAGGGCATACCGGAGCGGCGCCATCGCGGCGGCGCGGCAAGCACGCGCCACGTGGGGGTGGCTTTAAGGGGCGCTCACGGCGTCGGCGGCGCGACGTCACCGACGACCCCCGGCCCGAGACGCAGTCTGATCGGGCCGAAGTGTCAAGTGTGGGCCACTACAGCCCACTAAGCTGAGGCCTAACGTGATTGGGTAGCCCACAAGAGCACCTATGTCCTATAGCTACAGTACGTTATTACTTTCAGCTAAGCATTGTCATCTATTCTGAATTTTCTGATAAAAACATGCTGATATATTGGAGAGAATATTTGCAATGGTAAAGTGAAATATAATGAGACTGTAAATGTTTAATCCTTATCTCAAGAAATCTCCAATAAAATGAAATGTTCAAGTGAGAATGAAAGGCATTTTTGTCTTCTCTCGAAGGTAAGAGTTTTTTTATATAATAAAGAGAGGTATAATAGAATTTGATTTGAAATGTTTCCTCCCGCCGGTATCCAAAATCGAATGAGCAAATCTGCCCTACCTCTGTGATCTTCTTTTCCTCCACAAACGCGATCTGGATTTCGGCTTGGCAAATGATAAACTCCACCGCCCCAGCACCTACACACAGAGGATTGGATCGGATGAGATGATTCATTATTGTGCAGGTAGCATCTTAACTTGCTAGTAGTTTTCTCGTCTGATTTGCATTCAAGAACGGTAAGCAGTGACCAAATTTATTTATTGATTACCGAGAGAATCGTAGAGGGGAACGCAGCAAACCCCAAGCGCGTTGCAAGCCTAACGAGAAGATTGGACACATATATACACAGGTGGGTCAGAAAGGAGCTTGGTAAAAAAAAAAAAGAATGTGCACAATTTTAGTCAGCGCAGGAATTAAAAAAAATGCAAAGGCAACATTTGAATGATAATAATATAATTACCTCCATGCTGATGATCCATTCGGGGCAGTTTGCGCCGTATATACCGCAAGTTTCACCCTGAATTGAATTCGGTAAACCCTTTCACCATCAGACATATATGTTTGACTTGATCAATTGGATCGATTGATCTAGCAGTATAATAACCTGCCGAAACGATCATGGCACGACACTAGTACTAGATGGCATCCCATTGCAATTAGCTGCAATATGATATCTGTCTCCGGCCGGTCGAACAGATTGGGGTGATAGCTAGAGAGATCATGCCAACTTGCTTATAAAAAAGTGACGACACATACATCTCGCTCAACTCCCTGAATCCTAACGAGTAGATCAATTAGGATTTCTTTAATACCCTTACTTTTATTTATAGATGGATTAACTAGTTTTTCGGACGATTCTAACAGTGGGCTTTCTTGGGTGTACTAGAACAAGCACCTCATTCAAACAGAAGGGGCACGTCGTCTACTCGTTCGATCTTCATTTAAAAGGGTGCCTTCTTTTTTTTCTTGAATACGCAAGAGAATTGCGTATCTTTATATTAAGTAGAGAGAGTTTTTAGTTAAAAAATCCGGTGTTAGACCGGATGGATTGAATCGAGATGAAAAGGTTGCCTTCTGAGTTAGTACTCCTACTCGATGTATAGGTACAGAAAAAACCTTATCCTCTCACTAGGTTAAATAATGATCTCATGCATGTTCTGTCTACACAATTGATGGTAGCCGCCAGTACTAATAGTATAACCAAAAAAAAAAAAAGAACAGCTTGGGCTTGGATGATTGTGGCGCATGTCATCTTTCAGCAGTCATGCCAAAAAGAATAACCGCATGAATGCCGCATCCATGCATGTGACTATGTGAGTGGTGAGCCAAACATGCTACATGAATGCATCCATGATGGATGTTTCCATATACTGTACCCCTGTGTTCTTTTTTTTAAAAAAAATTACGCCTTGTGGCAACATCGCTTTGCATATCGAAGATGGAAGCAGTGCCCGTGATTATTACGCACATTACCTGTTTGATTCCGGATTTGTCAATGGAGGCTGCAAGCTTCATCACAACATCATAGACTTCCTTGTAAGTCACCCAGGTGTATTCGCCCACCTGCAGTTTTAGAAACCGTTCCACCCATCATTTTGTGTTGTTTTGTGTATATATACTACGGCATATATTGAATCAAAAAAAAAACTACGGCATATATATTTAATTCTGATCCACTAAACTATATATTATACTATAACATTTATTATTTAATTTCTTGGTATTCACGGAATAACATCAGGTATAATAGTATACACATACAAAAAGCCAAAGTAAAAATATATGCAATCTCTTGACTCGTTCTATGCCATGACATGTACGGAACCAGACCATTATCTCCCCATCCTCTGGTTAGAAGACTGTCGATATTTTCCCGAGTTTGACTACAGCTTCTAAACGGATGTCACTTTCGACGACAATCCGAACACATAAATGTCCTTACAAAAACAATAATAATACTAGTATTAATACCGTTACTAGTTTATCTTCTAGAAAGCCATCGAAGCAATGGTCACAAAAGTAAAAAGGTCATATGAATTCAGCTAGTAGTTGGGAAGGGGTGGAAGAAGTCCATTCTTACATTGCCGTCGACCACTCTCCGGCGACCCAGCATCGGATTGTCGGGGTACTTCTCCACGGACGCCCTGCCAAGTCAGAAAACCGGCCGATCAATCAACAGATACGTGGACAGAGCTAGCTAGCAAACCATGCGAATTAATGGCATGATCATCGAGCTGGTCGAGCTGGATGCTGATCGCTCACCGGAAGATGTCCCAGCAGCTGTGGAGCTCCGGCGGGGCTTGCTGGAGGCCATCCTTTGCCCGCACGTTCCGGTACACCGGCCCAGTGGTCGCCGTCGCCGGCTCCACCTCCACCAGGTGCTTCATCTTCATCTTCTCCGACGAGACAGGAGGGTCAGAGACAGAGATCAGGAGAGAGCCGAGAGGTTTGAGTAGGGAGATGTGTGCCAGGCGACACGATGCCCCCTCTCCCTCTAGTCTACTCCTTTAGCTTATGTACCTGCTGAACGTTGACTTGCCTCTCTGTCACAGCTCACATGGCCCGGGGGAGAAAGGTAATTAAACATATAGTTGCAGTGCGTGTTTAGTTGGTGGATTCAAAGTTTCAAACACAGCACTGCAATTTCTACTCTATTCGTTCTAAATTATAAGTCGTTTCTAAAATCTTAAAAAGTAAGATATCTCGAGTTTATCATAATTACAGAGAGAAATATAGTGAAAAATCTAGTGATAATTAATTGGTGTCATAAACGCTATTATCTTATTATATAAATTTAGTCAAATTTAAAAACCTTTGATTCTCTAAAATTCTCGAAATGGTATAATTTGAGACGGAAGAAGTATGATCTAAATGGTCCAGCTAAAGTTTAGTGAGTCTATTAGCTAAGGATCAAAACACCCAAACTCACCGGTTAGACTTTAGATGAGAGAACTCTTAGTTAGCTAAAGTTTAACTTTGAATTTTAGCTAGCTAAACTTTGTAATTTTAGCTAGCTATGAATTTTAGCTGGATAGAGCCAAACAGGCCATTAGCCTGCTCCGTGCTCCGTGCTCTGCTCATAAATACGGATAATCGTGTGGACTTGGTCATAACGACGTCCAAGACTTGCACAAGTACACAACCATACTTTGGGAGAATTTAGTTCTATTCTATCTATATATACGCTTGTCTAGTTGTGTACGGATCACGGGACATGTCAAGTCGAATTTTTTTCTCAACACGTACGTGTCGTATGCATCAGCGAGTTTCTTTATATTTTCAAAGAGCATTGCTATTGCTATTCATAAAACCTATTTTGTAGAACCCGAAGAGCAAAACTTTTTTCTTTGTCACTCCCTCTTTCTCTGTTATATCTCTCGTACGAGTTAAAGCTGTTTGTACCCCTATTTGTCCACTGCTGGAACTTTATTGTTTTCATTCATAACCTATGAGCACTTAACGCGTCCCTCCATTCATGGAAGTGGCAAAGGGAAGTGACCCAAAATTTTCTTTCAACTGGGAGGGATAAGATTGTTTCAACAACGGAAGTGGCAACAGGGGATGAAATTTGAAGCAAGGCACTAGGCACATAAGGAAAGCTAACATTTTCAAATTTCAATGACACATGGAAGAGCAAGTCGTCATATAGCATACAAACGCTTGAGGCTACGAGCAAGGACAAACGCTCCAGGTCACCATACAGAAGCAAAAACATCAAACTATTGCAGACAGCGCAGATAAATACCCAACTGATGAATGATCGAGACAAAAAGAACACTTTTATAGCTACACGGCCTCTAACATCAACAGTTTTCAGTTCCCCAATCTGAAACAACAGCCACAATCTGAAACAACGCTGAAAACAGTAATCCCAATTCGCTCTAGCTCAATTCTTGCCATGTCAAACATGCGCTCTGTCTCTGAAAACAATTGATAAAAATCAAACACACCAGCAGAAACCAACAGGAGGATGCTTAGCAGACACTACCTTGCTTGCAAATTGACAAGGTCCACTATGTATCTCCAAATTAGGAACCAAGGAAGAAGGAAGGAACTTTCATCCTTTGATTGCGTGAAGCTCACAATGATGTGTGCATTGTGTTCCATTGTTTTATTATGTTCGGTGACAAACCAAGACGAGGCAATCTAATAATTAATAGCATCTGTTCACTCTAGCTGCACGAGATGAGAAATCAAAGGCATGCAAGCAAGCAAAAACCATCGAGGTGCTCTGGCTCTGATGAACATTCTGGATCGAGTACTGCCAAAGTCTGTTTATTCCACAAGACAAAGCAAAACGCAATCGTAACGCCGCCCTTACATACACAGATGAGATGACAAATCCTCCTGCTCACGCTCGCAGTCGCGGGCTAGCGGCGGCGCGGTTCAGTTCAGAAATCGGAGCAGCGGCCGCCGCGCTCCCAGTCGCCGTACCTCGTGGGCTCGGGCCCCCGCGGGCCGCCGATCTCGCCGGTGGCCTTGTTCACGTGCACGCCCCCGCCGCCGTCGTCCTCCTCCTCCTCATGCTCCTCCTTCACCGCTTCGGCGTCGACGTCGGCGCTCTTGGCTTCCGCCGTTTCCTCTCCCTCCTCCTTCCCGGCGGCCTCCGGCGGTGGCGGGCCCGTGGAGGGGGCGGAGCTGGAGAGCGCGAGGCGGAGGAAGAGGGACGCGGGAGGAGTCGGAGTCGGAGGCCGAGGCCCGTGGGAGAGAGCGGACGCGAGGCGGCGGAGGCCGTGGTGGCTGGCCGCCATGGCTTGGCGTGGTGTGGCTTCGTTCGCTGCCGGTGCGGCGCGTTCTCTTTCTTTCCCGGCTCTCGCGTGAGTGCGTGCCGCGTCGTCTCGTGTGAAATGGTGACGCGGCCTCTGTCTGGCCCAGGCCCATGAGACGGGCCTAGTTTCGACCGGCCTATTACGAATTTCGTACAGCTCGGGGGCCCGTGGTCCGGTGGATGAGCCATGCTGGACTCAGGCAGGTAAGACAAGGTTGATGAGGTCTGCGCAACAGAAACGAACGGCTGCATGCACTTGTGGAGGCACGGCGAATGAATTTCTACAACTAATAAGACTAAAGATGAGACAGCCTTTTGGTGCGATATTATTTTGGGGTCGTCCGTCCGCCTCCCCTCCCGTGCGATCCTTCCTTCCCTGTCCGCGATATGTGATCCCTCTCCTCCGCGATCCTTCCTTCCCCCGTCCGCTCCGACGCCGTGACGGGGAGCGCAGCGGCCGGCCTCGCCATCGCGGTGTGCTGCCATCCCCGCCGCAGCGGCTTCCATCCTTGCCGTGGCAGCCGCCATCCCCGCCGCTGTGGCCCCCAAACTTGTTGTGCGGCTGTCAGGGACGCTGTCCCCGCTGTGCGCACGCACCCCCTTCTTACCGGCCAGCGACGCTCAAATCCTTGGAGATGGTCCCCCGATCTGCCGGGGAGGGACGTCTCCGGCGTGGCTGCTGTAATGTCCCACCTCCCCGAGGCCGGGCCCGCTTACATTTAGCAGCTTAATTAGGATATAAACTGCCCTCACAGACCAACACCAGTCTTTTCTGCGCACTTTGTCCTCACTCATGTCCTCACTCATGCGCACTCGGGAAGAACTTCCCGGTCGGTCACCCATCGCTCCAGGGTCAAGCTCGTTTAACCTCGGAGTTCTTTGCAGATGGGCTTCTGGAAAAGAAGTTGCAACTTGTTGGTATGGGTATCCTATCAATCCTATTAAGCCCTGGGCCGGAATGTTACATCAAAACTATAACAGAACTGACCAATTTATACGAGCACAAGTACAGCGACATCTATTTTCCCAGCTATCAAGCCACACTTGAGCCAATATAAACCCGATAGTCCGTGAAATCTCGAAGGATTTCAAACTTTTACACAGCACTTACCCAAGGATCGCAGAAACTCAGCAGCACATATACACATGATACATAGATTCACACATAGTTCAATTACATCAGAGTACAAGATAGACTTTACATAAAAGTTCAGTTGCGGAAAAGAAATAGATTTACACACACTTAAGTTCATAATACAGTGCCAAGTATCGATCAGTCACAGCAACATAGATAAGATAGATACATGACCTTACCCAAGGTCTAGTCTTCCTCTCCCGAGGGATAGAAGTAACTCTTTTAGACAATGAAGTATTCCTCCTGCAATATTGGGAATAAAACCCTGAGTACTCAAATGTACTCAGCTAAACTTACCCGACAGGAAGTAAATAAAAAGACTCTCAAGAATATGCAGGCTTATTTGGTGGAACTCAGAGGATAGCAACATTTTGCATAAAAAACATTACTACAGTAGTTCCTCAACTTATAAATTTTAGATATGATTTAGCTTCGATTTCAGTTAAGCTATCAAGCTAAGGTTTGCAGCTATACTAAACAATCACTTGATATTATAGCAAACAATACAACCATATGATTTTCGATATCCACAGATATCAACCTCATCTCACCATAATCAATATGTTCAAGTTGTTAACCTCTACCTCACCAGAAGACCAGTTCAGTTTCTCACTAACCAGGAGAGATGGCGATTCGAATCGATTGTACCAGCTGGCAAATATGCCAATCACAAACCCTGTCAGCCTGATCAGTGGCTTCTTGGGTCACCGTTAGATCTTTCTGAGTCATATTATATCGTGAGCTTGGCGGGGGCCATATTCTCGGAGACAAACCCACTTACAGGAAGTGCAGGTCCCTGACCTGACTATGGCAAAATGATGTCTCCGAACATCCTTCCTACCTCCAGAATATGTTTATCCATGTCACACCAATTCTCGGCTCAGAAAGAACTACTCGGCTTCGCGGTCAGAACGACTTATCTGGCCAGCTATGTGACGACGTCCTTCAATCTCAACTGATGTCTGGTAGCCTTAGTCCTAGTCGGCCGCAACCAGCACCGAAGACAGCATGACCTCAACCATGTCATGCGGCTCCCCGCTACCTAGCCTTGATTCTCTCATTATCATTGTGGCATGGTGGCACTTATAGTTAACCATGTAAAATCCATCCCCATCAGCAATAGTCACCACCTATGCTAGCGAAGGACAGGAAATCCCTCGACTTCTACCGGTCTAAGCATGACTAAGCATAAGATCGAACACATCCCTTGTCTAGTAATAGTACCAGGATCATATGTAGAGTGGACAAGGTAATTATGCAACAACGGTATCAACCAACTCCTATACTTAAGTGTACAATTATACGATTTAAGAAAAATCGGTGCATTTATAAAAAGAGATAGGTGGAGGCTTAGGGATGCTCCGAGGCTTGCCTGGGATTCAACACTAAGTCAGCGTTTGTTAGATGACACTCGCTCGATGAGCATCTCCCATCCAAGCACTCGATTAGTCCTTCCATCTTCGTGATTAGTCCACCACACCGTCTTGTGGTTAGTTCCATCATCACGTCCTTCACTCCACGTGTTCATCTATCGTACCTAAATGAGATGCACAATGCACATGTATGAATAAAAGGAAGTAATACAAGGCATGTTAATCTACCATCACTGAACCATAAACTAACAATCACACCAAGCAAAGCAAAGTCAAAGCAATCATAATCCCACACATGCAGTTTATGGGCAGCAGGACAGCAAGCACAAGATTTAACCATAACTCAAGCTATACACATCCAACTAGGGTGATATAAGCCTTTTTGGAAAGCTATTGAAATTGTCTACAACTTTGCTATTATCATCTTAAGATGATTCAATATATATAAATGTCAAACAACACATTGAAGGCAGCTCTGTCCAGACTTGGAAAGATTTTGTCCTCACATTTCAAACAAACATAACTATGGATCTAGACCATCAAAAGGGATGATTCCAGACAATTTGGAAAGCCAATGAAATCTACTACAACTTTTTTATTATCACCAAGAGGTGATTCAAAACATAAATTGGTTAAATAAAGCAAACATTCAGGTCTGCACAGAAAACAGGCAAAACCTGACAGCAGAGTTCTAAATTCTATAACTCTAAAACTATCAGGCCTACAATCATGAAATTCTAGGATAAGCAAGTAGATGAAATTAGGTACAACTTTTGTATAGAACATATTTACATACAACATCATTATAATAGAGAAAACATCACAACAACAGGGACTGCTCCTGCAGCCATTTCCAGCATATAAGCAAAACATGTTTTTCACTTGGTGACTACACAAACATACACATACAAATGGGCTATTTCGATAGCTCCAAACATCACTACATGATCATACAACACATCCAGCTCTGACCAAAACATGGTAAGCATCACAAGAGACATGCATAAACTTATTTATCTCTAATCTTTCACCAATTAGTACATAAATATCAAATGAGTTCCAAACTTTTATGAGAGCTAGGTGATTACAAAACATGACCAAGGTTCAAATCTTATATGCTCAGGTTCCATAATTTAATTATTACAAAATAAACAAATCTATAATACAATAAAGCATTGGAGAGCAAGTTAAATCTAAAACATCAGACTTTCAATAGACACATGGCCATATTGTTGTTTCTCAGGTTACTACAACATTATACAAGACCAGTGGAGCACCATTTTCCATTTTTACATACAGATATTATTTATGATGCATTTAAAACTACTTAATAGGCATCAAACAAGATAAATCAACAACTCAGTCATACATGCACCATAAATCACGAAATTTTAACCATGCATCACACAACATTCAGTGGGGCTACAATTAAATTGACAGGTCATTTTGAGTATGATAACTCCAGTTACAAAAATAACAATCAAATCAGCCATTTATCGTCTATTTAACAAGATTAAACCAAATCACCATTAAAACAGTAAACAACCTATATGATTTATATCCTTATGAGCAAGTGCATGTTACTAGAAGACTAACAAAATTAGAATCACTAAAGTTGGACATCTAAAACCCTGGATATGAGCAAAAGCAAGTTAAATCACTCCTAAAACCACTTTTCCTTAATAATTTCTACAGAACAAAATATTTGCATGCATGACACAACCAATAATACTAACATGTAGAGAACTTTACCACGAATCTAACAAAGCTAGTTTCATAATTTTTGGAGCACCCAAACTGCAAATATGGAATTTTCAAAGGTACACAAGAATCTGAAGATTTGGCCCCTTAATGCCTTCGGGTGGGGCCCACATGTCATAGAAAGGAGGGGCTGTCTTCTTCCTCTGTTCGTTCGAACAGAACACAGAGGAAGTGGATGTCGGGATGGTGGCCGGCTTCGGCCAGGGCTCGCCGGAGAGCGGTCGGCGGCGGCGAAGTAGGGCTAGGGCTAGCCCAGCTGCCAGCGCACCTGCCGGTGCCCGTAGCTTGGCACGGCGTGGCCCGTGGCGGCCTGGCCACGGCGCCAGGCGGCCCGGCGACCAGCGGCAGGCGGCCGCGGCGCTGCGGGGTGCGGCGGAGCCGAGGGAGGAGTGCGGGGAAGACGGCGCGAAGCGAGGAACGAGGTGCTCTGCCCGCTTTGCCATGGGGTGAACAGAGGAGGAGGATGGCCGACAGCCATGGAGCTCGGCTCCGGCCGGCAATGGCGGTGGCGCTCTGCTCGTCGGCGAGGCGACGGAAAGCGAGCACAAGAGGGCGGGCGAGCGAGCTGGGAGGAGTGGGAGAGGACGAGGGCGAGCTCTGGAGGCTCCCATCGCTTCTGAGGACGCAAGCAGGGGCGAGAGGGTGGTGGCCGACATGGACAGAGCTCGGGTGCCACGTTCTTCCATTGCAGCATAACGTCGAACACGTGGCGCACGTCGTCGAGGCTGGTTTGGGCAGTCGGTTTCGGCATATTCCAGCAAGATTCGAACCTCGACCACAGAAGCAAAGTTGTTTTCTTCCAGATGCTCTCCAACTTTGATTAAGGGTGCTCGGCAGTTTGATCACCCAATTAGGAGATAATTAGCCATGAACCTGCTGCTGTCAATATGATGATGACAAACGAGAACTGATGTCAAAACCTTGTCAAACGGCATTGAATTTCTCTCAAATTTGGATATGTTGTGCCTCAACAAATTTCCTTCAACTTCTATTTTTGTCCAACTTGAGTTGCTTAAAGGAATTTGAAGAAAGTGGCATGTCAATGCAATCGGCATAGAATTCCATACTTAGAATTAATTCAAACTCTGGAATCAGCTTTTCCTCTATATTGTATCCACTGTTTGAGGCACTTAGAGGTTGAATCATGACTTGGTCCAAAAATAACATTTATTCTGTAACAACTCTAAAAATCCACACAACCTAAAAATCCCAACCAAATAAATTTTTTGATTTATTTATTGTGAAAACCCATTTTTCTTGTGCAAGCATATATGTTTCATTATGAATTTGGTAAATAAAGGAGTATAACTTGCATTTTAATTCCATTCACATAGAATAATAGCTTATGCATCACATTTGGGATTTATTGCAATTTATGTTTGTATTTACTCAATACTTAAAATGGGTAATATATGTATTTATACACTTAAGAAAAAGAAAAAGAAAAAGAAAAAGAAGAGAGTATAAGGAGAGCAGAACCGGCCTAACCGGCCCCGTTTTCTTTTCCTCTCTCCTCGCGCCCACCGCACACGTGAGATGGGCCGGCCCACGTTGCGGCCCAGCAACGCGCGCGCGACCGGCACACACGCGCTCGCTGCCAACCCGGGCCCGCATGTCAGCCGCCTTCCCCTTCCACTGTTTCTCTTCCTCACGAAGGCGACGCGCCTGCCGGGGGTGTCACGTGAATGGCGTGACCCCGGACCCACGGCCGACAGCACCACGCCCCGCAGAGTTGTCCCCCTCCTGTCCCCTCCTTTCTTGGCCGCCAAGCGAGCCCGCGTGCACCCTGAAACCCTAGCTCAAGCACACGGATGAGCTCCACGTACACCCACCGATACCCATCACCGTCCGCCGCTGTTCCGAGAACCGGCCGCCTATAAATTGGAGCACCCGAGGAGCCCTAGCCCATTCCCACTCGCAGCCGCCACGCTGCGGCTCCACAAGCCACCGCACCCCACCGCATAACCGAGAGAGAGGGAGAAGGGCGGAGCAGAGGAGGAGGAGCTGCCGGAGCGCCGCCGCCGCGGAGCACGCCGGAGCCGGACACGGAGGAGAAGCCCGAGCTGCGGACGAGGAGTGGCACGGCATTGCGTACACTCGGCACGGCTCCGACTCTTCACGGCACCACCATCCTCTCTTCCCCAACACCCCGGTGAGCCGTCGAACACTTTGTCCAACCCCGCCTTGCTTGACCGGCCACGGCGCTCGGCCTCACGAGCGCGCAGGCCAAGGATCGTTCCCGATCCCGGAACACCTGCACAACACGCGCACAAGACCGGCCATCAAACCACTGGACATCGGCTATGGACGTCAGGCCACTTCCGACGGGCATCGCCGTCACATGTGCTCGGAGCACCGCCACCTCGACGGCGTTCCCACGCACAAGCCGTGAAACCGCCGACGCGACCCGCTAGCGTGACCACCAACTCACCGACCACCTCGGACAAGCTTAGTTGCGGAAGATCGAACCTCCATAGCCCGGAACACCGAGAGGTGCGTTCTCGGGGAAACGTGATCGCCGCCGACACGTTCCGCCTCGCCTAAAATCCGTTCCGAGTACCCCCGATCGCCTCGCGCTGCGTAGAAAGGCCGACGAGGTTCGCCAAGTCTGCCTCGGCGCCGCCGCGTAGATAGCCGAGCCCCGAATCATGTCTGTCGCCTTGGCTACGTGCGCCTCCACCTCGTCGGAGAACCGCCGTATGCCGTGGAAGAGAAGGAGGCCCACGACATCATTTCACTAATGACAGCCAACCCTCGGGAGGGCGGCACCCTCGGCGCCCAAAATTCCGATTCGCCCGAGCCTCCCCGGGAGAGCTCGGGAGAGCGGCACCCTCGGCGCCCAAAATTCCGATTCGCCCGAGCCTCCCCGGGAGAGCTCGGGAGAGCGGCACCCTCGGCGCACCAAATCTCCGATTCGCCCGAGCCTCCCCGGGAGAGCTCGGGAGAGCGGCACCCTCGGCGCCCCGAATCTCCGATTCGCCCGAGCTCCGCCGAGCTACACCGAGCCCCGCCGAGCTACGCCGAGCCCCGCCGAGCTACGCCAAACTCCGCCGAGCTACGCCGAGCTACGCCGACGCCGGCGACTCTCTGGGAACCAGCATCGAACAACTGGTGGGCGACCATCGGGTCTGTGTTCTGATGAGGCGCCACATGCAGCACTGCTGGACCCGCGCGCCACGTGGACCAATCCCGAGCTGCCCCTGATTAATCGACCATTTTCCATTTTCAGAAAATAGGATAATCTTCGGAAATTCATAACTTATTCATACGATGTCCAAAAATTGCGCACCATATATCAAAATTCTCAGAAAAATGAGATCTACAATCTAAGACTATGTTTGTGTGCATTTGGCTCTTTATTTTATTGGATTTTTCTGAAATACTCTATAGGAGTCGCTGACGCGACTATTTCGTGTTTGATTTCAGAGCCGGAGGAGGATTTGACTAAGGAAGACGACCACGAGTACTTTCAGGAGCTAGGAGACGACTACGAAGGTGCCACGTCCCACCAAATCCGTAGATTCTATTTACGCATTGCAAATGACATTGCTGCTATTGCTTTATGATTATGTATGGATTGGTTGCATGATAGTATATTTGAAATCCCTGCCTTGATAAGACTTTACCCTGCTATCCGCTGCTAGGTTAGCTGCTGCTTAATTTACTGTTACTCTTCCACTACTTTCTACTTGCTATATGCTATGTGGTGGAATTGGGACGGTGTATAACTGATTATAACCACTGGGAGAGAGTGCTGCGTGCGTCTTGGGTGCGTGCTAAGGGTTGATGTCGACCAAGTGGGATGTGAGACAAGCCCATGGGGCAAGTCGTGCCGGGGGTGCAACCTGGGCATCCCCAAGCGAGATACCTGTGGCGGGTAAAGTTGTTGAGGAGGTTCCGGGTGGGATAGCCTTGGTGGTTTGAAGCCTGTGGACGGAGGTGCTGTGATGGCACGGGGAGAGTATCCCCTAAGTGAAGATGCCTGCTTGGTCAAACCTAGGACGGACTAGTTTCAGGTTCATGGGAATCCTTTTCTACTCACTCGCTTCTGATGGGCGGGAGACGGCTGGACTACTTGGTAGGACGGTGCCACTACTGCTAGGCTGAGAGGTGATAAGGGTGGGCAGAGACGGTCGATGGGTTCCCGTTCCGTTCTAGATGCGCAGTACCACTGGATGGGCCCGGTACTGTGTCTCCCAGTCTCAGCATAACGGTGTAGGATCCGGAATATCCCAGGGCTGAGTGGTAGGGTGGCATCGACCTAGGCAAGCAAGCACCCGGAATTCTGCCTAGGTGTTTGCGCAACACCTATGATGGCTAATCTTGTGGGTAGTGAAACCTCTGCAGAGTGTACGGTTGATCGATCGATACATATGCCAACCTGTTGGCTATGGACCTTTCCTGTGAAGCTTCTACTAGTGTAGTGAGTGTTCTCTTCTCCCCCTGGATGACATTTTTCCGGCAGTGTACCCGTTGTGGTAGTGTGCCGCTGAGATAGGCCGAGAGGGAGTTGGGCCTGTCGAATGAGAGTGAGGTGTGGGTAAGTGAGATGTGGTGATGGGAAAATGGATGATGGTGTTAACTGGAGATAAAACTTGACTAATTAAACATTGATTACAGCTGCATAGGAAACCTCAGCCTATAGGTCTGCTTGTATAGCCTTGCATCCACTTTCCACAAAGCAAATGCTGCATAGTTGGGCTCCGTGGCCAGTACAAATCGTACTGATAAATTTGCTGTCAGGTGACAAGAATGAGTACGACTTCGAGGAAGACGATGGCGAAGAATAGGGTCACGTGCTACACTCAAGTTGGCCGTGAAGGATGAAACGTTTCCGCATCTTCTAAAGCTTCTCTGAATGTTGATTCCGCCAGTGTGGCGATGTAATAAGTGTTTATGTAAGACTTAATTACCGTTGTATGGATCCTGGTGTCAACTGAGATATGGGTAATTTCATGGATTGTCCCAAGCAATCTGTTGAATTACAATTCGAGCCTGTGGATTTCCCTTCACGGAAATCGAGGTCGTTTCAGTTGGTATCAGAGCCATACTTGACTGTAGGACGAGACCCATAGAAAATGGACGTTAGAATAAGAAGCCAGACTCTCTTTCGGTTATATTACCGACCTTACATTCACTTTTTATGCAATGGCTTATTTAATACAAGGACCTGCTAATCCGTTTCTTAAAAAATTCGCAGATGACCAGCCTTGGACCACCACTTCGTCCACTGCACGACGGCACTATTGAGATCCCGATCAACGGAAGGAACCACGGCGGATTTGCCATGGTACTACGCCAGGTATTGGAGGAGCTGGGAGCACCGTCTGACCAGATCCAGTACTTCAGCCGAGGGAAGCTTGTCGAGGCTGAGAGGTTTGAAGGACCTGTCACTACCAGAGTTGAGACACCCGTCAGCCTGACCCTTCCAGGGATGCCAGACTTTACTGACTACACTGCTGGAGAGACTGTGGAGGACGGAGTACAGTCCGTCTCCCGCAAGGTACTACGCGCAGTTGTGTACACAGCATACGAGTACCTTAAGGGAACCCATTTCCGTCTGCTACCTCAGGCTTTGGAGCTGCACCCTGACCCCATCCAGAGGATTTTGTACACCAGCCAGATCGTTCAGGCCGAGACTGACCCCTGCCTACGCATAGTGGCACACCACCTCCAGGAGCAGGACGAGTTCATCAGCTCATTGGAGCAAAGGAGGCAGCGTGACCGAGCACGCATGGCAGAGGTCGAGGACAGTTTGCAGAAAGGGACTCAGACCCTGGAGAGTTTGAGCAGAGCAGTCACTGACTTGCAGTTGGAGATGCAGCGCCGTGATGAGTTACACCGAGCCGAGATCGCCGACTTGCGAGACAAGATCGGAGATTTTGGGCTACGCAATGACTACCTGAACAGCAGAGTATTGGGATTACAGAGGAGGCTGGACGACAAGGAGAGAGCGCTTGCTGAGAGGGAGCAGAGGAACAGAGACAGAGGAGTCGAGATGAGCATGTTGCGCTCCAGGATCAGGGAGTTGGAGAAGCAGTTGGAGAAAGCCGAGGAGAAGTCCACCCGCAACCAAGGGATTCTGATCGACCGCGTGAAGATGGTGGAGTTCTTAAAGGACAAGCTACGGAGGACAGAGACAGCTTGGAAGCAGTCCGACGCCAGGAGAGCTATTGAGGTCCGGAAGGTACAGAGTTCGCTTCCCCCACTGGAGATGGTGAAGCTCCGGGAGGGAGACTTCCGCGTACCACCCACTACGCTCAACCTGGGAGCGTGTCCGTCTCTACGGATGCAGGAGATTGAGGCCACCCCAGAGCTAGCTGTAGCACTCGACTACGTCAAGCGCCTGACCATGACTGATGACGAGATCGAGGCAGAGGACAACCGCATACCTGACGCCGTACTTGACCTTATGCACCAGTAGCTTATGGGACTCTACGTGGCCCTTAGACTAGTGATACCATGAGTTGTCCTGTCATTGGCTATCTGCGCATAGCACGATCTTCTTAGCAGCTAGGAACATCCTTTATGTAATAATAACCATGTGATGAGTGACATTTGGATCTTATGTTTCTTATGGTTCTCTATGCTTCTTTGGTTGAGTGTAGGATAGCATGAAAAATGTTTTAATTCATTTAAATCGTTGAAAACATCTAACTCCTACTTAAACCACTACAAGATTATTACTGCACTGAGCACATACCTAATAAATTCAGATGTCAATGAGACGTTCCGCGCGTCTGGAGAACCGCCAGCCCTCCCCCGCACCTGCGCCAGGACGTGGGCGTGGTCGCAACCGTGGACGCCCAGCTGGCAGGCGAGCTGGAGTTAACCTGGAAGAAGAGCTGCGCCGGGCAGAGGATGCACCGCCGGTGAACTATCCGCCACCACAGGGCGAGAACGTGCCTCCGCCACCGCCACCGCCGCCGCCACCGACGTTGGCGGAAGTGATGGCACAGCAGACCCAGCTGCTGAATGCCATAGCTACTGGGATGAACAGGCACCACAGGTCATCCCAGAATGACTTCCAAAGGAAACTGGAGGGTTTCCTGAAGCTGAGGCCACCTACCTTCGACGGGACCGACAAGGATCCCCTCGCTGCCAACGATTGGCTTAAAGATATGGAGAAGAAGCTGGACCTGACCACTTGCTCCGACGAGGAGTGTGTTGGGATTGCTAGCCACTAGCTGACCGGTGCTGCACGAGCATGGTGGGACAACTACACCAGTGCTCACGAGGACCCAGCCCGCATTGACTGGGATGAGTTCACCGAGGCTTTCCGTGACCACCACCATCCTGAGGGAGTCATGGAGGCCAAGGAGAACGAGTTTCGCAACATCTCCCAGGGAGCTGACCGGATCCACGAGTACACCACCCGCTTCAACTGTTTGCTCCGCTACGCACCTGCGTCTTGCGTGAGTTTCGAGAAGGAAAAGATGTACTACTACAGGAAGGGACTTCAGACCAAGATCAGGTTGGCTCTGTCAGGGAACAAGAGCTACACACTGCGTGAGCTGATTGACCGCTGTATTGAGATCGAGAAGGATCGCATGGAAGCACGTCTGGAATTCGAGGCCCAGAACAAGGGAAAGAAGCGCCGCTCTGAGGGACCCGCTCGCACTGCTCCACCCCAGAGACAGCGAACAGGTGCACCCCCGCCTTTCCGAACTCGCCAGGGACCTTCTTCGGGAACGAGCCGTGGTGGTGGTACCAACAGCAGCAACTATCACCGCCCCGCTCAGACCTACCCTGCGCCGACTCGAGCTGTACAGAACACACCCGCCCCCGCTACCAACACACCGAGGACAAGCAATTGGAAGGCTCCTGCGACAGCCACAGCAGGCAGTGCGCCCTTCACTTGCTTCGGATGCGGAAAGCCTGGACACCGTGTGGCTGTGTGCCCCGACCTAAACCGTGCACCAGCAGCTGCACAGGGTACACCGAACCGGGGATCTGCTACCTGAGGAAGACTGAACCACATGACCGCTGAGGAAGCTGAAGCTGCACCTGATGCTGTGTATGGTACGTTCCTAGTTTAGGGTAACATGGCTACAGTTCTTTTCGATTCGGGAGTTACATGTTCATATATTTCATCTGCATATGCACGTAAGCATAACATACCTGTAACCCCGAGAGCAAACCCCATCCTAACTAGCTCGCCCTTAGGAACCTTCAGAAGCGTTCACATATGTAGGGGAGTGATAATCACAATCGAGGGACTTGACTTTCGAGCTGACCTAACCCTACTACCCTCCAATAGCTTAGATGTCATCTTAGGCATGGACTGGCTAACCAAACACCGAGGAGTGATATCTTGTTCACCTAGATATGTTCAGGTAACCCACCCTTGGGGAACAACCGTATGATGTATACCCCAAACCGGGAGAGTCCAAGCCCTCCTATGTGCTCTGGAGACTAAGGCTGATAAAATGGAGCTGACATTCAGAGATGTGCCAGTAGTTTGTGAATTCAATGACGTATTTCCAGAGAAGTTGCCAGGAATGCCACCAGATAGAGATGTGGAGTTTGTTATAGGGCTGATGCCAGGAACTGCACCGATTGCCAAAAGACCCTACAGAATGTCGGTTGATGACTTGAAGGAACTCAAGAAGCAGCTGGGAGAATTACTGGAGAAGGGCTTCATTAGGCCTAGTGCCTCGCCATGGGGATCTCCCGTTTTGTTTGTCAAGAAGAAGGATGGCACGATGAGGATGTGCATTGACTACCGGAATCTGAATGCAGTTACAGTCAAGAATAAGTACCCATTGCCCCGCATCGATGATCTGTTAGATCAATTGAGTGAGGCCAAGTACTTCTCAAAGATTGATCTCCGATCAGGGCACCATCAAATGAAGATCAGGGAAGAAGATATCCCGAAGACTGCATTTGTCACTAGATATGGACAGTATGAGTGCACAGTAGTCTCATTCGGACTCACTAATGCTCCAGCATACTTCATGAACATGATGAACAAGATCTTCATGAATGAGCTAGACAAGTTTGTAGTGGTGTTTATTGATGATATATTGGTTTACTCAGCCACGAAAGAGGAACATGAACATCATCTGAGGACCGTATTGGAGAGGTTGTCTCGCAACCAGCTATACGCCAAATTCTCCAAGTGCGAATTCTGGCTTGAGGAAGTTGCTTTCCTTGGTCACGTACTGTCAGGAGAAGGAGTCGCCGTAGACCCAGCCAAGATTGAAGCTGTGAAAGAGTGGGAACAACCCCGTAATGTGTCAGAAATCAGAAGCTTTTTGGGACTTGCAGGATACTATCGCTGATTTATTGAGAACTTCTCCAAGATTGCAAGACCCATGACCAACTTGCTGAAGAAAGAAAACAAGTTTATATGGACTCCTGAATGTGAGAGGAGTTTTCAGACCTTGAAAGAGAAGCTCACTACTACACCTGTACTAGCCCTACCCGATATTCACAAAGATTTTGTTGTATATTGTGATGCCTCTCGGCAAGGTTTGGGCTGTGTACTAATGCAAGAAGGAAGGGTGATAGCTTATGCCTCAAGACAGTTGAAGGAACATGAGCAGCGATACCCGACTCATGACCTAGAACTTGCAGCCGTGGTACATGCACTCAAGATTTGGAGACACTATCTAATAAGCAACAAGTGTGACATCTACACTGACCACAAGAGCCTGAAGTACTTCTTCACTCAAGAAGATCTGAATATGAGGCAGCGCAGATGGCTAGAACTCATCAAGGACTATGATCTTGAGATCCATTACCACCCAGGAAAGGCTAATGTTGTCGCTGATGCACTTAGCCGCAAAAGCTACTGCCATACCCTCATCACCAACTCTATGCCGCCTGAGCTCAGGAGAGAGTTCGACGCGTTCCAGCTCGAGGTAGTCTCCTATGGCATGCTAAATGAGCTTCGCGTCGAGTACAATCTCACCTCCCGGATTCGTGAAGCACAAAGGAACTGTCCTGAGATAGACTATATCCATGGTTTGATGAAGCTGGGAAGAGGCCCCGAATACCGAGAAGATGAGCAGGGAACTGTATGGTACAAAGATAGAATCTGTGTACCGACGGATTCAGCGATACGAGAAGAGATCCTGTCGGAAGGGCATGACTCCAAATATTGCATTCACCCAGGGTCAGCCAAGATGTACCATGATCTAAGAAAGCACTTCTGGTGGGGAATATGAAGACAGACATTGCAGGGCATGTAGCCCGATGTGATACATGCAATAGAATCAAGGCCGAACATCAGAGACCAGCAGGGTTGTTACAACCAGTTGAGATACAAAAATGGAAGTGGGAATGCATATCCATGGACTTTATAATAGGACTGCCCCGATCCGAGCATGGGTATGATTCTATATGGGTAATAGTGGACCGTCTAACCAAAGTTGCACATTTTATACCGGTCAAAAGGAAGTATAGAGCTGAAAAGCTGGCAGATCTGTACGTATCAAACATTTTGAAGTTACATGGGGCGCCTCTGAGTATTATATCTGACCGAGGCTCACAGTTCATATCACAGTTCTGGAAATCCTTGCACAAGTCCATCGGGACCAAGCTCGACTATAGCACCGCATACCACCCGCAAACGGATGGGCAAACGGAAAGAGTGAACCAGGTTCTCGAGGACATGTTACGTGCTTGCGTATTGAGGTACAAGGAAGGATGGGAGAGCTGCCTACCCCACGCCGAGTTCTCATACAACAACAGTTATCAGACAAGCATTAAGATGTCTCCATTTGAAGCGTTGTATGGAAGACCGTGCAGAACCCCGCTAATGTGGTCAGAATCAGGTGAAAGGACATTCTTCGGTCCTGCTAAGATTGTGGAAGCAGAAGAAGGTGTTGCCCAAGTAAGAGAGAATTTGAGGATTGCACAAAGTAGGCAAAAGAGCTATGCAGATAGAAGACGTAGAGAGCTTGAGTTCAAGGTTGGGGATTATGTCTACCTCAAGGTATCTCCGCTTCGTGGCACCGTCAGATTCCACGTAAAAGAGAAATTGGCACCAAGATATGTTGGGCCATACAAGATCTGTAAAAGGGTTGGAAAGCTTGCTTACAAGCTGGAACTACCGGAGGAATTATCTGGAGTACACCCCGTGTTCCATATCTCGCAATTAAGAAAGTGTCTGAAGCTTCCCGAGGAGCAAGTTCCTACGGATGCATTAGACCTGCAAGACACACTTGAATACAAGGAACATCCGATCAAGATCTTGGCATGGGATACCAAGGAGACGCGGAACAAGACTATTCCGATGTGCAAGGAACAGTGGAGCAATCACACTGAAAGAGAAGCTACGTGGGAGAAAGAATCAGACTTGCGGATTATGTTCCCTTACCTCTTCGATGGGTACGTTATCTCCGAATCTCGAGGTCGAGATCCTAATGAGGGGGGAGGACTGTAACAAGCCTAAAAATCCACACAACCTAAAAATCCCAACCAAATAAAATTTTTGATTTATTTATTGTGAAAACCCATTTTTCTTGTGCAAGCATATAGGTTTCATTATGAATTTGGTAAATAAAGGAGTATAGCTTGCATTTTAATTCCATTCACATAGAATAATAGCTTATGCATCACATTTGGGATTTATTGCAATTTATGTTTGTATTTACTCAATACTTAAAATGGGTAATATATGTATTTATACACTTAAGAAAAAGAAAAAGAAAAAGAAGAGAGTATAAGGAGAGCAGAACCGGCCCAACCGGCCCCGTTTTCTTTTCCTCTCTCCTCGCGCCCACCACACACGTGAGATGGGCCGGCCCACGTTGCGGCCCAGCAACGCGCGCGACCGGCACACACGCGCTCGCTGCCAACCCGGGCCCGCATGTCAGCCGCCTTCCCCTTCCACTGTTTCTCTTCCTCACGAAGGCGACGCGCCTGCCGGGGGTGTCACGCGAATGGCGTGACCCCGGACCCACGGCCGACAGCACCACGCCCCGCAGAGTTGTCCCCCTCCTGTCCCCTCCTTTCTTGGCCGCCAAGCGAGCCCGCGTGCACCCTGAAACCCTAGCTCAAGCGCATGGATGAGCTCCACGTACACCCACCGATACCCATCACCGTCCGCCGCTGTTCCGAGAACCGGCCGCCTATAAATTGGAGCACCCGAGGAGCCCTAGCCCATTCCCACTCGCAGCTGCCACGCTGCGGCTCCACAAGCCACAGCACCCCACCGCATAGCCGAGAGAGAGGGAGAAGGGCGGAGCAGAGGAGGAGGAGCTGCCGGAGCACCGCCGCCGCGGAGCACGCCGGAGCCGGACACGGAGGAGAAGCCCGAGCTGCGGACGAGGAGCGGCACGGCACTGCGTACACTCGGCACGGCTCCGACTCTTCACGGCACCACCATCCTCTCTTCCCCAACACCCCGGTGAGCCGTCGAACACCTTGTCCAACCCCGCCTTGCTTGACCGGCCATGGCGCTCGGCCTCACGAGCGCGCAGGCCAAGGATCGTTCCCGATCCCGGAACACCTGCACAACACGCGCACAAGACCGGCCATCAAACCACTGGACATCGGCTATGGACGTCAGGCCACTTCCGACGGGCATCGCCGTCACATGTGCTCGGAGCACCGCCACCTCGACGGCGTTCCCGCGCACAAGCCGTGAAATCGCCGACGCGACCCGCTAGCGTGACCACCAACTCACCGACCACCTCGGACAAGCTTAGTTGCGGAAGATCGAACCTCCATAGCCCGGAACACCGAGAGGTGCGTTCTTGGGGAAACGTGATCGCCGCCGACACATTCTGCCTCGCCTAAAATCCGTTCCGAGTACCCCCGATCGCCTCGCGCTGCGGAGAAAGGCCGACGAGGTTCGCCAAGTCTGCCTCGGCACCGCCGCTTAGATAGCCGAGCCCCGAATCATGTCTGTCGCCTTGGCTACGTGCGCCTCCACCTCGTCGGAGAACCGCCGTATGCCGTGGGAGAGAAGGAGGCCCACGACATCATTTCACTAATGACAGCCAACCCTCGGGAGGGCGGCACCCTCGGCGCCCAAAATTCCGATTCGCCCGAGCCTCCCCGGGAGAGCTCGGGAGAGCGGCACCCTCGTCGCACCAAATCTCCGATTCGCCCGAGCCTCCCCGGGAGAGCTCGGGAGAGCGGCACCCTCGGCGCCCCGAATCTCCGATTCGCCCGAGCTCCGCCGAGCCACGCCGAGCCCCGCCGAGCCCCGCCGAGCTACGCCGAGCTACGCCGACGCCGGCGACTCTCTGGGAACCAGCATCGAACACCTGGTGGGCGACCGTCGGGTCTGTGTTCTGATGAGGTGCCACATGCTGCACTACTGGACCCGCGCGCCACGTGGACCAATCCCGAGCTGCCCCTGATTAATCGACCATTTTCCATTTTCAGAAAATAGGATAATCTTCGGAAATTCATAACTTATTCATACGATGTCCAAAAATTGCGCACCATATATCAAAATTCTCAGAAAAATGAGATCTACAATCTAAGACTATGTTTGTGTGCATTTGGCTCTTTATTTTATTGGATTTTTCTAAAATACTCTATAGGAGTTGCTGACGCGACTATTTCGTGTTCGATTTCAGAGCCGGAGGAGGATCTGACTAAGGAAGACGACCACGATTACTTTCAGGAGCTAGGAGACGACTACAAAGGTGCCACGTCCCACCAAATCCGTAGATCCTATTTACGCATTGCAAATGACATTGCTGCTATTGCTTTATGATTATGTATGGATTGGTTGCATGATAGTATATTTGAAATCCCTGCCTTGATAAGACTTTACCCTGCTATCCGCTGCTAGGTTAGCTGCTGCTTAAGTTACTGTTACTCTTCCACTACTTTCTACTTGCTATATGCTATGTGGTGGAATTGGGACGGTGTATAACTGATTATAACCACTGGGAGAGAGTGCTGCGTGCGTCTTGGGTGCGTGGTAAGGGTTGATGTCGACCAAGTGGGATGTGAGACAAGCCCATGGGGCAAGTCGTGGCGGGGGTGCAACCTGGGCATCCCCAAGCGAGATACCTGTGGCGGGTAAAGTTGTTGAGGAGGTTCCGGGTGGGATAGTCTTGGTGGTTTGAAGCCCGTGGACGGAGGTGCCGTGATGGCACGGGGAGAGTATCCCCTAAGTGAAGATGCCTGCTTGGTCAAACCTAGGACGGACTAGTTTCAGGTTCATGGGAATCCTTTTCTACTCACTCGCTTCTGATGGGCGGGAGACGGCTGGACTACTTGGTAGGACGGTGCCACTACTGCTAAGTTGAGAGGTGATAAGGGTGGACAGAGACGGTCGATGGGTTCCCGTTCCGTTCTAGATGCGCAGTACCACTGGATGGGCCCGGTACTGTGTCTCCCAGTCTCAGCATAACGGTGTAGGATCCGGAATATCCCAGGGCTGAGTGGTAGGGTGGCATCGACCTAGGCAAGCAAGCACCCGGAATTCTGCCTAGGTGTTTGCGCAACACCTATGATGGCTAATCTTGTGGGTAGTGAAACTTCTGCAGAGTGTACGGTTGATCGATCGATACATATGCCAACCTGTTGGCTATGGACCTTTCCTGTGAAGCTTCTACTAGTGTAGTGAGTGTTCTCTTCTCCCCCTGGATGACATTTTTCCGGCAGTGTACCCGTTGTGGTAGTGTGCCGCTGAGATAGGCCGAGAGGGAGTTGGGCCTGTCGAATGAGAGTGAGGTGTGGGTAAGTGAGATGTGGTGATGGGAAAATGGATGATGGTGTTAACTGGAGATAAAACTTGACTAATTAAACATTGATTACAGCTGCATAGGAAACCTCAGCCTATAGGTCTGCTTGTATAGCCTTGCATCCACTTTTCACAAAGCAAATGCTGCATAGGTGGGCTCCGTGGCCAGTACAAATCGTACTGATAAATTTGCTGTCAGGTGACGAGAATGAGTACGACTTCGAGGAAGACGATGGCGAAGAATAGGGTCACGTGCTACACTCAAGTTGGCCGTGAAGGATGAAACATTTCCGCATCTTCTAAAGCTTCTCTGAATGTTGATTCCGCCAGTGTGGCGATGTAATAAGTGTTTATGTAAGACTTAATTACCGTTGTATGGATCCTGGTGTCAACTGAGATATGGGTAATTTCATGAATTGTCCCAAGCAATCTGTTGAATTACAATTCGAGCCTGTGGATTTCCCTTCGCGGAAATCGAGGTCATTTCATGTTCTACCTTAAGAGATCTGTAACTTTTGTTTAAGGTCAAACTTCATATTCTGCATAGAAATAATATTTCCACTTTGGTCAAAGTAACATCATTAGAGAGCTCAATTTGGATATTTAGGCCAATTAAGGTATTTTCTTGACATTTTCTCAACATGAAACATTCATGACTTTTGTTGTAGAGTTTAAGTAGAGTTGTTTGGTTAAGGTTGCAAGGTTTGGTTGGCTTTGCATGCTCATGTTCATATAGTCCTACAATCCAATCAAGCAGAGGGCTTGTCATCTCATGTGACTATCCAATTTAAATCTTCACGCAACTTCTCCAATGATCAAGGTAGATGGAGATGAATATGAAATAGTGATTAGGATCATGGATTGACATAACTTGGTTAGTTCCACACTCGCTGGCTAGCTCGTGCCTAACACCTGGGGTGTTACAGCCAGCTCCAGTGCGGGTTAGGTCTCGAAAGTTAGTTATTCGGGTTCGCCTCGTTCCCGTGAACACGTTGGTACCCTCGGTGTCGCCGGTGACCTCGCCGTCGGCAAGATATCGCCGGTCAGCGCCGACGGGCTGCTCTCTCTCTGACGCGTGGGACCGGTTTGACCGGGGAGCCCACAGGTCAGTTGCTCTGGTGCGTCTCTGATTCACTGAACCGGGTGTGTGTAGCGATTTGATTCGGGTTCGTTTTAAAGGAAAAAGAGAAAATTAATTTCCAGAAATTTTGGTAAACCTTCTAAAATTCATATCTGGAGCTAGAAGTGTCCAAATAAGGTGAAGCAAATTTTGTTGGGTTTGTATTTCTGAGCTCTATACAGGAAAAATATGAAATATGACTTTGTGGTAATTTTTCTGTGCAGTTATAACTAATTTGTTATATGCTTGTAAACTTCATAAATGCATAACTAATCATAGGAATATGCTAAAAATGTGATTCTACTTGCATTAATCTTGTTTAGAGTAGTAGGATCTGGGAAAAATATGTTTGCTGGTTGGTTACTGTTATTTATATGATGTCATGTGTAACATGCCTTTCATGCTATACTCTTGCTAAATTCACCATGTTTGATGGGAATTAGTAATGGCTATGAATATTTTTCCTGAGACTTATTTTGTGATAAAGAAGCTAAGAAAAATAGGAAATCTATTGTTTGATACTTTTCACTGTAGTAAGTATTTTCTATTGCTTAAATGGCTGTCTGCTTGCCATTTTTGTGTAGCATGTTATATCTGTCCAAATGACTTGAAATTTTACCAGTAGCCTAATATGGGAGTGTGCTATCTTTTGTAATTTTTTTAGAATTTTATGGGTACAACAGATGTAAGGTCCAGTTATAAGCTAGTGCTTGTTTAATTGTTTTTAATTGTGTAATAATTGGTTAGAAGATGTTTTCATGCATTTCTGTGATGCTCCAGCTTGGTAACCTTGCTGGACACTTTGGGGTTGATCTTGTTCATGTGTAGGGCAGCTAGGTCAAATGTCTTTGTTTATATGCTTTATTCGTGGTTATTAGTTAAAAGGTGGGTGTGGTAGAGAAGTTTGATACAAATTAATTGTTAGTGCAGGTTGTAGACCTCTTACGCAAGACGAGAAATTGTTCTATAGCTTGCTTAAGAAGGGTGAGTATGTGTTGTTGTTTAGAGAAGAAATATGCACATACTCAGTAAATGTTTGATAAATTATTTGGATGCTCAAATGTTGTCTAATGCATCTCATGGCTCAAGTTGTGCATCTCTATATTGCATTTCATGTGCATTCTCAGTTCTCATATATGCATATCATGCATACAGAATCGTCGGGAGGAGTTACACTGCTGTAATTCGATTCGCCGGAGGAAGGAGTGCCCCCGGAGATCGAGGTGCCGGAAGCTCCCGAGGCCGAGGAGGAAACTGAACTGCCAGAGTGCACTGACCATCAGCCATCTAACTTTGTGAAAGGCAAGCCCCAGAGCATCACTAAGCCTCCACCTATCTCTTTTTATATAAATGCACCGGTCTTTCTTAAATCGTATGATTGTGCACTTAAGTATAGGAGTTGATTTGATACCGTTACTGCATTTATACCTTGTCCACTATATATATATATTTTGATCCTGGAAATATTACTAGACAAGGGATGGGTTCGATCTTATGCTTAGCCATGCTTAGACCGGTAGAAGTCGAGGAATTTCCTGTCCTTCGCGAGCATAGGTGGTGACTAATGATGATGGGGATGGATTTTACATGATTGACTATATGTGCCACCATGCCATAATAATAATGAGAGAATCAAGGCTAGATAGTGGGGAGCCGCATGACATGGTTGAGGTCATGCTGTCTTTGGTGCTGCTTGCGGCCGACTAGGATTGAGGCCACAAGACATCAGTTGAGATTGAAGGACGTCGTCACATAACTGGACAGATAAGTTATTCTGACCGCGAAGCCGAGTAGTTCTTTCTGAGCCGAGAATTGGTGTGACATGGATAGACATATTCTGAAGGAAGGAAGGATGTGCAGAGACACCATTTTGCCATAGTCAGGTCAGGGACCTGCACTTCCTGTAAGTGGGTTTGTCTCCGAGAATATGGCCCCCGCCAAGCTCGCGATATAATATGACTCAGAAAGATCTAACGGTGACCCAAGAAGCCACTGATCAGGCTGACAGGGTTTGTGATTGGCATATTTGCCAGCTGGTACAATCGATTCGAATCGCCATCTCTCCTGATTAGTGAGAAACTGAACTGATCTTCTGGTGAGGTAGAGGTTAACAACTTGAACATATTAATTATGGTGAGATGAGGTTGATATCTGTGGATATCGGAAATCATATGGTTGTATTATTTGCTATAATATCAAGTGATTGTTTAGTATAGCTGTAAACCTTAACTTAATAGTTTAACTGAAATTGAAGCTAAACCATATCTAAAATTTATAAGTTGAGGAACTACTATAGCAATGCTTTTTATGCAAAATGTTGCTATCCTCTGAGCTCCACCAAATAAGCCTGCATATCCTTAAAAGTCTTTTTATTTACTTCCTGTCAAGTAAGTCTAGCTGAGTACATTTGAGTACTCAGGTTTTATTCCCAATATTGCAGGAGGAATACTTCATTGTCTAAAAGAGTTACTTCTATCCTTTGGGAGAGGAAGACTAGACCTTGGGCAAGGTCATGTTATCTATCTTATCTTTGTTGCTGTGACTGGTCGATACTTGGCACTGTATGATGAACTTAAGTGTGTGTAAATCTATTTCGTTTCCGCAACTGAACTTTTATGCAAAGTCTATCTTGTACTCTGATGTAATTGAACTATGTGCGAATCTATGTATCATGTGTATGTGTGCTGCTGAGTTTCTGCGATCATTGGGTAAGTGCTGTGTAAAAGTTTGAAATCCTTCGAGATTTCACGGACTATCGGGTTTATATTGGCTCAAGTGTGGCTTGATAGCTGGGTAAACAGCTGTCGCTGTACTTGTGCTCGTATAAATTGGTCAGTTCTGTTATAGCTGCTGGGCCTTGACGACACCAACGCCGACGATGAGGCCACATCGGGTCGTCACTCCCTCCCTACCCTCAGAGGTCCGGGGCTCTCGCACGGAGGATCTCCATTCGAGCACGAGCAGTGGGGAGCACCACTGCGGAAGATCTACATTCGAGCACTAGGAGCAGCTAGGGCTACCGCACTGACACTGGCGAGCGGAGGACGACTCCACCACCCTTCACTTGTCCAGGTACTACCTCGCAATTTAGGAGGCCTTTTGCAATTGCAGACTAGAGCTACAGTTAGCCATGTGCATCCAGTTAAATTTTGTCCAAACTCCAAACATCCTGTGCAAAAGAACAATATGAAGTAATATCCTTTCTGCTGTTGGCGAAGTTTGCAAATTAGAATAGTGGTCCATCCTCTCCTTGCAAGCTATCTGCGGTTAGAATTTTGTTTTGCAGGAGAGCCCAAAGTCATCTACGTGTCATGTGCTTGCTGTACATAGGAGTTGGTGTTGACAATTTTTCAAGATACAGCAATATGACTAGAGTCAATTCCTTATTTGACACCAGAAAATTCCTTATTTTTTTTTCATATAACTAACCTTTTTTGCAGAGCAAAAGGAAGGAGACCTGCACTGATTTATAATACTATTTTAGGATACTTGTTTGCTCTTCTAATGTTTTCCTCCGGGGACTTGCAAATCGTCTTTTTATAATACTATTTTATCAATACATAAAACATTAGATACTTGTTTGCTCTTCTAATGTTTACCTCCCAGAAGAGAACAAAAAGTTACATTGCATGATACCAGTGTTCTGCTGATGCATGTCCCCATTTATCCATTCTATCATCTTAATAGCAGCCCACATTAACATTAATCCTATTAGGCTCTGTTTCAAATTGATATGGATTTTCAAAAGCATGTGTTTCCTTCTCTTGGATACAACAATTTGTTGAAAGTATTTTTTAAAGCTACCATGGCATAATCTTAACTTAGAAAGGGCTCCTCTAACAAATTAGATTCCATAGGTAATACAGCAACAAAATTCTGACCACAAGCAGGTTCTCAGATTGTGCATGACATTGTATCATAATAGTGCCTCTTGTGAGTCCAATAGTGCCTGCTCCAAACCAATGTGAAACTTAAGTTGTAGGAACTTTTGACTCTGTATTCTCTTGCAAATTTTGATAATTGGCATCACCAAATCTGATAGTTCCCATTTTCTATGTATTCTAATGCTCGAAGATTTATAATGTGACCACACTGAGAGCTGCTTAAGACCCACCATCCTATGCAATCCCAAAATTTACACTCCAACGCAGTTTTATCCCTGAAAGTGAATTTATTATTTCTGCTTGACCATTGTGCTGACTGCTGACAGATGATTTTTGCACCAACTCCCTTCGACAAAAGTGTAAACAACATCCAGGCCACGAAGCGAATTGGCATTCATACAAGGCTAGTAAGTAATTTGTGTCCTCTGAACTTTATGAAAGAAAACGGAGTAGAATGTTGGACTGCTGGTAGAATAAAACCATATTGCCTAATCCAGACAGAGAACAAGAAAATCGATTTCTAGGGACTCCAGCTTACTCTACTATGGAGTTCGTGTTCTCTACTAATCATGTGCAGTTGTCATGGACCTTGGATATTGGCCTCTGAATACCTTGATAGTTTTTTTCTCTCGAAAACGCAGGAGATGAATACCTTTGTTTGGTGTTAGTAAAATTGTTATGTTGGAATCTATAATTTGGGCCATGCCTATTAGCTTCATTGTTCTAAATGATCGAAGATCTGTGTGTCAATTTTTTTGTGTCATCAAATGAAGGTTGTGATCTTACTATTACTTGATCTTACCGCACAAGAAGCTTCAAGAAGATTTGCCTGACGAAATGGTTGAGCTAGAACATCAACTGAAGAAACGTAACCTAATGATGAACCAATCCTTGCCGGAGACAGATAGTATTTCTGTTATGTTGACACATTGGTTTATGTGGATAAAGTTATATTGATACTGCAACGATGAACCAATTGCATGCTTGTTGAGAATGTCACCTGACTCACCTTACATGCTGATGCAGATCCTTGATTCTACCAAAAGAGCCATGGAGCACAGCTTGGCAAGCACGGGCCATGCGACCTCGCGAGCTATGGAGGTCTACTCACTGGCTTCCAAGACTACGTGATTCCAGTGGCTGCTCATCTTTGTCATGACCTGCATGTTTGTAGTGGTGCTTCTGCTCATCAGGATCACTTGAAGGTAGCAGGCACTCAAATCTTTGAGTCACCCTTGACTTTGTTTCATGGGAACTCTTTATGGTCATGGTGTTTTATTGACCCAAGTGTCTCCAACAAAACAAGCCATTATGTGAAATTGGAAGACACCTACCTGTACAAAGGCTTACTTATTACTATTTTATTGATCAGTCAGGCTTGTCTCTCTGGACTAATAATATGGAAATTTCTATTTCACTGTTCCTGAATTTTTAAATTTTTTTTGCAGACTGCGACATTTTCTACATCGGTCATGTCACAGAAGAAGAATTGCAACGTCTTGCTGCACAAACTCGTGGAGCTGTTCAAACGGAGGTAAATAATGTCATCTAATGAGGTTAGCATGCCATTTTTTTATTTTCTTGTATTGTATTGAATTGTCTGTTTTGATGGATTGTTGATCGGAAATTTAGGATTGTTAGCTATCTGGTGCTGAGTGCAAGCTGATTTCTTTCTCCGTTTTTAGAGTCTCTTTGGCTACATATTTTTTAGAGATATTTTTATCCTGTTCTTGATAATCCTGACTGCTCTTGATAATCATGATGGTTGAAAATTGGTTGCTTTGATGACAACTCCTCAAAGAAAATCCAAGGCAGGAGCCACCAAAGTCCTCAGGTAACTTTTCTTGCTTAGAGGTTGCTCTGAAAGTCTGAATAACTCCTCAAGATTTTTTAGTGATATTGTTTAGTGACAAAAGGTATTATGGTGACACCTCTGTATTTTATTAGAGAATGTACGTTTACCTTTTCTTTATTGATTGTGGACCATGTAACAAAGACAACTTCATTGTTCGAACCTTACGGGTTTCAGCATTTCAGTATTCTCTCAATCCACAAAGACATAGTGAGTGCCACATATCATCTTTATTTTGTGATTTTATACAGATTGACCGCTAGGGCACTGTCCTGTTCACGAGTTCCAGCTTTGTGATTTTTTTTCAGTTTCTTTATTATTGTTGTTGATTTCTCATTGTATCAGCTAAGCACTGAAATATTGTTTGATAATAAATTGATAACCATTTTGATGCGACAAACTGTAGATTTTGCTAGCTTAGTTGTATAGCGCTGCTTCTTCCAATTTGCAATAAATCTTTGAGTTTATAATATCAGTTAGCTATTATGTGGCTTTCAAACAATTAACCAATGAAGTTTGAAAATACTGAGAATGTATTTTGCTTCTTAGCTCACTGAAAATTTGGCTTTTTTTAACAACTTGTGACAATTTTGTTTTAGTGGTGAGGTTACCTTTTTGCTTGCCATTGAGATTGTGTGCCACATGTTAAGGTTCTATGTAATCTTGTTCAGATTAAGAAAAATCAGTCAGTATATATATATATATATATATATATATATATATATATATATATATATATATATTTATATTTCCTTTTGTTGTTTCCTTGGGCTAAATTTGGGATTCTAGCACTGCTTCCGTAATTTGCCACTTACAAGTATGAAAATAGTGTTGTTCAGGAAATAAACTCTATCCTCCAATTCTGATTTTATTGACCGTGTTGAAGGCATTCATTTTCCAAGTTGGGTTGTTGACATGGCCATTCCGTTGCAGGCTATTCCAACCCTGACATGAGACGTGATGGTGCTGGCTGGGATGTGAACTACGAGGAGGAATTTGTGCCAACGGACCACGGCTCCTACACAAGGGCAAGAAGATGGGATCCAATGAGGAAGCATTCCATGCTAGCGAGCTGGACAAGGTCTGCTCACCGTTGAGAACACCTCGCATAGGAAGAAGGTGCTATGCAGGCACAATGCCAATAGCGTCTGCACCAACAGGTTCTTAGGCTGAATCAGAACTTGCAATTGTTTAAGGCCATGTTTTCCTTCTGCAGTCTCATTTCCCAAATTGCAACAGTTTTTTTAGAAATAATAGAAATATGAATTTCCTATTTTCCATTAATTTGAGGGACCCTAATTTGATTATCTCTTCTTGCAGAGGTGAAGTTTTGTTGTTGTTTACCTGTATGGGCTGTGCTACCAGCAGATAAGTGTATCGCATCAGTTCGCTCATCTATTGATAAGTCTGAGTCTGAACAAATTCAAATTCAAACTAAGAGTCCAGTAGATCAACTAGCTATGGCCGGACTTCAAGCACGGTGTCTTCTTGCCACAGTAGGAGACTATGACGAACAAATTCAGATTCAAATTTGATTGCGTTAATTTTATAAATTTTGTTCTTAGATTAAATGTCATTTTAATGTTGATAAAATTTAATTTTTATGTTATCGTGCGATCCGCATACTTTTAGTATAAAATTTTTACTATCTCGTAGCAACGCACGGACACGCTACCTAGTGGTAGTATAATAACTGGGCACGGAAACTTTGTGGGGAAAAAAGTACTGTACTCGTAGAGGCATCAGCAGGCCGACGACAGTAGAATTGATCTGGTTAGCCTGTTCACTTGTGTTTATCAAGATAAATCAGCACCAGCCGCGCGCGTTTGTGTATTTTGAGTTCCAGCGAGCAAGCTCGAGGGAGACACCCGCTAGGAGCCTAGGAGCACACTGTGTCGTCATATATGAGCGAGATGACGCCCGCGGCGGCGAGACCAGTAGTCATGTAACTCCCTCGGTCTTTAAAAAAAAAGTGTCGTTTTATGATTTCAGAACATGTTATTTGACTATTTATTGTAATTAAAAAAATTTTAATAAATATTATTTATCTTGTTACGACATATTTTACCATTAGAGATATTTTAATAATAATTTATTTATTTTATAATTTGCACAAAACTTTTGAATAAAATGAACGGTGAAACATGATATTTTGAAGTAAAAAAACAACACTCTTCTTTGAGATGGACAGAGTACCAGGCAACACTGGCTTTTCTTCTTTTTTTCAGATGGAGTACCAGACAACGCCGACTTTTCTTCTTTTTCGAGATGGACGCTAGTTTTAGCCCTGGTTTTCTAACCGGGACTATGGAATCGGGACTAAAGGTCCACCTTGTAGCTCCGGTTTTATAACCGGGATTAAAAGAGGACCCTTAGTCCTGGTTCGTAGTAAGAACCGGGATTAAAAGCCTCGTCCGCCTGCCACGCGGCAGCTCACCGGCGGGGACCTTTAGTCCCGGTTCGTATTAAGGACCGGGACTAAAGGTATTTGCAGATTTTGTATTTTCTGCTTATTAATTTATATTCCATTTTGGTGGTGGTAGTATTAGTAACTAGATTTTCAAATACACGCATATACACAATATATAAACAATACGCGTATATAACCATAGTGTAAATCTATATATTAATATATTACATGCATGGACATATGTATGTATATATTATAGACAATATATACATGTATACAGAATCATCCCCATGTTATTAATTCAGATTACACGAGTCAAAGTGCTTCACATGCTAGCAGGCCGGAGAACTTATTTGCCGTCGAAATAGTGCTCTTCATTAGGATTTAAGACTTCATCATTAAGAAATTCTGCTACTGTTTCTTGAATGGTTTTGATCTGGTCCGACAGTAGAACCCTTTGCTTATACTAGTCGGTCTTCAATTTGGATTGAAAAAAGAGTGTATTAGTATACATATGTTTGATCATGTATAGTAACATCTGACTCAAATATATATGACTCTTACTTTTGCCTTCTGTAAATAAGTTTTGCTTAAAAATAGGTTGAGAAACTCGCAAACGTAGTATCCACGTAGATTGTTTCCGGGTTCCTACTGCAATAACCACTTTACGAGAAAAGAATCCTCTCGTCATCTAATGATTTGAATCTTAGTAAATAAAATACTGAAACTATATATATATATATATATATATATATATATATATATATATATCGCTAATCACCACCTAGGTAGTGAATTATTCACTACCCCTGGAGCCTGCCTCGGCATCCTGCAGAATCGCGAACGCACGCGAAAAAAAAAAAAAACCCCCGCGCCCAGCACAACCGCGAACGCACGCGCAAAAAAGGAAACCGCGCGATCCCGGCTCCCGCACGTCCGCGCTTGCAAGGAAACTGCTGCCGCTAGCGCGAGCAGGACGCTGCCGCGGAGCAGGACACAGATCAGGACGCCAACGAGCAGATCGATCTCAAAGAGCAGGACGCCGACGCCGACGCTGTCTGGACTGCAGAAGGAAGGGGCAAGCGTCGCCGTGGCCGGCGCAGCGGAGCCGGACGCACCCTACGTCCATACAGGGCGCTGGCCGTCGGTGATGATCAGGTTCCAAAATACCACTCCCCTCCCCCGTTAGCCTTAAGCGTTCTTCCTTTGTAGCTGCCCACGTAGCAGTTTTCTCACAATTTCATCCTTCATGGTGGGATCTCGGAGTAGGCAAACGAATTGGTAATTACAGTGTGACCATATTGTACCCAGTGGCGGGCGCAGGATTTTGAGAGTGTGTATTCGAAATATATATAGATGTCTAAATTTTTTTTTTGACAACCAAGACTTAATATATGGCATGTATAATGCCGCATAGTTATAAATACATAATATATAGTAAATATACATACACGTACAATTGAGCATGATTTAAAATTATCTATCACAAAAGGTAGCAATAGTTCAACATAGCAAAGTGGCAAAACATCACATATAGAATATATATAGTCATCTAGAGGATAGAAAATTAGAGAAATGATAAGAAATCATACAAATTATAAAACAACTTTCCGATCCTTCATACTTTGAAAACATTTGATGATGTTCTCATCCTTAGTTTGGAAGAAGAATTCTCTTTCAATGAATGTAACCAAGCAATCATTTAAGTAATCTTGCCCCATCTTGTTTCTTAGCTTATTTTTGATGTAGTTCATTATAGAAAAGACCCTCTCAACACCAGCTGTCGCAACAGGGAGAACTAGCACTAATTTGAGAAGTTTGTAAACAATTTCATACCGAGAAGCCTTTCCGGTTCTAACAAGCATCATGGACAACTCTGCTAGACCTTTTAAATTTGTGAAGTTTTCATCTCTCCTCACATCATTAATATAGTGGTTCAGTTGAAAAGGAGGCTGATTCATTTCTTCAAATTCAAAATCATGAGGACAAAATCCAGCAAGCTTTACCAACTTCTCAACATTGAAGGCAGCAAAAGAATTGGTTGGACTGAATGATGCCATGCATCGAAGTAGCTCAGTGTTTACCTCATCAAACCTATTATTAAGCTCTTGAAGTTGCCTATCAATGACACCCAAAAACATATCCACATGAAACCGGTGATAATTGTTGAGACCTCTAAAGAATTTTTTTGATCTTTGTATAGGCTTATACATCTCTTCCATCCACTATCATGCCTCAGAACATCCAATTCTACCTTTGTGAACTCAAGAAGATCCATTGCATTAACAATATCTTGCTCCCTCTTTTGCAAAGCATTGCATAAGTCATTTGTGTATCCAAATATTTCATTCATCAAGTGTAGTAGGAAAACAAACTCAAATGATTGAAATACTGTAAACATTGTTTGAGCTCCTAAAGCCTCAGTCCCTTTATTTTTCACTCCCAATCTTGATGAGAACTTTCTTGATTGAAGGATACAAAGCCATAACATGCATCACAGTCCTATAGTGAGATCCCCATCGTGTATCACCTGGCCTTGCTAAGCCCATCTCTTGATTCAACCCTTGGCCAGTTTCAATTTCTCCCAATTTCAAAGCCTCAATCATATACTCAGCTTGAGCCACACGAAGCATTCGAATCTTCTTACAAGACATTCCAAGAGTATTCAATAGATATGCAAGTTGCCCAAAGAACCACTGACGATCAATATTCTCCTTAGCAACAGCAACAAGTGTTAGTTGTAGTTGATGAGCAAAGCAATGTACATAATAAGCACTAGGAGAATCTTCCATGACAAGTTTTTTCAAGCCATTAGCATGACCCTTCATATTACTAGCTCCATCATACCCTTAGCCACGTACCTGCGGTAAGACAAAGCATTGCATAAGTCATTTCCGAATAGTTCATTCATCAAGTGTAATAAGAAAACAAACTGAAATGATTGAAACAGATTCATACCTTGGAGAAAGGCAATTGATATTTAAGAAGCAAGGAGTGAATTGCTTCTTTAAGAGTCAATAAAGTAGTATCTTCAACATGGACAAGACCAAGAAACCGCTCAACTGGCTCACCTTTTTTATTGACATAACGCAAGCAAAGTGCCATTTGTTCTTGTAGGTATGCATCACTAGATTCATCAGCAAGAATTGCAAAAGACTTATCCCCAAGTTCCTCCATCATCAATTTAGTTGTTTCTTGAGCACAACAAGCAATGAGATCTTTCTGAATTTTATGGTCCACCATTTGATAGTTTTGTGGAGCATTTCCTAGAACCACCTTATTAACTTCCTCAAAGTTTCCTGCCAACCATGCTAGAAGTTCCCGAAAATTCCCTTTATTATGTGAAGCCACACCCTCATCATGACCACGAAAAGCCAATCCTTGGTGCAAAAGATATCTTGCGCACTTAAGTGACCATGTCAAGCGAGCTAGATATTGAGCCTTGAACTCAGCAGTGTTGGAGGCAATAGACTCATGAATTGATGCTTTAGGTGTCATAAACAAATTATACTTCTCTTGAGCCTGTGAATGAGCACTATTAATAGCACCAACATGCCTACGAATTCTTGCTTTCACGTTCCAATTTCTAAATCCTTCATTCTCAAATGCATCCCCCCCAGCATATTTATTTCTATCTTTAAACAAAAAGCAAACAAAACAATATGCAGCATCTTTTTCTATGCTATACTCGATCCACTTGAACTCACTAAACCATTTAGGGTTGAAGCGACGCATACCTCCACAATCATGTTGTGGGAAATCTTTAAGCTTCATTTTTGGTTGACATGGCCCCAATGCAATGTTTCTCCTTCTAACTGAATCTTGATCATTCACAGCATAGCTTGAGATAGGAACTCTCAATCCTGGATCATGCTCAATTTGAAAATTTTCATTGTTGTCTTCACCACTAGAATAGGATACATTTTGGGGGATTGGGTCATCTTCACTAAAATCAACTTCACTAGGATCAACTGTCACTTGTTCTGGTTTAGGTTGATGTGTCCTTCCACCGCTGCTCTGTCCTTCAAAAACCACCAATTGCATTTGGTTTTCATTAACAGATGGAGCAACCATCTCTTGTCTCTGTCCGGCTTCATCTTTTTTTTTTCTTCTGCTTAGCATTTTCCATGAAAACCCTCAAATCTGTACTAGCACTCTCCTGTTTTCTTATCCTCTTCTTCATGGTGGACACAATCACACAATAAATCTAAAAATCAAAACAGTAAAAAGCATTGATTCAGATTTCAGAGACTCAAGTGCTCAACTATTTGAGTATTCAAACATTGAACAAAGAAATTGCACGAACCCTCAAACGCTGCAGCCAATTTGATTGCTGCCCTGCCTGATGGCTGCTGCACTGCTGCTGCTGCTGGCCTGCTCGGCTGCTGCCTGCGGCTGGCCTGCTCGGCTGCTCCCCTAGCGGCCTGCTCGGCCTGGCGCCTAGCGTCCTGGCGGCTGGCGCCCTTCCCGCGCCCCCGCAGCCCCACGCGGGCACGCGCCGGCGGGCACACGCGCCCCGACGGCAGTGGGCAGGCCCGGCCCCGCGCGGCCGCGCCCGCTCCGGCGCTCACGCTCCCGAGACAGCGAGGCGGCGAGCCCCGCGCCCCGCGCCCCGCGCACCGGCGCTCCGCCTCCGCGCACGCGCGCCCCGCTCGCCGGCTCGCCTCGGCCCGCTGGCGGCTCCCGCTGCTCGCTGCCGCTGGCCACCCCTGCCCGATGCCCGCTGCGCGGCGCCTGCGTGGCTGCTGGTGCTAGGGTTGGGGTCGGGCTCGGCAGTCGGCCGTCGGGTCCTGCGCGTGTGCCTGAGCAGAGTGACTGAGTGAGTGAGGGAGGGGAGTAGTTTTGGGCTTATTTGGGCCACTTTTGTTTGTTGGGCCAATTGGAAAGAGAGATGGATTGGAAGGACAATGTAGGTTTGGGCTGCAGAATACAAGAAACATTAATCTTTTTTATTTTTTGCAATACATATGTATATATACATTATATGTATAATTTTTTTTTCCAAAAATAATTGGTATTCAACTGAATACCAATGAATCAATGTGGGCCCACCACTGATTGTACTATGTGTTCTTGAGAACCGGCCTAGTCATGGGGCTGGGCGATGGCTGGCCAGTCGTGGAATTGTTAATAAGATATGTGACGTATAATACATAAAGTAATTGTTATATATTTTGACATGATGATCGTCAGTGCATATGAGATCGAAGCGAGAGATTGCTCAATGGACCTGGTATTCTGAGAGACCGTTACATCATATTGGGCAAACAAACCCTGTAATCTCTCGTTACTGGGTCCAGAAAAGGCATGTAACGGCTGAGACAACAAATCCTGGAGGCGTGGGATGTCAAAGTGTGGGATTCCTCGGCTGGAAACATTTGTGTGGAGGAGGGAATCAGCATGCACATCTGCAGCTGCATAGCAAGTCGTATTCCAGCTCTTGAACTGTATGAGATAGAGTCAAAGTAAGAAACACGTTAATTTTATTGGTAAGGCCATGACTGACAAGTGAATAGCATAGTGGAGAAGATAGCTGACTCACAGATTGTTTTCCAAAAGACTTTGATCCGCCACTAGTTATAATAGTATCAGCAGCAGCTAAACGCTCTATGAGAGAATTATCATATAATGTAATGCGAGGAGTAGAAGACCGGTCCAACAGGGATAAGGGATGGTCAATGTTGTCAAGATAATAGATCTGGTCAGCAAAATTATGTGATATAGATTAACAAGGTAATTTTGTCAGTCATTGGCAATGTAATAATCTAACATGATAAAGATATGAAAGAACATAGTGAGGTAGAAGAAATGATATTGTGCAAAATCCACTATAGAGAATAAAATGCAATAGGGTTTGAAGACAAATTAGCTAGTGCAAGGTTAAATGATAAACAGAAAAAATATAAGCTGTTAAGACAACAAGGAAAATGCATCATCAGCGCGCATCAAAGTAGCAGAGTTATTAAAAATAATAGGAAAGAGATCGAATTACATGTAGGAATATGACACATCCAAAAATGGTTTGAGTGAGTTGGTTTCTGTCCCGGTTGTGCCATCTGCGAACAGCAATCAGGAGATCATTAAAGACAGCTAGTGACCAGTCAATAACACCAAACAAATGGTGGTCCATTGTCCTCTTGATGTCGAGTGAACCAATAGTGTAACTGCTACTGGGAAGCAAAAGCCTGTTGCAGAGTATCATGAAGAAACATCTCTTCATAAGAGGGTTCACATTTCCCTCTAAGATCTCTTGCTGCAAGTTCGAAATATGAATGTCACAGTCTTCAGTAAGACCTTGGTTTAGATCAGATATAAGCTGCTGGTGGAATATAACACCTTCCTTCCATGAGTATTGCTTGAAGTGTCCACCTCCTATAGGCAAACCAAGAACCATACTTATTATCTGTGAGGTGATCGGAAGAACCTTTCCCGGAGCAATATTGATTTGCATTCAATCTGGGTCGGTATGGTCCAATAGCTAGGTTAAAAGATGCTTGTTGTCTATTGAATCAATCTTCATCCTCAGTAACGGGGAGATACCATCTGATTCAATAGCAGCAAATTGATGTGTGTCCAAAAAGGCAGTAGTGGTAATAACATCTGCGGGATTGCATCTAATGTTTAAAGTGGGAGTTCGTCTTGTCGCTCGTTTTTTCCGTTGTCTTGGCTGTGAAAATAACAATAATTAAGATAAAGTAAGGACATGAAAGGAAAAAAAAAACCAATGTTACCCAGAACTATGTGAAGTGGTATAGGAAGTTATAACCAGCGCATGGGTAATCAGAAAAAAGACAGAAGCAAAAAACAATTAGTGGTGAAAGAGGAACAGATTAAAGTCGATATGGACATGCAATTTACACTGCCAATATTTGCGAAAAATGAAATAGTATATTGTGAATGGAGGGATCTGCATTTCTCAAGTTAAACAACCACATCTAGCAGCACATAAATGATTATGTACCTGTATCCCTCCACGGGTAGACAATCCTGCACGTGTTTGGGTAGACTCGCTGGGACCAACATTCCCTGAGTTGACGTTATGAGGGGATGACCGAGGATTTTGAAAGGGAATGAAATCATCATCATCACAGTCCACACCAGCTGTAGATGGCAACACATGCTGTCGTCGAATATGATGCTCAAACCTTAGAAGCGGGAGGAAAAGATAAACTTTAATCAAGATCAAATAATTAAGAAGAAGTCTGAGTGAAACACATACATTGGAAATATTAATATAAAAGTGAAACACGTATATACCTCTCCTGCGAGCTCTCCAAAACCACCCTCTTTAGGTTTTTTGGCACCCTATCAACAATACGGTTCATAGAAAGGGAATGCCTTGCATCTGCATACCAAAAGGAAGAGATAACGAAAAAATAAATAAAAAAAGGTATTATTGGCGGTGGAAAAAAAGTTGATAAAATTAAAGATTGAAAAATCTTAAGATGTGTCAAAACAATATGGAAAGTGTGAACTGAGAAAAGGGGAAAAACCAGAGAGCAATGCAAGATAACTGATAGGTTTAAAAAGCAAGATAATGAAATGTAATATAATTATGTGTCGATGCATGAGATGATATAGATATATATTTAAAAAATAAAGGATTAGAAATGCTGTGAATAAATTTATCTAATTTGTAAAGTAAGTTGAGTGATACTAACACCATATAAAAACTGAATAACAATATAGTACAGAACTTACCATTTACACCTCTAGGCTGTGGAGACGGAGCAGGAGTGGAACCCAGTCTGGAGGGTAAGGTCTCGTCTTGACAAAGAGGTATCTCATACCTAATTGGCCAATAATCACAAGATCATGATAAAACGAAGAGCAATTAGAACACATGAAAAAGTGAGAACAATTTTATTCTATGTACCGACCGCTGTTGAGTGCTCTCAAATACAAGCAATTTGGGGTTCTCAGGCATCTTATCAACCAGCTCAACAAAGATTCTGAAGACATAGAGTAATAGTCTATTTAGAATGCAGCACTGATATGATATATAACTTAAATTGACAACCTTGATTTATAGGAAAAAATATTTGAAATGATGGCTCAATGTACATGTGTAAAATAAAATGAGTGAAAAAATGTCAATATGAAACAAAGAACCTTTTAGTGGAGGAACCATCGCCTTTTCCAGCATGGGCATCATCTGCAAATGCATGAAAAAAATAACTAATCGGTATACTTAAACAATAACCAAACGTAAGCAATCAAATCCTGACACAATATTACTAACAGATATGTCCTTACTGTCCAAAATATTGTCAGTGTTCCAAAATTAGTAAAGAAACTACCAGATTTTTTTTGGAATGTGTAAGTCATTACCATGTTATGAATTGATTTTGTAATTTGGGCTGCAATTTCAGATTGACAAGAAGGAAATTAGCTTAGAGCTGATGTTAAAGAAGGAGAACATAAATATTCAAAATTTATTTACGAGATGAAAGATCTTCAAACAAAATGAAAACAAATTAAGGAATTGGAAGAGGTGATGTTGAATCATGTCCTGCTCCCTAGGATTGAATTGTGTCCCAAAATTTGCTTCTGTTACTAATGGTTTACTACATGAAAAATGTCACTTTACTAAGCAGGAATGACAAGATGCTATTTAGGCAAAAAGGGCATACTAATTGAATATAACTATTTGATCTCATTCTGTTTCACAATCTAAACAACTTGAAATGTCACCTACAATTTGCCCAGCTCCATTTTCCTCATCACATCATCCAAAATTATTTTTTAAAAAAAGAAAAGCAAACCTGATGGACCGGAAGGCTGCATGGAAAACGATGATGACCGAGCGCCAGAACAATGGGGCGCAGCGTGACGGCGCAACGAGGCAGGACGTGGGGTCGCGGCGTCACGGCGGGTCGCGGAGCGCCAGATTGACGAGGCCAGATGTCGGAACGTGGAGCGACGGCGGTGAAGAACGGACAACGGGGCCAGGCGCGTGTGGGAATGGCGACCGAACGGCGACGGCGAGCGCGGGCAGCCGTCGTACGGAGCGTACAACTGAGCGAGGGGCGAGTGGGAATGGCGAAAGAACGGTGACGACGAGCGCGGGCGGACGTCGTACGCGGCGAGAAAGGAGGGAGAGAAGAAGCGGACGGCGAGGGAGCTAGCGGACGTCGGCCAGAGCGTGCCAGCGGCGTCCGTTCTGCGCGGCGAGACGGAGGGAGAAAAGGAGCGGACGGCGAGGGGGCAAGCAGATTGCGAGGGAGCAGGCGGCCGGCTCCGGAATCGAGCCAGCGGCGGCCATGCTACGGAGGCGAGCGGACGGCGAGGGAGCGAGCGGACAGCGGCCAGAGCATGCCAGCGATGGCCGTTCTGCGCGGCGAGACGGAGGGAGAAAATGAGCTGAAGGCGAGGGGGCGAGCGGATGGCGAGGGAGCAGGCAGCCGGCGGCGAAATCGAGCCAGCGGCGGCAGAGCTGCGGAGGCGAGGAGGATGCTGCGGCGAACTGGCCTCCGCCCGAGAAACCGCCTGCAGCTCCCCACGAGGCCACGATCTGAAAATTGAAAGGACAAAAACAAAACGAAAAACATCACGGCAAATCGGGAGTGTGGCGGGAGAACCGGCCGGGGTTTAGGCACGGATATTTGGGCATATATATATATATAGAGAGCAAGTTACTACTTACTTTGACTGGGACAACTTGCAGTGGCGCTTTACAATCTTTCCAGTGATCTTGAACGAATTGTTGCCACCAATACACAAAACAATCATTCCGGAGTTAAAAGAGAGATCAGGTATATCTATACGCACACATACAGAGAGAGATGGTTCTGGAAGATTACCGTTGGATGATGTTGATCATGGTTTGGTATTATCCCAGGTCCTTTCTCATAGAGTCGAAGATGAATACTGCACTCTTGGACACATCGATCTTCATCAATATCCAGTGATTGCTGCATGTTTACATGCATGCGAATGCATGACTCATTAATTATAAGGGTCGAGTAAGGACAGACACTCACTATCCACAGTACGGGTAGAGTATCTTTTGCTTGTCCTTTTGTTTAGATAAGAAGATAAGGACATTCTCCTCCACTTTAGCTTTCCAACCTCGAGTAACTGGGTCTTTGAATACGACATTTAGATCAATGAACCCAATGATAGTATCCCCTCTTCTTTTCAGGTCCCTCATCATTTATGTGCATATATATTTATGAACATTATAAACATATTTATTGTGAAGATAATTATATAGAAAGTAATAGAAAGAATAGAATCACTCGCTTACAAGCTTCTTTGCGTGCTCTTCAAGTGGTTCGCCTGTATCCGTGTTGAAGTCCGAGATTACGTAGCGTTCCTCTAACGGCTTTGCCGGGCCTCGTACATTTCGACTCTTTGTCGTTGTCGTTGTCGTTCCAGAGGGCTACGCATATACAAATAAAAAATATTAATTAAGTGTTTGTGCCTCTATATGTACATACACAAGTGGAATATACTTATCATATTTCATCCATTTATACCTCGCCGGCAACTTCTTCGTCATCGTAAAGGTTTAAGTATTGAGACCCATCATCTTGATGCGGGTTATTACCGTGCTCCAATTAGGCACCTCCGGCGATAATTTCCATCATGGCGTCGTCCATGTTAGGATCGGCCATCGAGCGGGACTATATCTATATATTAAAATGGATCGAGTCAAGTGCTTAAACTTAAAATGCGCATTTTTTCCGAATAATATAAATCACACACAAACATATAAATACTATATGAAATATATACTATATATATAATAATCATTAAATACATATATGAAACATGAAATACTATATATACAAAACTCATTAATAATACTATACATATATGGAAATCATTAATAACATATATGAAACTCATTAATACTATACATACATATATACATACATATACACACATATATATATATATATATATATATATATATATATATATATATAGTGCATTTTCTATACTCTCAGGAGTAGTTACTCCTATCTTTAAAAAATCACCTTGCGTATGTGTTTATACTTGTTTATCACTTTGAGTATGTTTACATACTCATATTAAGATGCTTCAAATCTTTCTATGCGAAAAAATTTGAAGGGAACCCATACTTTTTAATATATTACGAAAATGCCACTTACTGTAGTATATAAAATAAGTATGACCATATACTCGATGTAAGTATGCATACTTCATAAATATACTAACATAGATGGTCTAGTATGATCATATACTTCATGTACATACACTTCATTTGGTCATATATGCCCTAAATCTGAAGATACAAGCATAGGAGTAACTACTCCCTGGGAGTAGGAAATAATTTCCCTATATATATATATATATATATATATATATGGAAATCATTAATTACATATATGAATACATGAAATACTACATATACGAGAAACTCATTAATACTATACATATATGAAATACTATATATATAAATCATTAATTACATAATTTATATATAAATATGGAAAAGCCACACACAATTTATATATGTGTGTGTGTGTAGGCGTTGAGCAGAGGAGCGAGGGCACGGTGCGGCCGGGGACGAGGGGCGCACGCGGCGGCGTCGGGCCTGCGGCGGCACTGCGCTCGGGGGCGTGGCCCGGCGCGGGGACGAGGGCGGTCCGGGCCGGGGCTGCGTCGGGGCGGCGCATGGTGGCGAGCCGGGGACGTCGTACGAGGGGCGCGCGCAGTGGCGTAGGGCCGGCGGCACTGCTCGATCGGGGCGCGCGGGCCGGCGGGGATGAGGGAGGGGCATCAGGGCGGCATCGGTGGCGGGCCGGGGATGAGGCTGGGGCGGGCGTAGGGGGTCGAGAGGCGTCGTCGGGGCCGGCGGCGTTGGAGGCGCGTAGGCAGAGGCGACGACGGGGCTGTGAGATCGATCGGGCAAAGTGTGAAACTGACGAGGAAGACGAGATGGAGCTATTTATAGGGGGAACCTTTAGTCACGGTTGCTAACACCAACCGGGACTAAAAGACTCTTTTCGCGTCTTATTTCACTGTTTTATTGCCTTTAGTCCCGGTTGGAAGCAAAAACCGAGACTAAATGTCCCTGTAATTTTGCCTTCCCACCTCGTTTCCTTTACTGTTTTGGTTTTCCCTTTATATTTATTTGAAATGTCCATATACTTCTTAATTGGATAATAAATTAAATACTATGTATTATTTTTCACAAAATTCTTCATTCTTATTTAGCTTTACTGTACACGTGATAAATCTTGAAGATAAAAGTATTTTGCTTTTCCTTATATATGCCAATTGTTAATATAAAATAATCACTATTTGGTTAATACAAAAATGTATTAGTTATTTTAAATTGTTTGAACTATTGGTTTTCGACTGAAAATTTGTTTTCGCATTATTTGAACGTTGTTAATTTTGTTTTTCATTGCTTATTGTCTAAATCTACACGCACCAAACATAATGTAAATTTGTGCATATATATTATATATAAAACATGAAAACACGACATAAATTCATAAAGTCATGATTAGTACATAATACATTATTAAACATCATTACATTAAGTGGCAACAACAGTGAAGACCTTCTTGAGGTACGTCGCTTGATTATGATCGTGCCGTAACTATGGATTGTCTTCGTTATTGAGCGCGATGCTTAGGTCCTTATTCACATTGAACGGCGGAATTCAGTCATCTTTTTCATAATCCTCTGACAGATCTGACTTGTTCTCGATTTCTACGATATTTCTTTTTCCTGAAAGAATTATGTGTTGTTTTGGCTCATTGATTGAGTCGTCGTTTCTTCCTCTCTTCGGTTTCATAGACATATCCTTAACATAAAACAGCCGATTCACATCCTTAGTAAGAACAAATGGTTCATCTTTGTACCTAATATTGTTGAGATCAACTGTCGTCATTCCATACTTATTGTCGACTGTTATCCCGCCGCAGGTCGCTTTCACCCACTGACAACGAAATAAAGGGACCTTAAAAGTAGGTCCATAATGTAGTTCCCATATTTCCTCTATGCGGTCATAATATATTTGCTTAATCCCACTCGGGTCTGTGGCATCTATGCGGACACCACTATTTTGGTTGGTGCTCCTTTTGTCGTGGGCCACCGTGTAAAATGTATTCCCATTTATCTCGTAGCCTTTGTAAGTGAGAATATGCCACGATGATTCTCTAGCCAATAAATACAGTTGCTCATCTAGACTCTCATCACCTTGACTTTTTTTCGCAACCAACCGCTGAAAGTTTCCATATGGTGATGTGTAATCCAAGCTTCTGTTTTTCCTACGAAGTCCTTTCGTAAGATTTCTTTGTGTGCCTCGATGTATGGAGCCACCAAAGAAGAGTTTTGCAGAACTGTATAGTGTGCTTTATTGAAATAACCATCCTCCGCACCGACATATGTTTTCTTCCCCAGTGTCCCCTTCCCACTTAGTCTCCCCTCGTATCGCGATTCAGGAACACCGATCGGGTCAAGGTCAGTAATGAAGTCAACACAGAACTCAATGACCTCCTCTGTTCCGTAACCCTTTGCGATGCTTCCTTCTGGCCGAGCATGATTGTGTACATATTTCTTTAACACTCTCATGAACCTTTCAAATGGGAACATGTTGTGTAGGACACAGGACCCAGAATACTGATCTCCTTGATCAGGTGAACAAGGAGGTGAGTCATGATATTAAAGAAAGATGGGGGGAACACCAACTCAAAACTGACAAGACACTGAATCACGTCATTCTGTACCTTTGCTAGGTCCGTTGGATTGATTGCCTTCTGAGATATCGCATTTAGGAATGCACATAACTTCACGATGGCTAAACGTACATTTGGAGGTAGAATGCCTCTTAATACAACTAGAAGCAATTGTGTCATAAGCACGTGGCAGTCATGGGACTTTAAGTTTAGAAATTTCTTCTCTGCCACATTTATTATACCCTTTATATTCAAGAAGAATCTAGAAGGGACCTTGATTCTACCTACATTGTTAAAGCATCTTCTTGTTGATTTTCAATAAGTCCTCAAATCGCTTGTCGGATAAACCATTCTTTGCCTTCCATTGCAATAGCTCCAGTACGGTACCCAACTTTTTCTGCCCCACATCGCAAGTGGGGTATAGCAGTTTCTTGTGATCCTGTAGCATGCGATCGAACTTGAGTTTCTCTTTTTCACTGTCGCATTCTCTCAGTGCATCACAGATGGCCTGACCAAGATCATCAACGGGCTCTTCTTCTCCCGCTACCTCTTCTTCGGCCCTACCCATCGGAATGTCATTGAAAGCACCATATGCAGCAACAATATCATCATCCCCTTCTTCCTCATCTTCGTATTCTTCCATTAGAATCCCACTTTCTCCATGCTTGGTTCAGCAATTATAGTTTGGCATGAAACCCGACTTAAACAAGTGTGACAGAAGAATCCTTGAGCAAGCATAATCTTTCAAATTCTTACATACAGCACATGGGCAATATATGGAACCATCGCGCTTGTTTGCCTTAGCCACACTTAAGAAATAATACACGTCCGTAATGAATTCTCTGGAGCGGCGATCAGCGTTGTACATCCAATGTCGGTTGTTCATCTGCATTGCATGACATACAACTGTATCAAAACTTTGAGAAAAATTACTTAATTGCACAACACCATACCAGTCATCATGTTCAATTAAAACACCAGCACACAGATACAAAGTAATTAGTTTATGTTAGCCTTGCTACAATGTAGACAATCCCAACTAACACTAAACAAACTAAAACTAAAATACACTTCAACAGCATAAGGATCTGGCGACCAATCCCAACTAGAACAGACGGATCATTCGTTTCCGCTTCATCCACGGGCTACTTGTGCTGGCTCACTGCCTCACCCGACACTGCAGGGTTGTTTTGCACGTGTTCAAGATACTCTTCCTCCCAATACCATCCTTTACAACTGTGCCATTCCACTGAAATTAACACAACAAATTAACTACTTTCATCAGAACTAATTAAAAAAATGGGACAAAACTTGTAGAAAATAGGACACAACAACTCACATTGCGGTCCGGACACTTATAGAAGATACGACCTTTGTTGGGACAGTCCTTCCTCACTCGAAACTCCATGACAACCTTCTGTTTATACTCACCGCACGCAATGAGAGGGAGGTGCGGCCTAAGTCGCTTCAAAACCCGATGAGAAGTCGAGGACCCCGAAGGAGTCGCCATGTACTAGCTACATTCATTTTTAAAAAATACTATAAATCTAACCATAAATTCCCACAAATCAAAAAATACAAATTTATGCAAATTATAAGTTCCTCATTTTTTAAACTAAGATATTTTTAAAAAAAAACTACTAAATTTCCCTATTTCTCAAAACCATGAAATAAGCTATACATACAAACTAATAAAAGGTGCATACTAGTTAAAATAAACAACTATAAGCTACCTCTATCCAAAAATACAAAACTACCATGGGAATATAAGTTTAAATGGCACAAATTAAGAAATTCAATACAAAACTTAATATGGTACATTCTTGGTTATTTGTAAACCATGAAATGATATATATATATATATATATATATATATATATATATATATATATATATATATATATATATATATATAGTAGTGATGTAGGTGTGAAAATGAAGTTAGTTACCTTCAAAACCGAAAAATCGATGGAGTTCTACAAGAAATGGGGTTGAAGGCTGAAGATCAGAGCAAGAACACAATAGAGAGGAAGAACAGCTACCTCTCGGACTAGAGGAGGAAGAAGAGAGCTTCTAACTTTTCTACGCAGGGAGTTTTAGTCCCGGTTAGCCTTACTTATCGTGATTAAAAGCAAGCTTTTAGTCCCGGCCGGTATCCACAGCCGGTATTAGAACTTATAGTCCCAGTCGGTATCACGCACCGGGATTAAAGCCTTTAGTCCCGGTTCGTAAGGCCACCTGAAATAACGTCACTTCGCAGTGTCCGTACCAACTGGGACTAAAGGTGGCTTTAGTCCCGAACACAAAAAATGCGGGGACTAAAGGCCAATCCCATCCATCGACGAAAGGTCTGTTCTCTACTAGTTGGAGTAGTAGGCAACGCCGGCTTTTCTGTTCTCTTATTATTGCTGCTGACGAATCTAAGATAACAGTACGATCGGAGCACATTCGTTGTTGTGGACTGCTCCTGACGAGAGGAACGTTATCGTGCGATGGCATCCGGTGAATAGTGCATCTTGGAGATTTTTTTTTTTCCTTTTTATCAAATGTGCTGCGCCCACACCAATCTCACGTGACGGCACATATGCACTACTTTTCCCTCCCATGCACTTTCCCAGATACGAATATATACGAGCGCCGCATGAAGTTCCAACTTCCAAGGTAGCCAGCCTCTCTGTTACTAGGATGCTTATTTGCCATAGAATCGATTAGTATGTATATAGTGTAAGTAGTACTATATAGGAGTATATACTACTACTGTTATGCATAAGCCATATTAAGGCCTGTCTTAATATCATTTGACGTGGACTATATACTATCTAGCTATATTGCTAATATATGACGACGAGATTCAGCCAATAATAGTGCTACAAGACCCTCTATCTCCATTTCTCTCTGTCTTGATCTCTCCTTTTTGTTATTGTCTGTGCACAACACCTTATTTTGAGACAAGCGAGGGAGTACGTCAAATTCAAAGCGCGCTTGCATGATCCATAACGGAAGGGGCCCGGCCTTTTATGACAGTGTATATATACTCCAACGTAATATTAATTCACACAAAAGCTAGCTGATTAGTATTATACAATGTATTCCACTGACGACTTATTACACACCAAGTACGTACGTAAGAGATGCGTGATAATGAGTAAGCATCGTCTATGTCATTTAGTTACATTATGCTGTTTTATCTCCCAAGCATGCATTTATATATATGGTACACACATCGATCATGTGTACCTATACATATGCCTAGTATTGCTAAGCTACGACTCGTCGCCTTTAGCTGAGTATATTCTAGTAGTTAATTAGCACGTAGTTGAGTGTACTACTGCTTGTTCTTATTGGGTCGATCTCTCCTCGCTGGGATGGATATACGATGATGCACATATATATGCATATATGATGGCCATGGAGCGGAGTACTGGTATGTATGTATGTATGTATGTGACTCGATTGGATTGGATCATCATGAGTAGGTCCTCCTCCCACCAGAGCCGGTCTCACGCTGGCAGTTGAAGTAGACGGCGGCGACGGGAGGGCCGAGGTTGTAGAGCTCGGCGAAGTCCCTGGTGTTGAAGTTCTGGCGCCACCCCGGGGCGTACACCGTCTGGCGCACCAGCTGCTGGAACAGCACCAGCACGAAGCGGTGGATCCCCATCGTCGGCCGGGGGCTCTCGTAGCAGATCACCTCTTGCCCTGCATATGCATGCATGCACACCACCGGCCAGTAAGTATTGTTATTAATTAATTGCATCATATTAATTTTACTATATACTGTAGCACCCATGCATGCATGCATCACGTACGTACGATATGATCGAGCATGCAGTTTAAAAAATTTTATGCGTGGACAGACAGTCTCGTCTGACATGCATGCATATACACTCACCAAATGCTGCGCCAGTAGTTCCCGGAATATCCGTGACCAGCCTGCGTGAAGAAGACAGCAGTACACAGAGAATAAGGTATATATATATATGACGACTATGATGATCAATCAGTACGTATTAGCAAGAGAAACAAAAATTACATGCTGCGCACAACTATTATATAAACAGAGTGAAAGCAAGGATCGAGTCATTTTTTAATTACCAGTGCAGATACTCCCTTAGGTTTGGGTCGCTTGGGCTCGGAGCATCCGGGTCGATCATCACCTGTGAAGAACGAAGCGCGCGCACGCGTACCATACGTTAGACATACGCACACACACACACACACACACACACACACACACACACACACACACACACACACACACACACACACACACACACACACACACACACACACACACACATATATATATATATATATATATATATATATATATGTGCATGGTATATATATACTAGTATTTATATATTTATATATATAAACTAGTCCTACTAGCTAGGACGACGACGTACGAGGGTGTAGAAGGTCCTCATGTCGGGTCCCCCGACCTCGACCCTGGGCTGGTTGACGACCATGGACGGCTTGAGCTCGCAGCCGTTGGATACGGTCCTGGCGCCGTAGCTGACCCTGAGGTTGGTGGTCCGGACGAAAGGGTCCAGCACGTCGCCCACCACCCTACCAACCACCAGCGGATCCCTCTCCCTGCTGCTGCCGGCCATCGCCTCCCTCGATCAAACTGTGTCCAACAGGACGCCGGCCGATCGATCGAGATAGATGTTATGTTTGCTATACGTTGTTGTCGTACTCTCTATGTACTTGTTGGCTATACTAGCTGGTTGGTGTTGGTGGTTTGCATACTTAGCTTGTCCCCAGTTTATATAGGAGAGTATGTCAAGCTCATCAGGACGACTACCAATGCAACTTTTGCTAGTGTGGGTGGCCGGGACTTGTTATTGGCTCATGAGCTGAGGTTTACTACTGTGTGGCTACTAGCTAGTGCTAGCTAGGATTCCTCAAAAAAAAAAAAAAAAAAATACTAGTGCTAGCTAGGTGCAGTGCCATACTACTATGCTATAGCTTTTGTTGCTGGCTGAGGCTGCGAGCACACACAGCAGGCCGGGGCCCATAGAATCTCGATCATTCCTTTTCTCTAGCTATCTTCATGTGTGGACCTGATATGATGACACGCTCGGTATATGCATATGATACCGTTGGGGGCATCGCTATTCGCCCGGCCATTGTTCGCGCGCTTTTGACGACCCAAAGCAGTGGCAAGCAAGCTGCAAGCATCTCTCTAGCTCCTGCCTAGCTATTGGACGCCGCACGCCGCACGTACGTACGCTGCATGTAGACGGTAGACGCTGCTAGCTGCTGCTGCTGACCTGTTGTTGCATATATCTTTTTCTCAAAAAAAAAGAAAAGAAACATACCATGTGCATATATCTAATAATAACGATCTCTGTCTGTCGTCTCTATCTGCTAGCTACCTAGCTTCTCAATCAATTCGATTCCCTTGCGTCTTGGGCTCCAGCTAATTAATCTAATCTGTCGAGAGTAGTATGTCTGCCAATCGAGCGCATGTTAGACACACACGTGCATCTTCTGTTTATTCATGGTCACCCTTTTAGTTTTCACCATAGTATGACTATGGGGCCTGGGTGTTTAGATTTAACATTTTACAAAATTTTCTACGGTACCAACGTGCTAACTTTTGCAATAAGTGTCCAATCATGATCTAATTAGACTCCAAAGAATCGTCTCGTAACTTTTTGCAAAACTGTCAATTTTTTTCCTCGAATACGTAAAAGACTTGCGTATCATTGCTATTAAGAAGAAGAGAGTTTTCAGTACAAACAACGCGCATCTAGCGCGCTAGGTAGTCCAATACTCGGACCAACCTAATAGACTACACCACGGTTCGATATTACATAAATGATACAACCAACACAGGAACACCGCGTCCCCCTAAATGTCTTCCACAAAGAGCTTAGACGCGCACCCGTTGAACGCTGGAAACAGCCCGTCAAGGGCCTCCACATGGCTAGAGGATAAGGTCCCAGAACGGATGGCGTCGAGGATCCCCATGGGGCGTAGGAGAAGCTGCAGCGGTCGGCGGCGCAATCCCCAACCGTTGGTTGAGGAGTACCTCGCCCCGCTGAGATGCTGGTATGTATGCCAACGGTTGGGCGGCAATCCGTGTGCTCCTGCGCCTGACAGGCTCAAGCGTCCTGGCTCTCGCCCTCTGTCGTGGTGCAGAGGCAATGAGGGGCGGCTCCCGCTCGACCCGTACCTCATCCAAGAACCGTGCGAGGCGCCGGGTGACCTCAAGCGTCGTGGGCATCTCGTCGCCAATCTCAACGTCGGGCTAGCCCACCCGAGGAGGCGTGAGCAGTGCCAACTCCTGGGCCGATGGCTGAGGCGGCTCCACCAGCCCCAGGGCGACAGCCACATCGCCAACCTCGACGTCGGTATGGCCCGCCCGAGGAGGAGAGAGCTGTGCCATCTCCTGCAGCGACGACTGAGGCGAGAGTACAATTGCCACCGGAGGCGGCTCCACGGACCCCGGTGTAGCAGCCACAACAGAGCAGCTCGCAACGAACGCGGAGGCTAGGAGCTCCTCCAGCATCGGGTCGAAGACCACCGCTGGCTGGCACGCGACGAGCGACGCGGCAAGTTCGTCCCGCATCGGGTCAACCAAGACGACCGAAGCGGGGGGCCTTGCGCTCTCACATAGCGACTCCACCAGAGGATCTAGCTCGAGCAAGCTGTAAGTGGCCGTCGGAGAAAAGGCGTCGGCGGTGGGCGCGCCAGTGGTGGCACCCGCCGCTAGGTCGCCCCGGCGACTCTGGCGTCGATTTCGGTGCCTCCTCTGACGTCGACGGATACCATCAACGCCCCCCATGGCACCCTACATAGCCTCCTCCGAGCCTAAGGATGCGCGCTGAGAGGACGATGGGTCCGCATCGTCATTGGGCGTGACCAAGCTGGTGGCCGTCGCCGGCACACCTTGGTTCCGCAGGCACCCTCTCTGGGTTCGACGGGTGTCATCGGTGCCCCCCCATTGCTTCCTGGGTGTAGCCACGAGCTGGGTGACACGGTTGTTCACCGACGCTCGCAGCGAAAACCATAGCACGACTCGGTCGCTTGCAGTCTGTGGCGAGGTGGCGGAAGCCATGGCAGCGCAGACAACGCCAAGGTAGCCGGCAGGTCGCTACACGGTGTGTATAGGAGAGGCAGTTGAAGCATCTGCCATGCAGCTCGGCGGGGATCTTCCTGGCTTGCCGATGTTGCCCTGTTTCTTCGCAAAACTGTCGATAAAAACTAAAACTAAACTGCTAAATTAGTTTCAGTTTTTATCAACATTTAATGCTTCAATGTATCTAAACATTAAAGTGATGGAACTTGTGAAATTTGAAGGCGTAAACAGGACCGTGTGTGTGTGCATATATATATATATATATATATATATATATATATATATATATATATATATATATATATATATATATATATATATATATATATATATATATATATATATATACACACACACACACACACACACTAGGTACAATAATGTCCGCCTCTTCGTTGCTACCTCCTGGGGGGGGGGAGGGGGGGGGGGGGGGGGGTTTCACCTATCGGCGGACCCATCTGCCGCATAAACTAAAGCTTGGTCCTTTTTATTTGGCGCATGGTATAGTGACGATATGATGCTAAAGGTGAACAAGATCAGAACACGCTGGATAGTCAAAGGACGGTCGAGCTGCTTGCTAGAGGAATTTAATTAGTTTGAGAGGGGGCAAGGCAAAGGACCTTGTTAGCGATCAGTGTGTGTGGTCGGAAAGGATGAAGAAGACGGCAATGCAAGCATCAAGCATGCATGTCAGATCACTTGCCATAAATGGATAGCTTACACAGGACGCGCACCCGTAATAGGTTAAGCAGCTTCCCAACATTATCTCTCAAGAATATGGCACGTACCACCACCACGATCAAGCTAGCTAGAGCCTACCTAGAGTGCAGAGGAGGCCACCCTACCGTGGACGAGGACCTGCCGCCGGGGCTAACACGGGCGTTTGAATCAGGGAGCTAATATAATTAACCCTTATATACCAATTTAATTAAAAGTTTAAATCTGCAGGGAGTAGTTTTAAGTTCCGACCTTTATTTAATACGGTCCGTTAAGTTTGGCACAGTACAACTCACTGTAAAGACATGCATGTAATTACATTGTTATTAATTACAACCTCCTGCAATAATAATGTAATTAAATTATTAGGCCTCGTTTAGATGCAGTTGCAATTTGCAATTTGAAAAGGAATCTTTTCTAATAAGTGTTCAATCATGGCCCAAGTAGGCTTAAAAGATTCGTCTCGTGATTTACATGCAAACTGCGTAAACATGCAAAAAATTTCATCTACATTTAATGCTCCATGCATACGCTGCAACATTCGATGTGACGAGAATCTTGGAATTTTGAAGTGTAACTAAAAAAGGCATGTCTCCACCTCATCCATGCATGAAATTATTTGGATGAAATCAATGAGTATGAGAATCTCTTATAAAGAATGGAACGTCTAATCACCTATGCATGCATTATGCCGACTTGAAAAGAAAGGCATCATCTATCTTGCTACGCACAAAGACGAAGCCCTTTCTCCCCTGCATCCACATTTTCTTTTTATCCATGAATGATGCGCATCTACTGGTCAGTGAGGCTAATTTCCGAGGACACAAGGATTTTACATTTACTTTTCATGGCCTTCAATTATATGCCCAACTTTTTGAAATATGGAAACCAAAGTTGACCATGGAACTCAGATCAAAATTGACAGGTGTATCAATTGTTTCCTCTATTAGAGTGTACAAGTATGAGTTATCAATATTTCTTAGTTATTAGCTTAATATTTTTATTAGGACACTCACAACGCATACTCTAACTTAGAGTCTAAGTCTATTTATTACCCTCTTATTTATATTGTTTTGAGAATGACACAATATATTTATTGAAGGGAGAGGGAGAAAACCTAAGACTTTAGACTCCAAGTCTTCACTAGATTCGATGTATAGACTCTATGATAGAGTCTGCATTGTGAATGCCCTTTGATATTTTTCACTAGTAGTCATGTCATCTCACAAAACATCTAGCCTCTTAATGCAAGCTCCCCACACCATCTCCACTTGATTTCATTTTAAATTCTTCTAAATTTTCACAGTGAAAGGATCAAAGATGCCCAAGAGGTGGGGTGAATTGGGCAACTAATAAATTTTTCGCAAATACAATTCAACCTATCGCAATTTGCCCAATGTCACTCCACAAGTGCTTGTGTCAATTCTATTCCTAAAACAAGTTATGCAACCTAGAGCCAAGTCCTATCACAAGTATACTACTCTAGGAAAGTAGAGAACACAAAGGAAATACGGGAATGTAAAGGATTAGAAAGACAAATCCGATTTTTCCCGAGGTATCGGAGAGTCGGCACTCTCCACTAGTCCTCGTTGGAGCACCCACGCAAGGGCATAGCTCCCCCTTGATCTTCGCAAAGACCAAGTGCTCTCTACGGGCTGATCCTTTGCCTCTCCGGCGCGGTGGATCGCCCACAACCACTCACAACTTCGACTTGGGCCGTCCACAAGCTCTCCAAGCGGTCACCAACCCACCGATCGCCACCAAACCGTCTAGGTGATGCCGATCACCATGAGTAACAAGCCTATACTCTCACTTGACCAAGAACAAGGCCAAAGAGGGTGATGGATGCACACAAGTCACTCTTGATCTCTCTAGGGAAGAAGCTCACAAGCAATGGAGTTCACTCAATGCTACCTAGGGCTCTTGCTCTCTCACAAGATCAACAAGGGTTCCTTCAGCTGTTAGAAGTGGCAAGAGAGATAGAATGGAGGCTTTGGTGGAGTATAAATACTCACCCTCTCCAAAACTAGCCGTTTCTCACTTTCCTGCGAACCGTCGGATGCTACCGAGGCTCGACCGTCGGACCATTCACCACGGTCCGACTCTCACAGTCGCACTGTGCTCAGTCCTGTGCCAGAGGGGCGTCGGACCAAACTCGATGGTCCGACGGTCCTCAGTCCGACGCTTTTGAACAACTGACACAGTGCCTCTCAACGGCTATAACGCGGATCAATGGTCCGACGCACACCGTCGGACCAAGTCCGACGCTCCTTTTCGCTGCGGGAACCACTCTGGAAGCATCAGACGCTAAGAAACATTAGTCCGACGCTCACTCTCTCGATGGTCCGACGCTCGCTGAACACCCAGAGGCACCGTCGGACTCTGGCCAATGGTCCGACGACCATCCAGCCATGGTCCGACGCTCCCTGACACACTGAGAATCGTCCAGGGGCTGCCACGTGTCGTCGGACTCTAACTATTGGTCCGACGCCCATACTAGGTAGAGTCCGACACCTCTAATTTGATCAAAACTTCGCCGAATCGAAAACTTTCCAAAACGAAGTTTGATCCTCTCTCTCAAGAGTCTCCCTGGGCTGCCTAGAGCTATGTTGGACAAGTGTGCATCACATCTACACTCTCTAATCTTGCTCTAAGTCAAGCTACCCATCCAAACCCCTCTTAATAGTATGGTCAAAGAGAAAAACAAAACCTAAGACTACGCCAAGTATCTCTCAACTCCAAACGACACTTGGCACTAGCCTATCACCGTCTTGTCTTCCATCCTTTGAAAACCGAATTGAATTCCATCGCTAGGGGCTTGAAACTACATGTTATTATATGACAGAACCTCCCAAATTTCCATGGCCCACGTGCACCTACCGTAGTCCAATGACCTCCGACTGCTATGCACGGGAGCCTGATAACTCCGAAAGCCCTGTCGGGTGCTCTCGTGAAGACCGCAATGTCCCATCGAGGATCATTTCACGGAATAGAAACCAACCATCTTATTACATTCATTCATAGAGTTCAAAATACATCAGAGTAAAATGCGGAAGTGTCGACGGAATACCGACGATAGTCTACCGAGTGGTATGCCCAAGGTAGTAGATGAGACGGTGAGGGTGCGCCTGAGACGAACAAGCGTTGCGCAGTAAGCGCGAGACACGAGATTTATACAGGTTCAGGCCGCCGCGAGGCGTAATACCCTACGTCCTGTGTGTTGCTGCCTTATATTATTATGAGTTAAGTTGCCTTGAATTGAGGGGATCTATCCCTGTCCCTCCTTATATAGTCTGAAGGGACAAGGTTACAAGTAAACTATCCAAGTTGGTACAATAACCGTGCGGTGCAATGCCTTGCGCCGCACGTCTTTATCTTTTGGGCCGGGCCAGCTTTGATGGTGTGGCCCATGTTTTGTCTTGTGGTACTGGGGGTCTATATCCCCACAGCTAGTCCCCGAGCGCCTTGCATTCGTCGGGAGATGCAGATCTTCAGAGTTGCTTGACCAGACGGATGTAAGGAGCTCAGAAAAAATTTGAAAAGAGCTTCTCTTTGGTGAAGTGTATCCACTTTTGGTTCGCTAGAATCAATACCTTCACTGTTAGGTGAAGTGTATCCACTTAGTCCCCGAGCCTGATAGTAGGTGACGTAGTCACGTGGTGTCAGGGTCAAAATCTTTATTCTTCTGATCATGTGAAGTGTCAACGAAGTACCCGAGCAGCTTTGGTGCTCGAAAACACTTGATGGAGATGACGAAGTCCCCAAGCAGCTTTGCTGTTCGGAAACACTTGACGAGGCGACGAAGTCCCCGAGCAATTTTGCTGCTCGGAAACACTTGAGGAAGACGACGAAGTCCCCGAGCAGCTTTGCTGTTCGGAAACACTTGATGAAGGCAACGAAATCCCTAAGCAGCTTTGCTGCTCGGAAACACTTGACGAACATGACGAAGTCCCCAAGTATGGTGAGGTGCATATCAAGACCCCCGATGTGCTGCCCAAGATCAGCACCCTGATCCGAGCAGTATGGAGTGACTTGGTAGCTTGGCGACGAAGTCCCCGAGCAGCTGTACTGCTCGGAAACGCTTGACGAGGCGTCGAAATACCCGAGCAGCTGTACTGCTCGGAAATGCTTGGCGAGACGATGAAAGCCCCGAGCAGGTTGGTGCTCGGAAACGCTTGACGAGGCGGCGAAGTCCCCGGGCAGCTTGGTGCTCGGAAACGCTTGATGAAGACGACGAAGTCCCCGGCGTAGTCCGAGCAACGCGAGGACGGTGAGCAGCGACGACGAGTCCCAGCGTGGTCGGAGACAATGTCCGAGCAGCGCGAGGACGGCGAGGAGCGACGGTGATGAATCCCCAGCCTGGTCGGAGACGATGTCCGAGCAGCGTGAGGATGGTGAGGAGCGAAGGTGATGAGTCCCCAGCGTGGTCGGAGATGATGTCCGAACAACGCGAGGACGGCGAGGAACGACGGCGATGAGTCCCTAGCCTGGTCGGTGACGATGTTCGAGCAGCGTGAGGACGGCGAGGAGCAGCGACGAGTCCCCCGCCTGGTCAGAGATGATGTCCAAGCAGCGCAAGGACGGCGAGGAGCGACGGCGACGAGTCCCCAGCGTGATCAGAGATGGTGTCCGAACAGCGCGAGGACGGCGAGGAGCGACGACGACGAATCCCCAACATGGTCGGAAGCGGTGTCCGAGCAGCGCGAGGACGGCGAGAAGCGGCAACGAGTCCCCAGCGTGATCGGAGGCGATGTCCGAGCAGCGCGAGGACGGCGAGGAATGACGACGAGTCCCCAGCGTGGTCGGAGACGTAGTCCAAGCAGCGCGAGGACAGCGAGGAGCGATGATGAGTGTCCGACGAAGAATTCCTGCAAAATAAATATGTACAGTGGGTAGTACATGATGTAGATTTTGGAACAGATCCCAATATTGTAGAATGCATGATGAGATTGTCCATTTCTTGCTCTTGTCAGGTCACATAATTTCCCCTGGTAGTTGGCCTGTTACGTTTAAGCACCTGACCCGGCGTCTGGTTCAGAGGTTTGTTAACATGACCATTCGGTTTGACGGCTTACGGGGCGAAGACAGGTTTCACGGATTAAGGCGTGGCTACCAAGGTACGTTAAGCAACCCTTGAGAGAAGAAAACGGAGAGATACTTTGTATCTCATCGGCAAAGAAAATCTTCTGAGTGCCCGAGCGTAGTCGGAGCTTATGGAGAAATCGTCGGCGAGTTGCCCGAACTTTGTTAGGGCTTATGGAGAGGTCGGCGGTGAAGAACCATGGCGATAATTTCTGGAGATATATGGAGGTCGAAGAATATGTAGAAGAATATTAAAAATATGACTTAGCTTGATTTGACGTCGGGCGGAGTGGTCGGCGTGTCGAGGAGTCGCTTGACGTGGCTCGCATGATGGTCCGAAACAGCTCCAGGCTTGTTGTAGTCGAGGTCGCCGCGGCGTTGACAACAAGAAGCTTGATTGAATCTTTAGCTTGTTGGTGGAGGCGAGTCGTCGCATGGGTGGTTAATGATGAAGCCGATCAGTCGCAGACATAGACGTTCTGTAGGTGTTCTCTGCATGAGGAGTCGGTATTGCTTGAGGTTGACTTGCATATTGCCGGAGGTAGCTGGTACTTTGGATCGAATCGTGGCCTTCTGTATATTCCTGATTGGTGCACTTTTTTGACTTGGAAATTCCAGTATCGATGCATGCGGGAGAGGAGGCACAGGTGCAGATTGATTTGCCTTGCGACTTCACTGTGAGTCTCGAGATTGGATCTTGCGTGCGGGTGCATATTGCTTTTCTTGATTGGCTCGTCGTGTAGCAGCATCAGGATATGGTAGCCTTCAAGATCTTGTACATGTATGTGTACGTCTCATGCATGGATATGTGTAAATCTTCGATATCCTTCAAGATGATGTAGAGCTTGACTGAAAAACGCTATGGAGTTCGATGTCTTGACGAAGTCCCAGAGCGTAAAACTCGACTGGAGAACATGGTGGAGACTGGCGTGTCTTGGAGAGCGACGAGGTGCCCGAGCATGGTCTGGGCTTATTGAGAGGTCGGCGAGGAGTCCTCCACGCCCTGCGTGGTGCCCGTGCTTTTGCCGGGTCTTTTGGAGACGCTGCTAACCTGCCCAAGCGTCCTCGGGGCTTACGTGTTAGCGAAGACTTAACGGCCCAGATGTCCCCGGGGCTTACGTGGTGGCGAAGCTGCCCGCGCCAGGCGGGGGTTACGCTTATCGTGGGCGAAGGCTACCCGATATATCGGGGCAGTTGGTGAAGTGGCGCAGTTGGGCGGCCTATCATGTGTAGGGCTTACGCGGCGTCGAGCCAAATGCTGCCCGGCGGGTGCGGGGGTTACGCATTGGCGAAGTCGTGCTGCCCGAGCAGGTGCGGGGCTTACGCATTGGCGAAAATGTGCCGCCCGAGCAGGTGCGGGGCTTACGCATTGGCGAAAACGTGCCGCCCGAGCAGGTGCGGGGCTTACGCATTGGCGAAGACGAGCTGCCCGAGCAGGTGCGGGGCTTACGCATTGGCGAAGACGTGCTGGCCGAGCAGTTGCGGGGCTTACGCATTGGCGAAGACGTGCTGCCCGACCAGTTGCGGGGCTTACGCATTGGCGAAGTTGCGCGTCGGTGACGAATAATCTTGGAGATAATCTTGGCGATGATATCCAAAGTAGGTGCCCGAATCTAGTCGGGGCTTATGTTGGCGAAGAATCTTGGAGATAGTTAATCTTGGCGATGATATTGTTGTCGAGGCCGCGTAGAGCGTTTGACGATGAAAAGGCGCGATTGATTTTCTGTCAACAAATATGGTGTAGATTCGTGGAGAAATTCGAAGATAGATATATAATAAAATATTTTAATTAAAATAGAAAACGTGACTTAGCTTCTGATCGGATGGTTTGATGCAATCGTTGATTCGTGTAGAGTGGAAGCTGACGCCGCTAGACATTGTACGCCAAGTTGGTCATGTATTGTCATGACGGACCCAGAACTCCGGTCTACGCCAGCAAAGTCGACTCGAACTTGGAGTTCTGTGCAAGAGCCGCTTGATGCTGCTACCGTTGAGGCCTTGCTTGCGTCATCGTGATGTATGAGTACGTGCAACTCCTGTTGAGGTACGCCTTGCCACCGTGCATGTATGATGCTTGAGTCTTGTATATGTAGATTGGATCTCATCTTGGAGCAATGGAGCGTGCGGTTGCATGGCCTTCGTTTTCGTGATCGTGCCTCAGATCTCCGTGGGGCTGCTTGCATGGATCCGACCGTCATCTTCGATTGCGGTGTGGATCGTCCTCAAACGAACAGAGCCGTAGCCTCTGATTGCTGGCTTCTTGATTTGTTTATCTAGTCTGCATGGCTGCCGCTGCTTGGTTCCATCTCGCGCTGAGCACGGGAGGAATTTGTCAAACTTCAGCGTTGTGCAGGCTTGCTAGACAGTTTTGATGTCCGAGCGTGGTTGATCACGCGTGCAGGCGGGATGGTAGTAGATCGAAGATTCCGCTGCGGAGAGCGTTGTTGCTGAAAGAACGTCCGCCGCAGGAAGCAGAGTTGCCGCGGTTGACGTTGACCAAGAAAAAATCCGTCTTGTCCGTCATGGATTCAGAGTGCACACCCCTACCTAGCGCGCCAACTGTCGACGGAATACTGACGATAGTCTACTGAGGGGTATGCACAAGGTAGTAGATGAGACGGTAAGGGTGCGCCTGAGACGAACAAGCGTTGCGCAGTAAGCGTGAGACACGAGATTTATACAGGTTCAGGCCGCCGCGAGGCGTAATACCCTACGTCCTGTGTGTTGCTGTCTTATATTATTATGAGTTGAGTTGTCTTAAATTGAGGGGATCTATCCCTGCCCCTCGTTATATAGTCTGAAGGGACAAGGTTACAAGTAAACTATCCAAGTTGGTACAATAACCGTGCGGTGCAATGCCTTGCGCCACACGTCTTTATCTTCTGGACCGGGCCAGCTTTGATGGTGTGGCCCATGTTTTGTCTTGTGGTACTAGGGTCTATATCCCCACAGGAAGAGATTACAACCATAGTTTAAAAATTTCAGTGATAGTCTTTACAAAACTACTTGTCAAAAATGACAATGTAAGGTAGCTCTTACACTTCTAAGTATCATAGATGACATCTTGCCCAAAGATGTGCTGATAAGCACATGTCATTTACAGAATATGGCAGCTCGTCGGATGCCACCAGCTTGGCGATAGCCAAACCTGTACAGCTCCTGACTTTAACCTGCAACAGGGGGTTAACAAACCCTGAGTACATGGGGTACTCTGCAAGACTTACCCGACCAAAAATTAGGGAGAAGACTCAGGAATGCAGGCTGAGGGGAATCAAGATGAGGCTTTAGCAAGAATCAAGAGTTTTGCAGAAAAGCACTTTAAGTCAGTTTAAAACTCAATCCTGAATCTAGATTGATTCATTAAGATAATCTCAATATTCACCAATTTCCCACATCTTTCACCTAGTTCCGAACCACTCTTCACTGTAAGTCAGTGGATCAAGTCTCCATTATCCGAGGAGCAACGACGATTCGAATCGATTAAGTACCCAGCTAGGGATCCCTATCCACACTGCATATGTAGCACTTAAGCTTGCATATGCCAACCCCGCCTACCATGTCTTTTCCAAAACCTGAACCGGTCCTGCGCCACCCGAGAGCACAGTACTCCTCTCGTCTCCAGGCACGACGGCCACGAGGGTACACGCTACTCTCGCCATCTCTCCACTCCCAGTGCGTGGTTATCGGTTCAAGAAGAGGAGCGACCGGAGTCAGAGGCTTTCCGTAGTATGTGGCTAGTTGCAAAGTATCGATCCATCAGGCCGACAACAAATGGTCCCTAATGGATTCCATTTCATTTTCTTAATAGACAGTCAGTGACACTACATTGAGATTCCTTTCTCAATGCAAGTCCACTGCCCTGTCAAACAATTATAATAGTTCATGCTAGTATACCCCAAGCATACAAAATATCTTTTTTATAAAAACTTAACTATTAAGCACGGCTAAGCATTTTATAAACATTTGCCTTTAAATCAGGTTTCAAGGATAATATATCAAGGCAGGTAAATGCAGCAAGTAGGTGACAATCAACTCCTATCAACCTAATGCAGCAATTTAACTCAAGGTGATAAAGATTTATAAAACACAAGGAGGGGCGAATGCACCGAGGCTTGCCTGTTGCTTGAAGCAGATACAACCCTGAAGTCTATCACCGAGGAAACTCCACGTCCAGAGAGTGAAGACCAACTCGGGATTGGCTTCAGATACGAATATCCCGCGTTCACTACACGAAATATTAATGCATGATGAAATGCATGGCATGATGTATAATGGAAACATACAAATATATTACATTAAATATTCAAAGAAAGTTAAATACTACTTTCCTTTGCGATAAAGTTGCAAGCCAACAAGACTAGCTTGTTGTCCAACAACTTAGGTTAGCGGTCTACGGGTACCTTTAAGGAATTCTATGCACGACTTAGGGTACGGAAAGGTTCCAAAAGAAGTCGTTCTATTTGGATGTTTTTACCCATGAAGTTGCATCTTAAAGAAACAACCTCATGACACTACAGGTCAGGATAACCTGTAATTAAAGGTTACTTTGTTTTGGTAAACCTCAAGGTAATTACCAACTAGCAATAAGGGTCATTAAGTTCCTATTAAGATTCTATTATCATGGTGGTTATTATCTCACATAATCATTTTATTAACTATTATTAACCACCATATAATAATAATAAATTATTCTACCAAATAAGTTGCCAAGGACCATGTAAGGTTTTATGATCCCTGGTCTTTACTCAATCCAAAAACCACAATCCTAAAACCACAAGACACAATGCATTTCATATATTAAGAAAGGAAATAAATAAACTTATTTAACTACTCAGCCTCTACTGTTGGACCGGCCCAAACGACCAACATGGTCCAGATTGGCTCCCTTAGCACTCTCAATACAAATGGGCCGGTCCAACCCGGCTCCAGCCCGCTCTGGCCAAGCCAGAGAGGCGCAGCCATGGCCACCGGCCGGCCAGGCCAAGCTCGGCCAGGGCCGCAAGCGGCCAGAGGTGGCCGAGAGGGCGGCAACGGGTCGCAAAGCTCCTAGACCCATAATTCAGCTCATGGTAATCTCAGTTCCCTAATTTGAAGACCGGAATAAACCCTAAGCCATTAATGCTAAACATCATTTTAATTATTAATTAATTAGGGATAAATTACAAAACAATTAAAATTTATCCAAATGAGCTACAGATTTTTGTGGAGGTAGCTCACTGCCCAAAACAGCTACACAATTAATTTCTCAATTTTTAGATAATTATTTTGAGCTACAAAATTCATAGAAACTCCATTTTCTAATTAAAATGCCTATTTTTATCACATAAAGAAAATGGTTAAAACACAAGTTTCATATTTTTCACAAACACTAAAGTACACAGAGAAGCTACTCAATTTATTTCGTAATTTTTGGAGCTGCATAAATATCCATACAAAATAAACAAAACTGAGCACTAATCCTTTAATCCGAAAATGAAATACCATTTTGTCAGCTCCACTGGACCGGCCCACCTCGGCCCAGCCAGGCTCAGCGTGCCTCCTCCTTGCCCAGTGCCACGGCCGGACGGCCGACTCGCGAGTGCGCGGTGGCTTGCCGCGGCGGCCCACCGTCGGCGGCCCTCCGGCGAAGATGAAGGCACCAGAGTGCGCCCAACAACCTCCCGTACCCATCTAGAGGGTCCTCCCCTACGCTAGGGCTTCGGCAAAAGCTTGCCAATGGCCATGGCGGCTGGCCGAGGTCACCTCCGGCGGCGCAGCCGCGTTCCCGCCACCGGAGACCTCAAAAAGCCCAACTAGCTACCCACGGAGCTACATGAATCTCACCTAGATGTGATGCGCGAGTAAGACAAGACGGAGAAGGTCAGGAGCTTGCTGTTGGCGGATCGGGCGGGATGAACCAGTGGCGAGGTGGTGTTCCGGCTTCCCTGCGTCTCCAATCGAGAAAGCAACTAGCACATAAGTTTTGTGACAGAGCTCAGAACGAGCTACTAAAGGGGATGAGACCCACTGTAGAGTGCCGAACACAGAGACGACCACCGCGGCGGTGCTTCCGTCGGCTCTGGAGAAGATGATGGCCGGCACAGCAGTTCCGATGATGGGAGGCAGAAACAAGGGGCTCAAAGTGGTTCGCGAGGAGGTGGCTAAACTATAGCCGAGCTGAATCGGATGGAGATTGAGCAGGGATGTCGAATTTTACCGGCGATCCATACTCGACGACGACGATGACCGAACGGGAAAAAGGAAACGGCGAGCTCGGTTCCAGGCTTAAGTAGTCGAGGTCGAACGCCCAGCTGTTGCCATGCCAATCCCAGAGCTCGCCATGACACCCTCCTACGTGCCCCAATGCACAGCAACGGCGAGGGCGGCGGCGCCAGGCAAGCAGCTGCGTGGCAGCGAGTCCAACTACCCAGTTCTGATCTTGATGACCATTTTGCAATTTACCCCCTCCCGAGTCTATTTGTGAAATTACTTTCAAATTCATGTATAAACTTGAAAAATGTGCCATATATGAAATGTCCAGAATTTCATTCTCCACAACTTTGATATAGAAAACATTTTCAAATTTTGAATATTTTTGACATTATTGAAAAGGGGATAAATAGCCCTTCCTAAATTCAATTCAAATCTCAAATATTTTTTGAAGAAGTTCAAAATCTGTAAACATCAAAGTTGCTCAGTTTAGTGAGCTTTACAATTTTTTATTTAAGACTTAACTTCAGATTCCAAGTAATTTTTGAATTAAGGTTTTAAATTCAAATTTGAGGATAGAAATTCAAATTTAATTCGTCTTTCAAAACAATAACTTGAAAAACTTTGTATACCAAAGTTGCTCCACTAAATAAGAGCTACAACTTTGCTTTTGGGACCAAGGCCCAATTCTACATAGTTTTGAAACTAGGGTTTTAGCTCGATTTAGGGTTTCAAGTTAATCCCAAATTTTATTTTTAAGCGGTGATTAATTAATACACCCAATTAACAAACCATCAGAAGATAAAATTAAATCACTCTAAATTACTTAAGCACAAACAACCTATGAAATTAAATTTATTCTAATTTCTATGCATCTCAAAATTGACTTACACATGCATATTATGCAATGCGTATGATGACATGTCCGATTTTTAGTTCAGTAACACCAGGGGTGTTACATATTATGACCTAACCTCTAGGTTATCCTGCAAAACACACGTTAGTCATAATAACCGTCTTGTTGTCATTAATCACCGAAACCACTAGGGCCTAGATGCTTCAATCTCCCCCTTTTTGGTGATTGATGACAACAACCTCAAATAGGTTTAGAAAGAGTGAGGTTTTTAAAGGCTTGATTCATATAAGCATGTGACAATAAGAGCAAAGGGGTTAGGCATGCTTATACAAATCAAGACCATAAGGTACATATAAGATATGAAATAAGCACAAGTACCAAGTGTTATGCTCAAGATCGGAGAGAAGTGCGGAAGCAAAGACAATGAGCATAACCAAAAAAGAATCAAGTGACATGATATAAATAACATGAAGCTCGAACACATGTCACAACCAAGTCTCAAGCATGAAAATAAACATAAACATGACGCATGAATATCACATCAAAAAGAGCCAAAACCCTCTGAAACATCCTTGATTTTCCTCAAAGGGAAAATCCACAGAATGAGGTATAATGTGATAAACCAGAGATTGATCCTATCACATTATCATATATCAGTTGATATTACAGCCATACATCGGTCAATCTTACATTAAATTATATCAACTGAGAGCACACCTATTACAGAGTTATTCTAGCGGAAGCGTATCTAGACGTCATCAGAGTCGGCGGGACATGTTGTCGAGTGAAGGCTTCTCCTTAACGGGTATCGTCAGAGTCAATCTTGGCGCAGCATGGTCTTCATCTCCTGAACCAAACTTGAGCGTAGGCACGAGATCTTCTAATACTTCTTATCTCAATATCTTTGTTAGTCAGGTAATCTGCACACCGCCAGATATGTGTAGGCCATGGTCAGCACCGATGAGCTTTAGTGGAAAAGAGAAAACAAAGGATCTGGCGATCCTAACATTTGGTTGTGGTTTCATCCTAAGCGCATGCAAAGTAGTATCAAGTAATAATATCATAATAGTTTGTCAAGTTTTTAACCCATATCATCATTTCCCTTCAGTCTATCCCAAATCCACCATCCCGCCCATACACCACCTCACACACACACCTCACGCTCAGTCGACAGGCCCAACTCCCTCTCGGGTTCTGTCTCAACGGCACACTGCCACACCGGGCACACTGCCGGACAATCATCAACCAGGGGGAGAAAGGACTATCGCTCTCTACACTAGTCAGAGCTTCACAGGAAAGGTCCATAGCCGACGAATCGGCATATGTATCGATCGATCAACCATACACTCTGCAGAGGTTTTACCACTCACAAGATTAGCCATCATCGATGCTGTACAATCATCTAGGCAGAATTCCGGGTGCTTGCTTGACTAGGTTGATGCCACCCTACCACTCAGCCCTGGGTAACTTCGGGCACGAACCGAAACGCTGAGACTGGGAGACGTAGTATCGGGCCCAATCAGTGGTACTGCGCATCTAGAACGGTGCGGGAACTTCCTGCATCCGCCACCGCCCACCCTATCACCTTACAACCTAGCAGTAGTGGCACCGCCCTACCAAGTAGTCCAGCCGTTCCCCGCCCATCGAAGACGAGTGAGCAGTAAAGGATTCCCATGAACCTGGTGCTAGTCCTTCCTAGGTTTGACCAAGCAGGCATCTTCTCTTAGGGGATACTCTCCCCGAGCCTCCACGACACCTCCATTCACGGGACTTCAATGCACATCCCGGAACCACCTCATAAGTCATTAACTGCCACAGGTATCTCTCATGGGAATGACCAGATGCAACTCCCGGCAAGACTTGCTTACACAGCTCGTCGTGTATCCCACTTGGTCGACTCGACCCTCACCACACACCCAAGACACACGCAGCACGCTCATAGTCCACCAGTCTGGCATCCCAAACCAAACCATTCCCAGAGGTTCACCACCAGCATCACATCACAGATACAATGCGAGTGGAGTTAATAAATATGGTGATGCAATATGCAAGCAAGCAGGTAGATAGAAATATATAAGAGAGCGTGAGCGCGAAGTTGAGTTGCATAGTAGAGTGGTTTGCAAACAGTGTAATAATGGCTTAGGTAGTTGCATGCATCATATACTAGCAAAGGCGTAAAGATAAAGTGCTAGCAATTCTAGATATGCAATGTCTAATAGGATTCTCTAAAAGAAGGTACTGCCATGACACCTGCGTTGTCGAGGAAGTAGTGGTATGAGCGTTCTCCAGTTAGTGTAGTTGATCAGTTGGGTCACCTCCTGCTAGGGTGACTCCACTCCACGGTCCTTTCGTCGTCCGCGTTCTCTTCCTGTGGCCTCAATCCGATCGTCGCTAATCCGGGAACGGCTACTCCGCAAAACAACTCAAGGAGAGAAAACACTCAACACACCAAAAGACGATGAGACGCTAGAAGATCCTTTAACATCCGAGAAATAAATAAATAAAGGTACGCGACTTAGCCCTCTCGGCGTATGTCCGATTTCATCGGGCCAAAGAAACAGGAGTGGATGTTTGCTATGCACAAGCTTATGTCACAGCCTAGCCAGTATGACTTTATGATAAATGATTTAGACCAGAGCTTATCCATAGCAAACACCACGGCTCATGATCTTTTGATCCGGACGCCATGGTGGAGACGGTAATCGGAGGACAGGCCAAGTAAAGGGAAGAACGGGTGATTATCGACAAGAAGAGTTGCACAAGATAGTGCGAGCGTTTAACCCACTTGTAGGGTACCAAGGCTGTGATTCAAACGGGTACGATCATACAAGTGCTTATGCACCAAGAATTTCAAGAGAGAGCGAGGGCAGAGAGGGGAGCTAGCTAGGCACGTCCATATCATATTCTTGGTCACATCTTTGGTGAAGATGGTTTTTAGGTAGTCGATCGGGTCGACTCTCATAGGTCCGAGATCTTGATATAAACCATAGCTTTGCTAACTAAAAAGGCTTAGTCCGATCTTTGATCCAATCGCCATGGATAAGACGGGATCGAACAGAGCGGGCTATACGGGAACGACTAGCGAGAAACAACATAAAGCGGTGGTCCACTTCTTCCATCGCACACGCCACGGAATAGACGGGGCATCAAAAGAGAGCGACATGTAAAAGACGCAAGTGCGCAAATCACTTGTAGGGTACCACGACCTGGGTGCACTGGCACTAAGTCATCTCTCAGATTTGCAGAATCGAAGAAATACAGTGGTCGCACAAGGTTCAAGCATACGAGGGCTTGGGCATGAAGAATCAAAGAACAGAGCACGGGGTATAGCTTCGTGGTCATGGCGAGGCATGCTAGCGGCCACAAGCTACACCAACGAGAGGTCGAGTTACACCCGGCATTACGGTCATGGCAGGACGGATCCCGCGATCGCAACGTCCGAACGAGGTATGATCCCTCAGCCGGCTCGAAGGCACGGCACACAGGCAGACAACAAGAATAGCTAGCAAAAAGATCCAATGACACGACCATAAGATAAAATGACTCGACAAACTAGTGGAGTAGCACATTTCCATAGCATTATGATGGATGGATCCTGTATTACAAATACAGATACAGATAGATGGTGAGAATAGCGTGCAATATATACATGTACAGACAGATCGTAAAGATAGGGTACAACAGAGATATGAGCAGACGGATTATAAGGATAGGTATACAATATGGAGGGCAGGAGTATAGGAAGTAAGGAAAAGTTTCTTCAATAGTCCAGCGTCGTATATCACTTGGCTTCCCAACAGTCCAACATCATCTACGGAGCCTCAAGATCTAGCAACGGAGCTACGACACGAAGGCCAGACAGGGTCAGCGTCAAAGGAAAGTGGTGAGGCTTGCTGCTACATGTCCCGGCTCCTCTTGGCCAGCTGCTGGTACCTCCTGGCCTGCTATGGCTTGCTGCGGCTAGTCGTGGCCGGCTGCTGGCTGGTCGTGGCCTACTGCTGGCTGGTCATGGCTGGCTGTGGCCTGCTGTAGGCTGGTCGCGGCTGGCCACGGCTGGCCGGGCGGGGCTGGAGACTGGCCGAGGCTAGCTAGAGTGGCTAGATGCTGGCCGAAGGGGGCTACAAGTTTCTTGGAGGTGTCAGGATGTGTCTGGGTTCCAACAGTGTGCGTGGGCAGGGCGAATCACGTGTGACGGTAGCTAAGGTGAAGCTCGGACAGGGCATCGGTGCGCGTCGGGGCGACCGGCAGGACTTCCAGAGATCTTCTCCCTTCTCGATCGGCATCCGTCGTGTCCATCGGTGACATGAGCAGAGTGGTCTCGGAGTCCAAGTGCACAGGGTAAAACCAAATCACAATCATGGTGGTGGTTTGGGTGGTCCTCGGCCACGCCGTCATTCTTGGAATGCCGGTGGTTCGATTTGGCTAAAAGAGGTCTCGTGTCATGTGTGTGCGAGTGTCCTGAGCCGGAAGGGGCTCGGCCTACGTGTCCCTTAGTGCGGGACGCCATGACCCAAATGGCGGGTCCAGCAAGGTGACGGTGCTCACCATGACGGAGAAGGTCGTGGCTCACCGTGGGGTCGTAGGTGTAGGATGTTGCTGCCGTGTAGGGTGATCGTCGTGCTGTGCTGATCCGCAACGGTGGGACCGGCTCCATCTTGGTGGCGAATCTTCTTGACATGGCGAGGAGTGGAGCACTGGGCGGCTTCGGGTTCGTGGTCACCATGGACGGGGGACGTCGTCGTGGCTCGCGGATGGGGTCGTGGCCTGTCAGCGTGGCTTCGTTAGATGTCGACGAGAGAAAGGGCATGGTTTTGGGCGTCGGCAGCTCACCGGCGAGGGATGAAGTCTCAAGCGCGGTGCTGTGGTGCTGCAGATCGGCGGCAAGGTGGACGAGCAGACGGCATGGCGGTGACGAGCTTGACGGTGTCGCCGGGAGACGAGTGCACGGCGGTGTTCTGGCTTGGTGCTGCAGTTGGCTGTTGCCGAAGCGAGTTGGACGATGGACGTCATCGTCGCGCCTGCATCAGAGGTCAGCTCAGCTCCGGGCGACGTGGGTCGGCAGGGAGCCGTGGCCGTCGATGCGGGTTGCGGGGCAGCCGGGGTGTTGCCGGGTGGCGCTGCACGACGAGGGCGAGCTCGTCGCGTCCACGGACGCGCATGGCTCGACGCGGTCATGACAGTGCTTGGTGGCTTCGCTACCGCGGCGACGTGGATGGAGCAGAGGTGCAGCCGTAGCAATGGCGGCTCGTCCAGGGGCGCGGTGCACGTCGTCGTGGACGCCGGTGCAGAGGACGATGAGGGCGAGGCCGTTGAGGTAGAGCACGGTTGCCGTGGACGGCTGGTGGCGTGAGGGTCGTCGTTCCATGGCGTCGCGGGGGAGGCCGACACGTCGTGGCAGGGTGGAGCTCGGCGCGGCTGCCGTGGACGATGTCGTGGCGTGAACACGGGCACCGCGACCGGCTCGCGTCGAGGTTGGCATGACTACTGCCGGCAGTGGCAGCGTGAGGTGCTCGACGACGGGCGGCGGTGCTCGGTCGAGGCGGCCTGAGGCCGGCTCGGCGGTGTTGGGAACGAAGCCGAGGGCGAGTGACGGCTGATGCGGTCGGTGCCGTGTTCGGTCGCGGCACAACCAAGCTGCGTCCTGGCGGCCGCGGTGGCGTGGCGTAGGTGGAAGAGAGAGGGCGAGCGAGGGAGTTGGCCATGGCGGCGGCGGCTTGAGGAGAGGGAGGGCTGTACATGGATGGGGCAGCGCATACGCTTTATACCAGCGTGGGCTAGGGCATCGAAGGGGTTCGAGCATCCTCGGCGTCCGTGCCGGACGCGGAACACGCGGCGGTCATCAGGGAGGGCACAGATGCCATGGCGCGGGTGAGCGGCTTCCTGGCGGCGGCGACCTGGGGAGAGCGCCTCTGCCCTAGGGTTCCCGATGGGTGTGAGCAGCTGGGCCGGCTAGTGGGCTAGGTAGGCCGTGGAGCTGGGCCAAAGCGCTGTGGGGGAGAGGAGGCGTGCGGGAGTGGGCCTGGCGAGGTGCTGGGCCACACACAGTGAAGGGGAGAGGGTGAGCTGGAGAGGAGAGGTGGGGTGAAAAATGGATTTCTCCTATTTATGGATTTCATTTCAATATTTCAGAAGGAAAATTTGAATGGATTCGAAAGGAATTCCGAGAGGAAGGATCAAGAAGAGAAAATTTATGAAGGACTTGGAGGAGAGTTGCTATAGACTTGTGCACTCCGACGCAAAACCCTATCTATGAGCTTCGACAAACTCCTACAAGCAATCTCTATATGAGTGCAACGGTTGTTAGTGGGTTAGCCGAGGTTCGTTCTAGAAACTATATGCTTCACACATATTGCAAGAAAATTTTTAAAAAGTTCGTATTTTTGGTTTACCGAAACCCCGGGTTGTTACACCCTCTCACACGCTCCCCCTAAATCTATGCTCTCTCCCCCTTTGGCATCAAGCACCAAAGACCTAAGACTCAGGAGGAGGAGAGGAAGCTGCAGCATCGCGGTCGGAGGGGTGAGGTCAAAGCTCAAACTGAGAAGGGTCTGTGTCTGACTCTGAACTCTGACCTGCCTGACCCTCTGTCGGAGCACGTGAAGGTGAAGCGGTCCGGGTCTGCTCAGCTGTCTCTGTAGCTACTGCTGTGACTACTACGGTCGCAGTCCCTGCTGAAGTCGGGAGTGGCTCTGAGGAGGCGACTGAAGACGGTAGTGTCTCTGTAGTCCCGGTGGCAGGTGGAGCTGTGGTGGTGGTAACAAGCTGTCGAAACTCAGGAGGTGTGGGCAAGCCTGTGATCTCGCTGAAGGTAGCACCCAAGCTCTTGGACACTGAGGGGCCATCTAGGTCAGGTGTGAAATCAGTGTGGATCGGAGTGAACCCCTGAGTGCCTGGCGTGGCAAACCACTGCTGAGTCTGCTGAGTCAGCGTGACGAACTGACTCTGGAGAGAAGCTGTGCCCTGACTCTGAAGTCCACCGGATTGTATCGCTGGAGTCACCTGGACTGCAGTGGCTGTCGGTCCAACCTGCTGGACTGGAGGGGCAGTGGCTAGGTACGGTGGGGCTCCGGTGTGCCTGATGATGTGCTCCATGAACCCAAAGGTCTGTAGCTGTATCTGCTGGCTCTGGAGCTGCATCTGGAGCATCTGCTGCTAGAACTGATCCTGCCTGAGCTGAATCTGAGTGAGAGCTACAGCCTGCTCCCTGACAAACCGGGCATGCTCCTCTGCCTGTCTCTGCTGTGTCAGCTGTAAGCTCTGAAGAATGGCAAGCAGTGCAGGGTCTGTCTGTGAGGTCTGTGGAGCGGAGCTGGACCCACCGGCCTTCGAGTCGTGAGCTCGTGGACGTGAAGGGATGGGCCGGTAGTCCCTATCAGAGCTGGACGAGGAGGTGTCGACGGGGTCATCGTCTGCAAGTAACTGCTCAAGCTCGCTATGGGCAATGTGCCTCATAGCCTCGTCCTGCTGCTGTACCTCTGCGATATCTGCCCCTGAAGTCTGACGGCACTAAACTCTATGTAGGGCTCTGCTGCCTCGGCGTCCGTCAATCAGAGAGGTCATCCGATAGACTAGAAACTCTGTCTCAGTCTGGCACAGCTCACGGGAGATACCAGTCCAAATCCGATGCAACTTCTTCTCAAGGATGTGATAGATCCAGTGAGCGTAGGGGAGCTGTCGCCTAAACCTGATGCCCTCTGCGATGGTGTCCTCTATCTCACTGATGATCAAGTCTGCCACGTCAAACTCTGACTGCTGGACCAGGGCACTAAGAAGCCACAGATGTAAGTGAGTAAGACACTCCTTGTACCCCTCCCGCGGTAAAAGTGTACGCCGCATCACGTCATTCAAGAGATGAACGACGGGATGAAGCTCCGAAAGTGTCCTGCGGGAGCCGTCTCCGAACGGCGGTCGAAAGCAGCAGTACCAGGTGCCAGTCCTCCGTGAGCCCTCCTCGGCGGGTCTATCGTGGCATAGCAAATACTGTGCAACCTGGTAGCTGACTCTGGCACTCCAAGCAGCTCTCGCAGAGCCTTCGCGTAGAGCCGGTATGGCTCTCCCCGAAGGTGTACTGTAGGTACTCGTGGTCGGGGTCTATCCATAGTGAAGCATTGAACTCTCTCACCCACGACTCCACGTACCGGCCTGAACGGCCAAGAAGCTCTGCTAGTCTAGGCAGGTAAGTCAAGTATGGCCTGATCTCCTCACCTGCTGCCTAGACTATGTCCTCTAGGGGACATACCCTGTGCTGTCGCAATCCAACTCCTGTGGCCATGAAGGCGGTGAAGAAGTCCTCGTGAAGAGTGGTGTACCAGCCCTCAGAAGCTCTGGGATCTCTCTGATCCGAAAACCAACTGGCAAGCGACGTCAGCCGGAGCTCTCTGACTCGGGCTGCAGAGATCCTCTGCAGGTCCAAGTGAACGTCCGGCTCAGGCTCCGGCAGAGGCTCGGAGGGAGCAAGCGCCCTGGGGACTCGGTCTCCGCGCCTCTGACCAGCTGGCCGGGGTGGCACCGAAGGTCGAGTGCGGCCCGAGCGACGAAGAGGTGGAGCCTGGGCCTGCTCCCCCTGCGTAGCTACCTCCTGCTGCTCTGGCTGCCTCGGCTCTATCTCTGGCTGTGCTGACTCAGTCTCCGGCTGTCTCTGAGGCTGTGGCTGCTCCTCGGACTCATCTCTGCCCGACAAGCTGACAGAGATGCCTCCAATATGTACACCTCAGCCACGCTCTGCCTCTTCTGCAGCCTGTGCTACCCTGATGGCCTGCCTCCGCTTAGCTGTAAGTCTCTTCCTTTTCTTGTTGCTCTCAACAAGAGGGGCCGTCCCCTTGTCCAAAGGTGGATGAGGAGGAGGCCTCTCGTCTCCACCTGTGCCTCCCTCACTGCGGCTGGCCTGCTTGCACCGAACCATCTCTGCCAACTGTCACTGTCTCTCAGAAACTGACCACTGCCGCTGACACTCAGAGGCTTGGCCTCGTTCCGTTTCCACGGGCTTGGCCCCGGATTCACTGATCCACTGCCAAACACTCTGACCACGACAGCTGCAAGAGAGAGATAGACAGGGATACATAAGCATATATAATCTAGAGATGAGTAAACCTAGGAAGCAAGCATATGAGATAAGAGAAGAGTAGTAAAGAAACCTGAGGGAAGACCTGTGAAGGGGTAAGAATCTCTGTCGACACGAGGTACCACAGGGTCAATGGTGAATCACTGCATGTAGAGGGGTGCAAGTCATAAGCGAGGAAGAATTAAGGTGTGGAGGCAAAAGAGTGATTACCACAAGGTGAAAATCACCTCCACAAACCCTAGAATGGCCGAGAGCAGAGCCAAGCTCAAATAAAACTGCGTGAAAACGAAGAATGCTGGTTAGGGCATTTCATCGAACAGGTTAAGTGCGAGGTGGAGAGAAGAGGAATTTGAACAAGGAAGTTTGAATCTCACCACCACTGGAGCAGCCAAGGAGTGGAGGGGACTTGACTCGAGGATGATGCGCACCTTGGCGGCGATGGAGAAAGGCACGGCAGCGGCTGTGCAGAGTGGCGGCGCTCGGCACGGCGGCGCTGCTCGGCTGCAGCAGGCGCCCGCGCGCAGGAGAAGGGGCCCGCACACGCGGGAAGATGCTCGCGGCCGGCGGCGAGGGCGTGGATGACCCGAGCAGTGGTGCAGGGAGGCGGCGCTCGGCTAGGGTTAGGGCGTATGAGCGGCGGCGCGGCGAGCAGCTCGGGCGAGGACGAAGACGAGAGAATGAACTGGCAGATGGGCCCCACGTGACAGAGAAAGAAAAGAACTGAGACTCGCGTTCAAACCGACCGTCAGACGGTTACTGTTGCAGGCGTCAGACCAACGCTCTGCAGGGTCCGACGCCTCCAGTAAGCTCCAGTGCCCGTCGGACTTCGTCCGACGCTCCTCGTCGGACTAAAATCTTCGGTCCGACGCCGTGAACGCGGCGCGACGCGGCGTGAACTCCCTTTTTCAATAGTCCAACGCCCAAAAAATCTCGGTCCGACGCCTCCTTCAACAAGGTCAGGGACCGTCGGACTGAGGCAATTGGTCCGACGCTGGGAAAACTAGCGTCCGACGCCTCGGTTGGACGCCCTAAAACCAGTTTTCTTTCAAATTTCTTCGCGCCGATTTTCCCAACGACGTTCCAACCCTAATAAGAGTCAAATAAACACCAGTTGGAACTAGTATGAGATGTCCTCTCTCAAACCCTCAATTTTTTCAAATATTTTGCCATAGGCATATGTGAATTTTATGAAAATAGGCAATGAAATCCAAGAACAAAACGACAAAACAACAACCATGCAATATGCAATGCAAATTCACGTAAATTAAACTAGTAGCTTGTCAAGTTTGTCCTCGGGTAAGCTTCTTCACACGCTTTTGGGCGATTATCTTAACCGAGTTAGACAAGCCCTATGTGCATTTCAATGTTAGACATGTTTTATGTTACAATGCAATGCACATGACAACACAAGATCATCTTTTAGTGAAGTTGCTTAGATCAAGGCAATTAAGTTCATTCCTTAGAGTAAAAAAGCGTGCCTCATCCAATGGTTTAGTGAAAATGTCTGCCAAGTTATCATCCGTTCTCACTCCCTCAAAGGAAATGTCACCCTTGGCAACGTGATCTCTAAGGAAGTGATGATGGATGTCAATGTGCTTTGTGCGGGAGTGTTGAACCGGGTTGTTGGCAAGTTTTACCGCACTCTCGTTGTCACACAACGAAGGCACCCTTTTTAAGTTGATTCCATAATCAAGAAGGGTTTGTTTCATATAAAGAATTTGTGCACAACAAGCACCCGCGGCAATGTATTCCGCTTCGGTGGTTGACAAGGCAACACTATTTTGTTTCTTGGAGGACCAAGAAACTAGTGATCTTCCAAGCAAATGGCACCCTCCGGATGTGCTTTTCCGATCAATCTTGCAACCGGCATAATCCGAATCGGAATAGCCGACAAGAGTAAAGTTAGCTCCTTTGGGATACCAAAGGCCAATGCTCGGGGTGTGCTTTATGTACCTAAGGATTCTTTTTACCGCAACTAAGTGAGGTTCCTTAGGATTAGCTTGAAAGCGCGCACACATACACACACTAAACATGATGTCGGGCCTAGATGCGGTCAAGTACAACAAGCTACCGATCATAAAACGATAGAGAGTTTGGTCAACCGATTTACCTCCCTCATCAAGGTCGAGATGTCCATTGGTTGGCATAGGGGTCTTGATGGGCTTGCATTCTTCCATCTTGAAGCGCTTGAGGAGGGCCTTCATGTACTTCTCTTGCGACACGAACGTCCCCTCCCTCATTTGCTTGACTTGAAAGCCGAGGAAGATTGTGAGCTCACCAATCATGGACATCTCAAACTCCTTGGACATCATATCACCAAATTTCTTGCAAAAGTCTTCATTAGTCGAACCAAAGATAATATCATCAACATAAACTTGACAAATGAAGATATGCCCTTTGTGCTTCTTGGTGAATAGTGTGGTATCAACCAAGCCAATTTTGAAGCCCTTGTTGATGAGGAAGTCACGGAGGCGCTCATACCAAGCCCGTGGGGCTTGCTTCAAGCCATATAGCGCCTTGGACAACCTATAGACATAGTTTGGATATCTAGGGTCTTCAAAACCCGGTGGTTGCGAAACATAGACGAGTTCATTTATGAAGCCATTTAAAAATGCACTTTTCACATCCATTTGAAATAGTTTTAGATTGTGATTAGATGCATATGCAAGTAGGATACGGATGGCCTCAAGTCTTGCAACCAGGGCAAAAGTCTCCCCAAAATCCAAGCCTTCAACTTGGGAGAACCCTTTTGCCACGAGCCTTGCCTTGTTTCTCACAATGTTGCCCTTGTCGTCTTGCTTGTTGCGGAACACCCACTTGGTGCCTATGACTCTTGCTTCTTTTGGCTTCTCTTCAAGTGTCCACACTTGATTGCGGGTGAAGTTGTTGAGTTCTTCATGCATGGCATTCACCCAATCCGGATCTTGAAGAGCTTCTTCTATGCTAGTGGGCTCAATGCAAGAGACAAACGAGTGATGTTCAATGAATTGAGCATGCCTTTGTGAGCGAGTCATTACCCCCCTTGAAGGACTCCCTATTATGAGATCTTGAGGATGTGCTTGTAGGAGTGGAGTAGTTCTTCTATCAACCACTTGAGGAGGAGGTTGTGGAGCATCGACATCTTATGCTTGTGCCTCAACTTCTTCTTATGTGATGTGGGTTTTTTCATGTGGATCCACCCCATCTTTATCTTCATCATCTTGAGGCACATTTGATGAAGATGGTTGATTGATTACTTGCACATCATCACTATCATCTTCATCATCTTTAGGCATGATGTCTCCTATTGGCATGTTCTTCATAGCCTTCCTTAGTGGTTCATCGCCTACATCATCAAGATTTTCATGCTCTCCTTGAGAGCCGTTAGATTCATCAAATTCCACATCATATGTTTCTTCAACAAGGCCGGTGGCATTGTTGAATACTCTATATGCTTTGGACTTCAATGAGTAACCAACAAGAAAACCAATATCACAACGTCTTTAGAACTTCCCTAGATGTTGTCGCTTCTTGTAGATGTAGCATTTGCAACCAAACACCCGGAAGTAGGAGACGTCCGGCTTCTTGCCAATGAGTAGCTCATAGGGGGTCTTCTTTAGCAACCGGTGAGGGAATAGGCGGTTGGATGCATAGCATGCGGTGTTGATTGCCTCCGCCCAAAACCTCACCGGTGTGTTGTACTCATCAAGCATAGTCCTTGCAAGGGTGATCAAAGTCTGGTTCTTCCTTTCAACTACACCATTTTGTTGAGGGGTATAGGTGGATGAGACTTCATGCTTGATCCCAACTTCATCACAATATACTTCAATGTTTGTGTTGTCAAACTCTTTCCCATTGTCACTTCTAATCTTCTTGATCTTCACTTCAAATTCATTTTGTGCTCTCTTGGCAAACTTCTTGAAAGATTGGGCAACTTCGGTCTTGTCATGAAGAAAGAACACCCAAGTATATCTTGAAAAGTCATCAACAATCACTAAGCAATAGAGCTTGCCACCAATGCTTGCATAAGTTGTTGGCCCAAATAAGTCCATGTGAAGTAGCTCTAATGGTCTTGAAGTTGACACAAATGCCTTGGATGGATGTGTATTTGCCACTTGCTTATCGGCTTGGCAAGCACTACACAATTTATCCTTTTCAAATACAACATCTTTCAATTCTCTCACCATCTCCTTCTTCAATAGCTTCTTGAGTGTGCTCATCCCAACATGTGCAAGCCTTCTATGCCAAAGCCACCCAAGAGATTGTTTGGTGAATAGACAAGTCTTCAAATTTGCATCTTACGAGTTGAAGTCCACTAGATAGAGGTGATTGTACCGGAAGCCCTTGAATATCACTTCATTGTCATCTTTCTTGGAAACAACCACTTCTTCACTTGTGAACAGGCATTGGAAGCCAAGATCACACAATTGACCAACGAATAGCAAGTTGAAGCTCAAAGAAGCAACTAGAAGCACATTTGATATGGAATGATCATTAGATATAGCCACTTTGCCAAGCCCTTGCACTTTACTCTTGGAATTATCACCAAATGTTATCTTTCCTTGGTCTTCTACATTCTCTTCAAGAGAGGTGAACATACGAGCATCACCGGTCATATGTTGAGTGCATCCACTATCAATTACCCAATGAGAGCCACCGGTCTTGTAGTTCACCTACACACAACAAATCAAGCTTGATGTTTAGGAACCCATACTTGAGAAGAGCTCTGGACTATCTCAACCAAAGCTTTTACCACCCATAGTTGCTCAGGCCTATTCTTGTTAGGGGTCCTAGGAACATGACTTTCACTTTGCCCTCAGAATCTTTCCTTAGCATGTAATTGTTGGCGCAAAAAGTGGTTCCCTAAGCCCAACACACCAGCGAAGCTGGAAACGACCCTTGAGGCAGTAAAGCTCTCGCAGATCCAGCTAGCTTCGGACCCGGTCTGAGAGTGTCAGTAACACCCAAGCGTGCCAGTCAATTTGACCTGCAATTGACAAGGAAACAAGACGTAATCAGTAATCACAGGGCAGAACTAACCGGTATGTGCAGGTAGTTCCAACTGTATAGCTTGAAGAGCCAATGTAATGGGAGATCGACTAGAAAGCCGATTCCGTCATGTTATGAACCGATTGTAGCGAAACATGCATTATAACTCAAGTTAACCGATTCAGACATGAATTCAATGATATATACTTGCATTAGACGGAAGTATATTATAAAAGATGTAGTCACAGCAAGCTAACATGATCATAAGATGTCTCAATGTAAAATAAGATGAAATCGGCTACTTTAGCCGATTCAGTGTATACGGGCAACATACGAGCCTATAAAGTAGACAATGTTTCAACTCTCCGGCTAATAGATCTAAATCACAATCTTGCAACAGTGGAGATCAAGTGGATCGAGGCAGTCATGATGAAGTTACAACTTAAATCCGTTAACGCTTGAATCTAGACAATGTTTACTTTATTACTTGAGTGCGACCCGTATCTAATCTAGATCCAAAATACAATCGGCTAGTGCAAAGCATTCAATATGAAAACGAATGGCAAGCATAATTCGTTGAACATATAAATCTATTAGATACAAGCCGATGCATATGGATCAAGACGGGCAAATTGATGATTGCTTTAAATAATAAATAATAAACATAAGCAACATCGGTAACTTAATGAATCTAGCTAAACTGCCAAATTTAACTAGAGCCGATAACTAATCCATGTATGCAAACTATCTTAATCTATAGCCTGTCCACCGGATGACGTTAACTAATAGATTAATCAAGCAAACAAACACGAATCGATAACTAATCCGCGCGTGGAAACCGTCCTAATCTGCATCTCGTCCACCGGATGACGGTTAACACAGATTGATCGGGTAAACCAGCGTGAATCATCCTTGACTCACTATGCTTCCCGCGTCCACCGGATGACGCCAAAGAAACAGAGCTTAGCAAGGACCCTGGTCCGCCATGCTTCCACGTCCACCGGATGATGCTAAAAAGACATAGTTTAACAGGGGGTTGACGATACTTACAAGCAAGCCTGCGTCCACCGGATGACACCCAGCCTGGATGAAGTAACTCGCCGGACTCGACTGACTCTAGGGTTTGTTTGGCCGGAGCCGAAAGTTGTGTTGTATTGATGTTGTTGTATTTTACAATGGCTGAGGGCTTATATTTATACCCTGAGCGTAGATAGAGTCCTAGTCGAATTACAACTCATCAATAGATAAGAAAACTAACAAACTATCCTATATCTAAGGTAACTTGGAGTCACATCTTCCCTTTCATAACGGACTCCGATCGTGATCGCATCTTGGCGGTGTAGACTCTGGATGACGTCACCAATACCGACGCTGCACGCCTTCTGTCACCTTCGCCCGATAACCGATTCACCGTTCAATCGGCTATTCTCCTTCCTTCTGCTGGACGGAATCTGCTTCCGAGATCGGCTATCTTCCTTCGGTATCGGCTATCGGCTCCCAGCTCAAAATTTGGTTTTAACACATGCCCCCTAGTTCGGAATATGATTTCTTCATGCTTCGAACTATGATCTGATGGTCTTTCTTGTGCCGAAAAACTCACTAGCAGCCATAGTGCGTCTAGGTCTTCTTCCTTTAATCCTTGAAATATAAGCATGTTCTCACCATATTTCCACACCTTCAAAGGTCTTATTCGCCATTGTTTCTTCGCATCTATATGTACGTCCCTTCATTCCAGGCCAATAAAGATGTTGACGACTTTTTGCTGCATACGAATCGGCTCTCAGGCTTGCATTGTACCTTAGAATCGATTACCCAGCCTGATCCGTTCTACATATGAATCGGCTTTCGGGCCTGCTTCTTAGCATCGGTTCCGTTCGGCTTTCCTTTGGAACTAAACCCCTCAGTTAGATCCATCACGAATCGGCTTGTGGGTACTCACAATAGGATCGGCTAAAACAGTCTGACCCAAAAAACCGATCGGCGTGCGACCATTGATAGCGGCGCTTCGTCTCCCCGATTTGGTAACTGTTCCGGATTCAAGAAACGCGGATTAACTGCAACCTAAAATCCGCCGTGCCGTCTCACTTCCCAAAGAAACCGCCTCGGTGCCCGTATTGTCTTATAAATAGTTGGCAGGCTTGAGGCAATATCACACGCCATCGTATCCGTCTCGCTGACCATCTCTCCCGGCCGCCTCCTTGTATCCACTTCGCTTCTGCTCTCAATCCTTGTTTACGACCATGGCCGGCGATGGAAACCATGGGAAGCGCCCGGCGTCTGAGCCCGTCGACGGCGATGAGATGGAACGGAGTATCCGCCGCATCTGGGCCAGCGTCGCCCGAATCGAGCAGACTTTGGGGTAAGTTCAACCGTCAGTCTACCATCTCCTCGTTGTTTCTATCTGATTTGATCCGTTTCTGCAGTCACCAACCATCTCTCGTCAGCGGCATTGCTAACTCCTTAGCTGGCCTGAACAACCCTGCCCCCGGCGCTGATCTTCTTCGGGCAGCCCCGGCGGATGGTGACGCCATTCCTGCAACTAGGACGGCGACCCCGGAAACCCCCGCCGCTGGTGACGCCGCCGGGCCTTCTGCTCCTGTAAGGGCTCCAATCAGGCGTATGATGCAAGTCAGCGGACGGGGAGTCCATAGCAGGTATCTTATTCTCCCTTTCCGTCGATCTTTAAATCTGGCTAAGTCTGGGTGCCTGATCTGACGATCCCTTTCAGCCAACGTCTCCCGCTCCATCTTCCTTCCGGTGCACCAATCGGCGCCAGTTCTTCGGTGCGTCGCACAGCACCACAACCGAACCTCCCTCACGCTCCGGCTCGCAGCACCACCTCCGGAGCGGAATCGAACTCGGAATCATCTTCGATTTCCCACGACTCCTACACCGCCGCCGACGGCTGCCACTTCCACCATGAGATGGTGCGGTATCGCAACCTCTACTCCGAGGCTACCAAAGAGGCACGCTGATGGCTGCTTTCGCCCCTCATGCCGACGGTCTCTCCGTGTCCATCGACGCCGAGGACGTGATCCGGGACGGCGTTAATAACCCAAACTAGATTGTATTAGGTATTCTGATGTATATGATACTTCTGAACTTGCTATGCCCGAAACAATCCAATTTGCAAAACTGTATATTCATATTTTTTTTTTTGCTAAGGGCGACTCGTTAATACGATGTCGGCCATTTTGTCCTGAAGGCGATCCGTTTGCACGGCATCAGCTGTTAGAGCCAGATTCACATGAATCGGCTATTATCCCCCAACTGGGATGCTAGGGTAGTATTTCTTCAGATGCTTCCCGTTGATGGCTCTGGGGAGTCTCTGCCCTTCCAAGCCTTCAAGGATATAAGCATTACCTGGAGCACATTCCACCACGCGATACGGGCCTTCCCAGTTTGGCGACCATTTACCGAATCGGCTATCTTTTGTACCAATAGGCAGAATGACTTTCCATACTAGCTCTGATTCGGTGAAGCTCTTGCTTCTTACCTTTGTGTTGTAATACTTGGCCACCCGTACCTTATTCTTTTCATTGTATTCCAAAGCCCTAAGCCGATGACAGTGCAAATCTTCTAAACTGTCTATCATAATGTCTTTGTATTCATCGGCTGTAAGCTTGTTTTGCAACGTGACACGCCGTGTCTCAGACTGAATCTCCCATGGCAAGACAGCAGCGTGTCCATAGACTAGCTCATAAGGTGAAGCCTTGATCGATCCATGCTGTGCCATGCGATATGCCCACAGTGCCTCGCTCAAATGCAAATACCATTTTCTGGGGTTCTGCTCAATCTTTTTCTTGATGACCTTGATCAAAATTTTATTGGAAGCTTCTGCTTGTCCATTGGCTTGGGCGTAGTACGGTGATGAATTATAAATCTTGATGCCCATGTCATCAGCAAAGGTCATAAACTCCTCTGAAGTGAACATTGCCCCCTGATCGGTTGTGATCGTCTGAGGTATGCCGAACCTGTAAATAATATGCTCCTTCACAAATTCGATCACGTCAGCTGAAGTGGCGTTCCTCAAAGGAATGGCTTCTACCCACTTGGTGAAGTAATCAGTCACCACTAAGATCCATTTGTGACCCTTGCTCGATGGTGGGTAGATTTGGCCGATTAAATCAATACCCCATCCCCTAAACAGCCATGGTTTAATTATAGGATTCATAGCAGAAGCTGGAGACTTTTGTATATCTCCAAATTTTTGGCATTCTTGACACCCTTTATAATATTTGAAACAATCCTCCAGCATCGTAGGCCAATAGTAACCAGTCCTCCTGATGATCCACTTCATCTTGTGAGCTGATTGATGTGCACCGCAGACTCCATCATGTACTTCACTCATCAACTTTACTGATTCCTCTGCCCCCAGGCATTTGAGCAGCACTCCTTCAACAGTCTTGTAATACAACTGACCATCCAACAACACGTACTTGGTGGCTTTGTATCTTAGCTTTCTGCTGACCTGTTATGAAGGATTTGCCAGGTAACCTGCTATCTCGCCCCTCCAGTCATCAGCTGATTGCTCGCTGTTACAAATCTCCTGCATCGGCCGATAACCCCACGCGTTCTGCGCTAGCCGATTAGCTTCCTGGTTATGGGCCCTGGGGATGTGACAGAGAGATACCGTCATGAATTTCTTGATGAGAGCCTGGCACTGATCATAGTAGCCTCTGAGTATCTCGTCTTTACATTCATACAAACCGAGCAATTGGTTGATGACTAGTTGTGAATCGCCAAATACTTCAACTGCATCGGCTTTTGCTTCATGCAGAAGCTGAAAACCTTTCCACGCGGCTTCATATTCAGCCTGATTGTTTGTGACAATCGGCCCTATCTGGTAAGCATACTCAAAACGCACACCCCGCGGTGAGATGAGCACTACTCCGGCGCCACCACGTTGCTTGCACGAAGAACCGTCGAAAAACATAGTCCATGGCGCTATATCCGCTATATTAACCGATCCTCCGTGATGCTGTGTAATGAAATTGGCTATCGCCTGACCTTTGACCGCCTTAGCCGATTCGAACCTCAAGTCAAACTCTGAAAGCGCCAGGATCCATTTGCCTATCCGACCATTTAAAATAGGCATCGAAAGCATGTGCTTGATGACATCCTCCTTGGACACCACCACACACTCTGAGGCAAGCAAGTAGTGCCTCAATTTGGTGCATGAGTAGAATAGGCACAAGCACAACTTCTCGGTCGGTGTGTATCTTGTCTCAGGGTCAAGGAGCCGCCTGCTCAGGTAGAAGACTGCTCTCTCTTTCCCTTCAAACTCTTGAAAAAGGGCCGATCCAATGGTATGGCTTTCGGCCGTCACGTACAACTTAAAAGGCTTCCCTGTCCGTGGCGGTACTAAGACAGGAGGAGTCTTCATGTATTCTCTGATCTCGTCAAAAGCCTTCTGTTGCACGTCACCCCATTTGAACTCTTGATCATTCTTGAGCTTCAACAATGGTGAGAACGGCAGCACCTTCTCTGATAAGTTGGCAATGAACCTTCTGATAAAGTTAACCTTACCAAGTAAAGACTGCAATTCCTTCTTGTTGGTTGGAGGTACGAGTTCATCGATCGCCTTCCTACTCTTGCTGCCGATCTCTATCCCTTTGCGGTGGACCATGAATCCCAGAAATTCGCCAGCTGACATGCCAAACGCACACTTGTTAGGATTCATCTTCAGACCATGTCGCCTTGTGCACTCCAAAGTGGTCCTCAAATCGGCCAGGTGATCTTTATTGCTTTTGGATTTCACCACCACATCATCTATATAAATTTCAATGACTTTGCCGATCAACTTGTGAAATATATAATTCATAGCTCTCTGATAGGTTGCACCGGCATTCTTTAAACCAAACGTCATGACCACCCATTCAAACAAACCGAGCGCACCAGGGCACCTGAAGGCGGTCTTCGGGATGTCTTCATCAGCCATAAAAATTTGATTATAACCAGCATTGCCATCCATGAAGCTAATAACTTGGTGCCCAGCAGCCGAGTCTACCAACATATCGGCAATTGACATAGGGTAGCCATCCATCGGTGTAGCTCTATTCAAATCCCTGAAATCAATACAGACTCGCAATTTACCATTTTTCTTATACACAGGGACGATGTTCGATATCCACTCGGCATATCGGCAAGCTCGAATGAACTTGGCTTCTAACAGCCTCGTGATTTCGGCCTTAATGTCGGGTAGAGCATCCTCTCTAAAACGACGTGGAGGCTGCTTGTGTGGCCGAAACCCTGGCTTGATAGGTAGCCTGTGCTCAACAATAGATTCGTCCAATCCAGGCATTTCATAATATTCCCAGGCGAAACAATCTTTGTACTCTTTCAACAGTTGAATCAGCTCCTGCCTGAACTCTGGGTCTAAATTGGCGGCAATAAATGTCGGCCTTGGTCTGTCGCCGGGTCCAACATCCACTTCTTCGAGCTCGTCGGCCGATGTGAATCCTTGCCCCAACTTACCCTCTGTGCCGTCGATCGGATTCTCCATTAATAAAAAGACTCAGAGCCGATTGCCCAGATCGGCTGTTGACTCTCATCACTGACCTTGATGGAGCCTCCTTCCCAAGCCTTGCCAGACAAACAGTCATGATCCCCAGCTTCCCAGTATGTGGCATCTGCCGTCGCCACGCTGACCGAGTCATCGGCCGGGACCACTTCAACCTCATCGCCATGCCACTGAATGAGGCACTGATGCATGGTCGATGGTACGCAGCAGTTGGCATGAATCCAGTCGCGTCCGAGTAGCAAGCTGTAGGCACCTTTACTGTCGATCACGAAAAAGGTGGTAAGCAGTGTCTTCTTCCTCACTGTTAGCTCGACGTTGATTGCCCCCCGAGTGTTGGAAGAATTGCCCCCGAAATCCTTGAGCATCAGATCAGTTTCTATTAGATCATCGGGACCCTTGCCTAGCTTGCGGAATGTAGTGTAGGGCATGAGATTGACAGTGGCACCACCATCCACCAACATCTTCGTCATGGGCATGCCGTCGACATAACCTATGAGATAGAGGGCCTTCAAATGTCGATTCTTGGCTGGCTTATCAAAAGTAGCTTGCTGTGCAAGCACTAACTTGGCCACTCCGTCTTCTGATCCCGAATCGTCTGAGTCGGACTCGGTATCATACTTCTTGGCTCTGAACTCTGCAGGCAGCACGAACACCATCTGTGCATCGGCTACAGCCTTTCCATTATTTTGTGGAGGCTTCTCGCGCCATACCTGTTTGGCACGTCCCTCAGCTTGGAACTCTCTGTTTCTGAGCCGCTGCACCCGGCGCCTTTGGCTCCTAGTTAGATCCCCTAGGCACCACTGATTCTCTTGCCAAACCGGCTGTCGGCGTTCAACTACCGCTTCATCAAGCCGATCGTGCGAGTCCCTTTTTTCACGCCGATCCCGCGGGCTGTGGGGGCTCCCCAGCCTCTGATGCACAGACCGGCGGTTGACCTGGGACTACCTATACTCTCGGTACTGATCGCTGCATTCTGGGCAGTTGCGCAGCGTTGGCAGTCTCAGGCCTTCATTCCAACAATGTCGGAAGAATGGGCAATGCCAATGATCCTCCTCACCTCCCCGGTGGCGGGTCATTTCTTCATGATAGCGCGCCTCTTCTTCTTCGCGGAGCCACCTGCGGTACTCCTCTTCTTCGCGCTGCAGCCGCCTCTGATGATCTTTCTCTTTCTGTCGCCGACACTTGTTCAGAAGGTGCTGGTGTTGTAACACCCGGAAATTTTCTATTTTTGAAATAGGAATTTAATTTGATTTATTTATGCAATTGATTGAGCATTTAATATATAGAATAATATTTTTTATGAATTAAAATAAACCCTTGGGCATAGAAACATGTTATGTTGCATACATGCCGCTGCACATATTTATTTCCTGAGATTTGATTGGATTTTGCAAGGGTTCAAAACTTAGTTTGAAAAGTTATTTGGAAAACAAATTTGAAAATGAGTTTTAAAAAGAAAGGGGAAAACCGGTCCTTGTTGCCCTCTCGGCTGATAGGCCTACTGGCCTCCTCTTCCTTTCCTGTGTAAGCCAGCCCAAATTTCTCTCTCTGGCCCAACCCGATCCAAGGTCAACTCCAGCTCCTGCGCGCAGCAAGCCCAGCTCGGAGCCAGCCCAGGTTGGCGCGTGCCGTCCCCTCCTCTCGGTCTCGCTGACACGTCAGGCCCACGGCTCAGCGTCGTCTCCCTCCTCAGGACGGAGTCCGAGCGGAGCACGAGCGCCGCCTCCAACAGAAGGCAACCGCCGGATTTTTCGGCCGAGTCCATCCCGTGCATGCCTCCACTGGCCCGTAAAAGGAAGCCGCGACCCTCTTCCCCCTCCCTCTGCCGCTGACGCGTAGGGCCCGCTGCCCCGCACCATCCCCTTCCTCCAGTCGGAGTCCGCGCGAGGCACGAGCGCTCCCTCCTCCGGGTCGAGTCCCAACCGAGTCCAGCTCTCCTACACCTCCTTCGCGCCCCTATATAGGTCGGCCGAGCCCTGCCGTCCCTCCCCACAAGTTCCCGAGCAAGCCACGCCCTCCAATCTTGCCCTAGCCGCCGCCCCGAGCTCCGCCGCCGCCCCGAGCTCCGCCGCCGCCGTCGATTTCTCCTCGGGAGGACTTCTCCGTCGAAATTGGTTGTTCTCCAAGCTTCGCAGCAAGGTCAGGGACCTTCCCGACCCTTTCTCCCTCGGTTTTGTGCACTATAGCCATGATGCCGAGCTTCGCCGCCGCCATAGTTCCGCCATCTAGCTCGCCGCATCCTCTCCGAGCTACCTCTGTGGCAACCGAAACCATAGATAGGTTTGGCTTGAGCTCCTCTTGCTTCCCGACCAGATCCCGAGGTGTGCCGAGCTTTCTAGCCCCGAAAACGCCGTCTCCGGCCATCTTCCAGCGAGGAATCGGCCGGGCGCCGCCCGACTTCGGCGACCAGGGCCGCCCCTCTTTCCCCCGAGCTAACCTACGCCGTCCACGGCCGATCCAACGGCTCACAGTGAAAGATACCCCTTCGCCGGCAATTTTGCAGAGAACCCCCTGAGCTTTTTAATGTTCTAACCCGCGGTCCTTTGGCGTATTTCTCAGAATACGCTTTCCTATTTAGAAAACGTATTTCCTCGGTTTTAATTCAAAAGGCGTTTTCAATATTTACAGATTTGCCACTTAGTTTATTTCGGCCATATTTTATTCGTTTTAGCTCCGATTTAATCCGTTCAAGTCTCGTTAGATTCGTAATTTTATAATCTATCTAATGATGCTACTGTTACTCATGTTTTCAACTTTTAAAATTCAAGATTAGATTTAATCTATTATTTTATTAAAGTAAAACTTGTTTATTTCATAACTTTCCCGTTTGAACTCCGATTTGCGTGAACTTTATATCGTTGGAATTGTAGCGACGCGTAGATTATTTTTATATACTTTTCAATCTGTTTTTCTACTGTTGGTATACTGTTTCTAATCTAAATCTTGTTTGCTTCGTGTATGATTGCCTCGATGATTATGTGGTGATTTTATGATCGAGTTCAGACGGTGAGCAATACGTTGGTGATCAAGAGTACATTGAGGATCCAAGTTCTGCAGAGTACTTTGATCAAGGCAAGTATAGCATGGACCATCCTTGTTGTCTATTCACCTTAATCATTAAATTCATGATGCATGTGTCTACCTTGGCAACCCTATAGCGTTTATTCCTAGTTTTGATAACTTGATCCTTGTTACCTATGGGATTGCATTTGAGTAGTGATGCTAGTGCTTTGATGGGCCATGATCTTATGAACTTGAATAATTAATTATGAAATAAAGATTAAAAGATGCTTTTTAGCAACATAGACTAAGGACTTATCTGTAAGTATGACACCGGGACTTACAGCGCAACCATGGGGGCTATATGGCTTTGGCTTTAGTCAAGTATGGAGTTACTTTCTATCATGCTATTAGTCTTGAAAGGTTCCTTGCCGAGCTGGTTGTTTTGCGGCTCCTGTCTTTGTGTGTACTGCTGCGTGTGTGTGCCACTTGGAAGGAGGGCTCTACCGCCCCTTGCCATTGCACCCGGATTGATTAGTAACTGGTTAGAGAGCCTTTTGAAAGACTTCATAGTGAGACCCTGTTATGCACCTTGGCAGTGTAGCGTGGGCCTTGCAAACCCCGACACATGGGAGTCACGACTCATGGTGAAAGTGTGCAACCTTTGCAGAGTGTAAAACTGATATATCAGACGCGCTCACGGTCATGAGCGGCCTTGGACGTCTTACAGGAATTTAACTAATTGAATATTGATTTATTTGAAGTTTCTATTGATGTTTATTCCATATTAATTATCATGTTTATATGATCATGCAAATCTTGTTCCTTGGTATATTCTATTGCTGCTACTCAATTGCTAAAATGTGATCAACTAAAAGCTACCGCTGTCAACCAGTGTCTTACCTTATTTGAGCCTCATAAACCCATGTTATCCTTGTTGAGTACGACATGTACTTACGCTTGCTTTATTTTTCATATTTGGATAAAAATCCCGGAGGGGTAACAGACGACTATGAGGATTTTTCTGAGGATTATTAGGATTGTGTTCACCAGTCAACTAATTCCCTGTGGAATGGAGATTCTGCGAGAGAGTTATCTATATTATTCCGCTGTTATTAATGTAAAGACTCTGTGATATTATTCGTTATATATTGAACCTTGTGATGGAACTATGTAATTTGTCACTTATGTGTGTGATTGATCTCTGGGCGCACATAAGTTGGTTCATTCAATTTTATCCTTAAAATTATGTGTGACAGGTGTGTGGGCCTCCTGCTTTTGGTGCCACTGGATTCTCCCTGCTCCGGCTGCCTCTGATTCTGCTCCCTCCTTCCTTTGATCAGCGCCAGCTCCTCAGCTGTGATTTGTGCATCGGTATCAACTGAGGAGTTCTTCCTGGCCCGTTCGGAGGTTAATACCTTTACTTTAGTCAGAGGATTCACGATCTGAACCATGTTCTGCCCTTTCAGGAATGGGAATTTGTCGATCTTCATCTTCCCCTTGGGAGGAGCCTCAAATTTCAACAAACCGCACCTAATAGCATTCTGGATTGCTGCTTTGAAATTGCGGCAATTGTTTGTAGAGTGTGAGGTGAGGCCGTGGTACTGGCAGAATGGTTTTCCCTGCAAATCTTCAGGAGATGGCTTGACGTAATCAGCTGGGAAGGTGATGTGGCCTGTGCTGACTAATAGGTCGAAGAGCTTGTCCAGCTTGCGCGTGTCAAAGTCGTATTGATCTTCCGCGCTCCAACCCTTCGGTACGGCCATGGGCTTTGTTCCCCATTTAAGCTCAACAGCAGCCACTTCTTCATTCTCTCCATCCTCTGAGTCGGAATCACAGACGTAGGCCTGCTTGTATTTTGATTCCTTCTTGAAACTCTGGGCCTGTTGTTCTAATGCGGCCACCCTCTGCATCACCTCGCTGATGCTGTTGAAGTTGGTGCCCACAGGCTTCTCTTGGACATGTGGGAGCAACCCACTGACCACTATCTTGGCGAGTTGCTTGTCGTTCAGGTTCAAAGAGTAACACATGTTCCTGGTCTCCCTGAACCACTTGATGAAAGCCGATCCAAGTTCACTCGGCTTTTGGCGCATGTTGGTGAGGTCTGTGATGTCTTTCTCCCCAGTGCCAGAGAAGAAGTAATTATGGAATTGTTTACACCAAAATTTGGTAAATTTGCCCCAGAAAGGAAAGAGCTGGCCGATGGTATAGAAGCAAAGAAATACACAAAATTTTGGGCTAGGAGCCGATAGCCGATACTAAAGGGAGATAGCCGATACCAGAGGAAGATAGCCGATTTCAGAAGCAGACTCCGTCCAGCGGAAGGAAGGAAATAGCCGATTGCACGGTGAATCGGTTATCGGGCGAAGGTGACAGGAGGCGTGCAGCGTCGGTATTGGTGACGTCATCCAGAGTCCGCGCCGCCGAGATGCGATCACGGTTGGAATCCGTTATGAAAGGGAAGATGGGACTCCAAGTTACCTTAGATATAGGATAGTTTGTTGGTTTCCTTATTTATTAATAAGTTGTAATTTGACTAGGACTCTAGCTACGCTCAGGGTATAAATATAAGCCCTCAGCCATTGTAACGACCACAACAACATCAATACAACACAACTTTCGGCTCCGGCCAAACAAACCCTAGAGTCAGTCGAGTCTGGCGAGTTACTTCATCCAGGCTGGGTGTCATCCGGTGGACGCAGGCTTGCTTGTAAGTATCGTCAACCCCCTGTTAAACTATGTCTTTTTAGCGTCATCCGGTGGACGTGGAAGCATGGCGGACCAGGGTCCTTGCTAAGCTCTGTTTCTTTGGCGTCATCCAGTGGACGCGGGAAGCACAGTGAGTCAAGGATGATTCACGCTGGTTTACCTGATCAATCTGTGTTAACCGTCATCCGGTGGACGAGATGCAGATTAGGACGGTTTTCACGCGCGCATTAGTTATCGATTCGTGTTTGTTTGCTTGATTAATCTATTAGTTAACGTCATCTGGTGGACAGGCTATAGATTACGACAGTTTGCATGCATGGATTAGTTATCGGCTCTAGTTAAATTTGGCAGTTTTAGCTAGATTCATTAAGTTACCAATTTTGCTTATGTTTATTGTTTATTATTTAAAGCAATCATCAGTTTGCCCGCCTTGATCCATATACGTCGGCTTGTATCTAATAGATCTATATGTTCAACGAATTATGTTTGCCATTCGTTTTATATTGACAAGATAGAATTTTGCACCAGCCGTTTGTATTTTGGATCTAGATTAGATACGGGTCGCACTCAAGTAATAAAATAAACATTGTCTAGATTCAAGGGTTAACGGATCTAAGTTGCAAATTCATCATGACTGCCTCGATCCGCTCGATCTCCACTGTTGCAAGATTGTGATTTAGATCTATTAGCCGGAGAGTTGAAACATTGTTTACTTTATAGGCTTGTATGTTGCCCGTATACACTGAATCGGCTGAAATAGCCGATTTCATCTTGTTTTTACATTGAGATATCTTATGATCATTTTAGCTTGCTGTGACTACATCTTTTATAGTATACTTCTGTCTAATGCAAGTATATGTCATTGAATTCATGTATGAATCGGTTAACTTGAGTTATAATGCATGTTTCGCTACAATCGGTTCATAACATGACGGAATCGGCTTTCTAGTCGATCTCCCATTACATCGGCTCTTCGAGCCATACAATTGGAACTACCTGGACATACCGGTTAGTTCCGCCCTGTGATTACTGATTACGTCTTGTTTCCTTGTCAATTGCAGGTCAAATTGACTGGCACGCTTGGGTGTTACTGACACTCTCAGACCGGGTCCGAAGCTAGCTGGATCTGCGAGAGCTTCACTGCCTCAAGGATCGTTTCCGGCTTCGCTGGTGTGTTGGGCTTAGGGAACCACTTTTTGTGCCAACAGGAATTTAGTCTCCAGATCTTCCCAGCCTTGAATCGAGCCAGGCTCCATAGATGCAAACCAGCTAAACGCCGGCCCTGTCAGTGATAGCGGAAAGAGCCAGACCCTGTGAGCTACCTCATACGAAGCTTCGCTGAGCTGGGTCAGGTAACGGCTGATGTGCTCCATGGTGGTGATCTCGTCCTGCCCACTGAACTTGGAGAAGTCGGGTAAGCGATACCTGGGCGGCAATGTCACTCGGTCGTACCACTCGGGGTAAGGGCGCCTGTATTTGATTCCAGTCCCGGCCTTCGGCTGTAAACCATCTGCTCTAGCAGCTGATTGTTGGGTGTCTGGGCATACCCCGGATGCGGCGCTGCCTGAAGGTCTTGATATGTGATCCCCTCATGGTATCCAGGAGTTGGTTTGGCCACGTCTGCCGCCGGCGTATTTCCAGCTGTCGGGTTCACTGCTGATGAGTTCATCGAGTTCACCGACTGTCCAGTGGCCTGCATGAAAGCGGCGAGCTCCTCCGGAGTATGATCTTTGTATAATCTGGGAGAAGCTGCTATTTTTTGAGCCGAACCGGCCGCAGTGGCACCCTGCCCTGGCGTTTTCGGCTGGCTCGGCTGTTGCGGTGAGGAATTGGAGGTCCCTGCCGCTGCTTTTGGATCTGCATCCTCTGCGGGTATGTTGAAGTAAACCGGACCCAGAGACTCCCAATCCTGCCGTTTGTGAACAGTCTTCATGATGTTATAGAATGTCTGCAGGAAGGATTTATGGTGATAGCCGACTGCTGAATAGGCGGCCTCCCAGGTCGCTTCTTCCAGCATCTGCTTGAGGTCGGCCTTGCACTCCTCTTCAGATTTATCAGAATGGCCGTCCATGATCCATCTCGGGAATACATTCTTCTTCACTACAGAGCCATCACGCTGCTTGATGAATGAAAGCAGGCAGGCATCAGCGAATTCTTCAACAATCTTGTTCAGCACTGCCGCGTCCTCCTCACTGAGATCTTCGACCCTGACCCTGAGGACACCGTCATCCCTGGAGGGGCCGTCCGCCGTAGCCTTTTCTTTTGCCATGGTCTTCAATGAATTGTCCCACCGGGCGTGCCAAAAAGTGTGTTGGCGCAAAAAGTGGTTCCCTAAGCCCAACACACCAGCGAAGCTGGAAACGACCCTTGAGACAGTAAAGCTCTCGCAGATCCAGCTAGCTTCGGACCCGGTCTGAGAGTGTCAGTAACACCCAAGCGTGCCAGTCAATTTGACCTGCAATTGACAAGGAAACAAGACGTAATCAGTAATCACAGGGCGGAACTAACCGGTATGTCCAGGTAGTTCCAACTGTATGGCTCGAAGAGCCAATGTAATGGGAGATCGACTAGAAAGCCGATTCCGTCATGTTATGAACCGATTGTAGCGAAACATGCATTATAACTCAAGTTAACCGATTCAGACATGAATTCAATGATATATACTTGCATTAGATGGAAGTATATTATAAAAGATGTAGTCACAGCAAGCTAACATGATCATTAGATGTCTCAATGTAAAATAAGATGAAATCGGCTAGTTTAGCCGATTCAGTGTATACGGGCAACATACGAGCCTATAAAGTAGACAATGTTTCAACTCTCCGGCTAATAGATCTAAATCACAATCTTGCAACAGTGGAGATCGAGCGGATCGAGGCAGTCATGATGAAGTTGCAACTTAAATCCGTTAACCCTTGAATCTAGACAATGTTTACTTTATTACTTGAGTGCGACCCGTATCTAATCTAGATCCAAAATACAATCGGCTAGTGCAAAGCATTCAATATGAAAACGAATGGCAAGCATAATTCGTTGAACATATAAATCTATTAGATACAAGCCGATGCATATGGATCAAGACGGGCAAATTGATGATTGCTTTAAATAATAAACAATAAACATAAGCAACATCGGTAACTTAATGAATCTAGCTAAACTGCCAAATTTAACTAGAGCCGATAACTAATCCATGTATGCAAACTGTCTTAATCTATAGCCTGTCCACCGGATGACGTTAACTAATAGATTAATCAAGCAAACAAACACGAATCGATAACTAATCCGCGCGTGGAAACCGTCCTAATCTGCATCTCGTCCACCGGATGACGGTTAACACAGATTGATCGGGTAAACCAGCGTGAATCATCCTTGACTCACTGTGCATCCCGCGTCCACCGGATGACGCCAAAGAAACAGAGCTTAGCAAGGACCCTGGTCCGCCATGCTTCCACGTCCACCGGATGACGCTAAAAAGACATAGTTTAACAGGGGGTTGACGATACTTACAAGCAAGCCTGCGTCCACCGGATGACACCCAGCCTGGATGAAGTAACTCACCGGACTCGACTGACTCTAGGGTTTGTTTGGCCGGAGCCGAAAGTTGTGTTGTATTGATGTTGTTGTATTTTACAATGGCTGAGGGCTTATATTTATACCCTGAGCGTAGATAGAGTCCTAGTCGAATTACAACTCATCAATAGATAAGGAAACTAACAAACTATCCTATATCTAAGGTAACTTGGAGTCACATCTTCCCTTTCATAACGGACTCCGATCGTGATCGCATCTTGGCGGTGCAGACTCTGGATGACGTCACCAATACCGACGCTGCACGCCTTTTGTCACCTTCGCCCGATAACCGATTCACCGTTCAATCGGCTATTCTCCTTCCTTCTGCTGGACGGAATCTGCTTCCGAGATAGGCTATCTTCCTTCAGTATCGGCTATCGGCTCCCAGCCCAAAATTTGGTGTTAACAGTAATGAGCATCAAAGGCAAAGGGCCTAGTATGCTTGGGCAAAGATTGTGGTGGCGGTGTCTTGCACTCATGAGCAAAGTGACCTTTTTGTCCACATTCAAAGCATCTCTTAGGCTTGGGCTTGGGCTTATTCTTTGCTTTGTTGAGGCGATTTTGAGCTCTAATACTTTGCACCTTCTCACCCATGTAGCCAATCCCACTTCTATCAAACTTCATCACGGTGTTCATGAGGAGATTCTTGTGAATTTTTGCAAGCCCATGGTGAGATGACTCTTTTCTTGCTTCAACTTCTTGTTTTCTTCCAATATGCTTGCAAGGTCACACTTCTCATTCTTGAGGATCTTGTTTTCTTTTCTAAGCACCTCAACTTCATCATCTTGTTGCACAGTTTCAATGACAATGGTGTTGGTGGTTGAATGCTTCTCAAGCTCTTTCTTCAAGTTCTCATTTTCAATCTTGAGCTTCAAATAGTCATTATGACAATCGGCCACCACCACTTCCTTGCCTTTGCTACTAGCACCTTACTCAATGATCTCATCAATCAAGTCATCACATGATGTAGCCATGTCACACTTAACAACATGGTTAGGAGCATCATGTGTTTCATTGGAAAGTAGGTCATAAGCCATACCAAGGTTATCATGATTCACTAACACTCGAGTGTAGTCCTCTTTTAGCTTGTTGTAGCTAGTGGTGAGCTCAATGTGTATCCTCTCAAGTTTATCATGTTTTTCTTTGAGCTCTTTTATGTTAGCTTTGAGTTCCTTGAGCTTGGATGACACATTTTGATTTTCATCTCTAAGCTCATCACTAGCTTTACTGAATTGTTCATTTTGAGCTAAGAGGTTGCCATTCTCAAGTTTTAGATTTTTATTTTTCCTTGTTAGCTTTCTTATAACTTTGGTATAGTCATTAAGCAAGCTAGCAAGTTCATCATAAGTGGGTGAATCATATTCATTGTCACTATCACTACTCTCATCATCACTTTGTACCTTCTTGTCCTAAGCCATAAGGCAAAGGTGTGTTGGAGATGAAGGCGGTGATGGCGGTGGAGGAAGTGAAGTCCCAATCACAAGAGCGGCCACCTTCTCCTTTTCATCATCACTTTCTTCACCGGAGGAGCCACTAGTAGATTCAATGTCGGTGAGCCAATCACCAACAATGTAAGCCTTGCCACTCTTCTTGCTTTTGTAAAATTGCTTCTTCTTGAATTCTTTCTTCTTGAATGGCTTGGCCTTCTTCTTCTCATCATCACTCTCATCACTAGAGTCTTGCCTTTTGCCCTTGTTCTTGTTCTTGAACTTGTCTTTCTTGGGCTTTGGGCATTGATGAGCAAGATGCCCAAGCTCTCCACAATTGTAGCAATCCATCTCGGAGATGGGCTTTCTCTTGCTACTAGTGAAGAACTTCTTCTTGTTGGAATCAAACTTGCTTCCCTTGTTGTTGAGCTTCTTGAGCATCTTGGTGGTCTTCCTCACCATGAGAGCAATCTCCACATCTTCATCGTCATCTTCACTTGTGGAGTCAAGCAAAGTGTACTTGACTTGAGCTTTGCCTTTCTTGTCGGCCTTGAGTGCCAAGTCTTTCTTCTCTTCTTTCTTGGATGATGATCCATCTTGAGGAGTGATCTTCATGTACATCTCATGAGCATTGATTTTCCCCAATATTTGAGTGGGAGTTGCATTGGAGAGATCCGTTTGATGAAGTACGGTTATAATATGACCATACTTCTCAATTGGAAGAGCATTGAGGATTCTCCTTGCAACCTCGGCCGGTGAGATTTGAGTGAGTTCAAGGCTATTTACTGTAACAACCCAAAAAACCCACACAACCTAAAAATCCCAACCAATTAAAATTTTTCATTTATTTATTATGAAAACCCATTTTTCTTGTGCAAGCATATAGGTTTCATTATGAATTTGGTAAATAAAGGAGTATAGCTTGCATTTTAATTCCATTCACATAGAATAATAGCTTATGCATCACATTTGGGATTTATTGCAATTTATATTTGTATTTACTCAATACTTAAAATGGGTAATATATGTATTTATACACTTAAGTGAAAATAGAAAAGGAAAAAGAAAAGAGAAGAGAGGAAGAACGGAAGCCAGCCTGTCGGCCCACGTTGCGGCCCAGCAACGCGCGCGCGACCGGCACACACGCGCTCGCACTCGCGCTCGCTGCCAACCCGGGCCCGCATGTCAGCCGCCTTCCCCTCCCACTGTTTCTCTTCCACACGAAGACGACGCCACCGGGTCACGCAAATGGCGTGACCGACAGCGCCATGCATGGCAGAGCCCTGACCCCGCTGTCCCCCTCCTGTCCCCTCCTTTCTTGGCCGCCAAGCGAACCCGCGCCCATCCGGAGCCCTAGATCCACTCGAGCCACGGCCCTTCGATCGGTCGAGCGCGATCAGGACCGTTCGCCATTGGAGCTGGCCAAGCTCGCCTATAAAAAGGAGCTCACCCCGAAGCCCTACCCTCATTTCCCCTCGCCGCCACCGCGGCACAGACCGGCACACTGCACCACACCGAGAGAGAGAGAGAGCGTAGAAGAAGGGTGGAGCAGAGGAGGAGAAGCTGCCAGAGCGCCGCCGCCGCGGAGCACGCCGGAGCCGGACACGGAGGAGAAGCCCGAGCTGCGGACGAGGAGCGGCACGGCACAGCGATCACTCTGCACGGCTCCAACTCACCATTGCACCGCCATCCTAGCTTCACCGACACCACGGTGAGCCACCGCACGCCATGTCTGAACCTCGCCCTGCTTTTGCCATGGTGTTTCGCCCACGGGACGCGCAGGCACGAGCCTTTACCGGCTCAGGAAGATCACCTGCACCATGCACTCATGCGACCGGCCGAAACCCCCAGACTACAAGCTTGATAGACCAAGAACGCAGCACGACGCGTTCTCGGCGGAGCGCGCTCACCACCGATGCGTTCCGACGCCGAATCACCCGTTCCGAGCAATCCGACTAGCACCCGTATAGGTTAGAGCGTCGTGGAGCACCGCCACGACCCCTTGAGCTAGCTACGCGGATCTAAGCACCAGAGGAAGCCTCGTCCGCCCTGCTCGAGTGCGCCGCGACCTCGCCGGAGCGCCGCCGCGAGCCGTCGCCAAAAGAAGGCCATGCCATGGCTAAAGTTCGCCACTAGAGTGTTGTATGCCTCTCTGGCCCCACCAATTTAACAAGACCGCATTCGATTGAACCAAGGCATGGTCGTAGCCGCGTTGCCGCCTTCCGCCGTCGTCGGTGACACGCCGCCGCCGCAACCGAGCACCTTGGGAATCTCGGTAGCCAAAATTGGTAGTTGGTATACCATCGCCATAGACCCTGCAGGCGTATACATCTCCTAGAAGACCTCCTTAGCCCCGCTGGAACCTCACAGTCGCGGCGACATCGCCGCCGATGACCGGAGCATCTCAATACCGCGACCAGGAACAAAAACCGACCACCTCGGACAAGCTTAGTTGCGGAAGATCAAACCTCCATAGCCCGGAACACCGAGAGGTGCGTTCTCGGGGAAAACATGATCACCGCCGACACGTTCCGCCTCGCCAAAAATCCGTTCCGAGTACCCCCGATCGCCTCGCGCTGCGGAGAAAGGCCGTCGAGGTTCGCCAAGTCTGCCTCGGCACCGCCGCTAGATAGCCGAGCCCCGAATCATGTCTGTCGCCTTGGCTACGTGCGCCTCCACCTCATCGGAGAACCGCCGTATGCCGTGGGATAGAAGGGAACCACACCCGTTCGTGCCAAAACCGAACCCCGGCCACCACACCGCCGCCCGCCTCGCCGGAGAAGCGCCTGTGCCGTGGTCGAGCACCAAAAGGGACCCTGTTAGCCAAATTGGATCCCTTAGAAATGAATATTGGGGCACGGAGGGGAGGAATTGCCTCGCTGTGAGCAGCAACGTAGCCTACCGGAGCTTTAGCCCTGCGGCAGCTCGCCGCAGGCCGCCATGGCACGCCGAATGGTCGGCCAAGGTCACAAACCACCACCGACCACCGCCGAGCTCGCCCGACCACCGCCGAGCTACGCCGACGCCCCCCCGACCTCTGAGAACCAGCCCCGACCTCTGAAGAGCGGCACCCTCGGCGCCCCGAATCTCCGAGTCACCCGAGCTACGCTGACGCCCCCAACCACTGAGAACCAACCCCGACCTCTGAGAACCACCCCCGACCAACGCCGAGCTCCGCCGAGCTACGCCGTGCTCCACCAAGCTACGCCGAGCTCCGCCGAGCTGCGCCGAGCTACGCCGAGCTCCGCTGAGCCCCGCCGAGCTACGCCGAGCTCCGCCGAACTACGCCGACGCCGGCGACTCTCTGGAAACCAGCATCGAACACCTGGTGGGCGACCATTGGGTCTGTGTTCTGTTGAGGCGCCACATGCCGCACTACTGGACCCGCGCGCCACGTGGACCAATCCCGAGCTGCCATCCCCTGATCCGCACTACTGGACCCTGCGCACCACGTGGACCAATCCCGAGCTGCCCCTGATTAACCGACCAATTTTCCTATTTTCAGAAAATAGGATAATCTTCGGAAATTCATAACTTATTCATTCGATGTCCAAAAATTGCGCACCATATATCAAAATTCTCAGAAAAATGAGATCTACAATCTAAGACTATGTTTGTGTGCATTTGGCTCTTTATTTTATTGGATTTTTCTGAAATACTCTATAGGAGTCGCTGACGCGACTATTTCATGTTCGATTTCAGAGCAGGAGGAGGATCTGACTAAGGAAGACGACCACGAGTACTTTCAGGAGCTAGGAGACGACTACGAAGGTGCCACGTCTCACCAAATCCTTAGATCCTATTTACGCATTGCAAATGACATTGTTGCTATTGCTTTATGACTATGTGTGGATTGGTTGCATGGTAGTCTATTTGAATTCCCTGCCTTGATAAGACTTTACCCTGCTGACCGCTGCTAGGTTAGCTGCTGCTTAATTTACTGTTACTTTTCCACTACTTACTACTTGCTATATACTATGTGGTGGAATTGGGACGGTGTATATCTGATTATAATCACTGGGAGAGAGTGCTGCGTGCGTCTTGGGTGCGTGGTAAGGGTTGATGTCGACCAAGTGGGATGTGAGACAAGCCCATGGGGCAAGTCGTGCCGGGGGTGCAACCTGGGCATCCCCAAGAGAGATACCTGTGGCGGGTAAAGTTGTTGAGGAGGTTCCGGGTGGGATAGCCTTGGTGGTTTGAAGCCCGTGGACGGAGGTGCTGTGATGGCACGGGGAGAGTATCCCCTTAGTGAAGATGCCTGCTTGGTCAAACCTAGGACGGACTAGTTTCAGGTTCATGGGAATCCTTTTCTACTCACTCGCTTCTGATGGGCGGGAGACGGCTGGACTACTTGGTAGGACGGTGCCACTACTGCTAGGTTGAGAGGTGATAAGGGTGGGCGGAGACGGTCGATGGGTTCCCGTTCCGTTCTAGATGCGCAGTACCACTGGATGGACCCGGTACTGTGTCTCCCAGTCTATGCATAACGGTGTAGGATCCGGAATATCCCAGGGCTGAGTGGTAGGGTGGCATCGACCTAGGCAAGCAAGCACCCGGAATTCTGCCTAGGTGTTTGCGCAACACCTATGATGGCTAATCTTGTGGGTAGTGAAACCTCTGCAGAGTGTACGGTTGATCGATCGATACATATGCCAACCTGTTGGCTATGGACCTTTCCTGTGAAGCTTCTACTAGTGTAGTGAGTGTTCTCTTCTCCCCTTGGATGACATTTTTCTGGCAGTGTACCCGTTGTGGTAGTGTGCCGCTGAGATAGGCCCGAGAGGGAGTTGGGCCTGTCGAATGAGAGCGAGGTGTGGGTAAGTGAGATGTGGTGATGGGAAAAGGGATGATGGTGTTAACTGGAGATAAAACTTGACTAATTAAACATTGATTACAGCTGCATAGGAAACCTCAGCCTATAGGTCTGCTTGTATAGCCTTGCATCCACTTTCCACAAAGCAAATGCTGCATAGGTGGGCTCCGTGGCCAGTACAAATCGTACTGATAAATTTGCTGTCAGGTGACGAGAATGAGTACGACTTCGAGGAAGACGATGGCGAGGAATAGGGTCACGTGCTACACTCAAGTTGGCCGTGAAGGATGAAACATTTCCGCATCTTCTAAAGCTTCTCTGATTGTTGATTCCGCCAATGTGGCGATGTAATAAGTGTTTATGTAAGACTTAATTACCGTTATTTGGATTCTGGTGACAACTGAGATATGGGTAATTTCATGGATTGTCCCAAGCAATCTGTTGAATTACAATTCGAGCCTGTGGATTTCCCTTCGCGGAAATCGAGGTCGTTTCAGTTGGTATCGGAGCCATACTTGACTGTAGGACGAGACCCATAGAAAATGGACGTTAGAATAAGAAGCCAGACTCTCTTTCGGTTATATTACCGACCTTGCATTCACTTTTTTTGCAATGGCTTATCTAATACAAGGACCTGCTACTCCGTTTATTGAAAAATTCACAGATGACCAGCCTTGGACCACCACTTCGTCCACTGCGCGACGGCACTATTGAGATCCCGATCAACGGAAGGAACCACGGCGGATTTGCCATGGTACTACCCCAAGTATTGGAGGAGCTGGGAGCACCGTCTGACCAGATCCAGTACTTCAGCCGAGGGAAGCTTGTCGAGGCTGAGAGGTTTGAAGGACCTGTCACTACCAGAGTTGAGACACCCGTCAGCCTGACCCTTCCAGGGATGCCGGTCTTTACTGACTACACTGCTGGAGAGACTGTGGAGGATGGAGTACAGTCCGTCTCCCGCAAGGTACTACGCGCAGTTGTGTACACAGCATACGAGTACCTTAAGGGGACCCATTTCCGTCTGCTACCTCAGGCTTTGGAGCTGCACCCTGACCCCATCCAGAGAATTCTGTACACCAGCCAGATCGTTCAGGCCGAGACTGACCCTTGCCTACGCACAGTGGCACACCACCTCTAGGAGCAGGACGAGTTCATCAGCTCATTGGAGCAAAGGAGGCAGCGTGACCGAGCCCGCATGGCAGAGGTCGAGGACAGTTTGCAAAAAGGGACTCAGACCCTGGAGAGTTTGAGCAGAGCAGTCACTGACTTGCAGTTGGAGATGCAGCGCCGTGATGAGTTACACCGAGCCGAGATCGCCGACTTGCGAGACAAGATCGGAGATTTTGGGCTACGCAATGACTACCTGAACAGCAGAGTATTGGGATTACAGAAGAGGCTGGACGACAAGGAGAGAGCGCTTGCTGAGAGGGAGCAGAGGAGCAGAGACAGAGGAGTCGAGATGAGCACGTTGAGCTCCAGGATCAGGGAGTTGGAGAAGCAGTTGGAGAAAGCCGAGGAGAAGTCCACCCGCAACCAAGGGATTCTGATCGACCGCGTGAAGATGGTGGAGTTCCTAAAGGACAAGCTACGGAGGACAGAGACAGCTTGGAAGCAGTCCGACGCCAGGAGAGCTATTGAGGTCCGGAAGGTACAGAGTTCGCTTCCCCCAATGGAGATGGTGAAGCCCCGGGAGGGAGACTTCCGCATACCACCCACTACGCTCAACCTGGGAGCGTGTCCGTCTCTAAGGATGCAGGAGATTGAGGCCACCACAGAGCTAGCTGTAGCTCTCGACTATGTCAAGCGCCTGACCATGACCGACGACGAGATCAAGGCGGAGGACAACCGCATACCCGACGCCGTACTCGACCTTATGCACCAGTAGCTTATGGGACCCTGCGTGGCCCTTAGACTAGTGATACCATGCGTAGTCCTGTCATTGGCTATCTGCGCATAGCACGATCTTCTTAGCAGCTAGGAACATCCTTTATGTAATAATAACCATGTGATGAGTGACATTTGGATCTTATGCTTCTTATGGTTCTCTATGCTTCTTTGGTTGAGTCTAGGATAGCATGAAAAATGTTTTAATTCATTTAAATCGTTGAAAACATCTAACTCCTACTTAAACCACTACAAGATTATTACTGCACTGAGCACGTACCTAATAATTTCAGATGTCGATGAGACGTTCTGCGTGTTTGGAGAACCGCCAGCCCTCCCCCGCGCCTGCGCCAGGACGTGGGCGTGGTCGCAACCGTGGACGCCCAGCTGGCAGACGTGCTGGAGTTAACCTGGAAGAAGAGCTGCGCCGGGCAGAGGATGCACCGCCGGTGAACGATCCGCCTCCACAAGGCGAGAATGTGCCTCCGCCACCGCCACCGCCGCCGCCACCGACGTTGGCGGAAGTGATGGCTCAGCAGACCCAGCTGCTGAATGCCATAGCTACTGGGATGAACAGGCACCACGGGCCACCCCAGAATGACTTCCAAAGGAAACTGGAGGGTTTCCTGAAGCTGAGGCCACCTACCTTCGACGGGACCGACAGTGATCCCCTCGCTGCCGACGATTGGCTTAAGGAGATGGAGAAGAAGCTGGACCTGACCACTTGCTCCGACGAGGAGTGTGTTGGGATTGCTAGCCACCAGCTGACCGGTGCTGCACGAGCATGGTGGGACAACTACACCAGCGCTCACGAGGACCCAGCCCGCATTGACTGGGATGAGTTCACCGAGGCTTTCCGTGACCACCACATTCCTGAGGGAGTCATGGAGGCCAAGGAGAACGAGTTTCGCAACATCTCCCAGGGAGCTGACCGGATCCACGAGTACACCACCCGCTTCAACTGCTTGCTCCGCTACGCACCTGCGTCTTGCGTGAGTTCCGAGAAGGAAAAGATGTACTACTACAGGAAGGGACTTCAGACCAAGATCAGGTTGGCTCTGTCAGGGAACAAGAGCTACACTCTGCGTGAGCTGATTGACCGCTGTATTGAGATTGAGAAGGATCGCATGGAAGCACGACTGGAATTCGAGGCCCAGAACAAGGGAAAGAAGCGCCGCTCTGAGGGACCCGCTCGCACTGCTCCACCCCAGAGACAGCGAACAGGTGCACCCCCGCCTTTCCGAACTCGCCAGGAACCTTCTTCGGGAACGAGCCGTGGTGGTACCAATAGCAGCAACTATCACCGCCCCGCTCAGACCTACCCTGCGCCGACTCGAGCTGTGTAGAACACACCCGCCCCCGCTACCAACACGCCAAGTACAAGCAATTGGAAGGCTCCTGCGACGGCTACAGCAGGCAGTGTGCCCTTCACGTGCTTCGGATGCGGAAAGCCTGGACACCGTGTGGCTGTGTGCCCCGACCTCAACCGTGCACCAGCAGCTGCACAGGGCACACCGAACCGGGGATCTGCTACCCGTGGAAGACTGAACCACATGACCACTGAGGAAGCTGAAGCTGCACCTGATGCTGTGTACGGTACGTTCCTAGTTCAAGGTAACATGGCTACAGTTCTGTTCGATTCGAGAGCTACATGTTCATACATTTCATCTGCATATGCACGTAAGCATAACATACCTGTAACCCCGAGAGCAAACCCCATCCTAACTAGCTCGCCCTTAGGAACCTTCAGAAGCGTTCACATATGTAGGGGAGTGATAATCACAAACGAGTGACTTGACTTTCGAGCTGACCTAACCCTACTACCCTCCAATAGCTTAGATGTCATCTTAGGCATGGACTGGCTAACCAAACACCGGGGAGTGATATCTTGTTCTCCTAGATATGTTCAGGTAACCCACCCTTGGGGAACAGTCGTCCGATGTATACCCCAAACCGGGAGAGTCCAAGCCCTCCTATGTGCTCTGGAGACTAAGGCAGATAAAATGGAGCTGACATTCAGAGATGTGCCAGTAGTCTGTGAATTCAATGACGTATTTCCAGAGGAGTTGCCAGGAATGCCACTAGATAGAGATGTGGAGTTTGTTATAGAGCTGATGCCAGGGACTGCACCGATTGCCAAAAGACCCTACAGAATGTCGGCTGATTAGTTGAAGGAACTCAAGAAGCAGCTGGGAGAATTACTGGAGAAGGGCTTCATTAGGCCTAGTGCCTCGCCCTGGGGATCTCCCGTTTTGTTTGTCAAGAAGAAGGATGGCACGATGAGGATGTGCATTGACTACCGGAATCTGAATGCGGTTACAGTCAAGAATAAGTACCCATTGCCCTGCATCGATGATCTGTTAGATCAACTGAGTAAGGCCAGGTACTTCTCAAAGATCGATCTCCGATCAGGGTACCATCAGATGAAGATCAGGGAAGAGGATATCCCGAAGACTGCATTTGTCACTAGATATGGACAGTATGAGTGCACAGTAGTCTCATTCGGACTCACTAATGCTCCAGCATACTTCATGAACATGATGAACAAGATCTTCATGAATGAGCTAGATAAGTTTGTAGTGGTATTTATTGATGATATATTGGTTTACTTGTAACAGAACCGACCAATTTATACGAGCACAAGTACAGCGACAGCTGTTTTCCCAGCTATCAAGCCACACTTGAGCCAATATAAACCCGGTAGTCCGTGAAATCTCGAAGGATTTCAAACTTTTACACAGCACTTACCCAAGGATCGCAGAAACTCAGCAGTACATATACACATGATACATAGATTCGCACATATTTCAAATACATCAGAGTACAAGATAACTTTTACATAAAAGTTCAATAGCGGAAACGAAATCATTTTACATAAGCTTAATTTCATAATACAGTGCCAAGTACCGACCAGTCACAGCAACATAGATGAGACAGATAACATGACCTTGCCCAAGGTCTAGTCTTCCTCTCCCGAAGGATAGAAGTAACTCTTTAGTCAACCAAGCATTCCTCCTGCAACATTGGGAATAAAACCATGAGTACTCAATTGTACTCAGCTAGACTTACCCGACAGGAAGTAAATAAAAAGACTCTCAAGGATATGCAAGGCTTATTTGGTGGAGTTCAGGAGATAGCATCATTTTTGCAGAAAAAGCATTACTACAATAATCCCTCAACTTATCAATTTTAGATATTGTTCAGCTTCGATTTCAGTTCAGCTATTATAGCTAAGGTTTGCAGCTATACTAAACAATCACTTGATATTATAGCAATCAATAAAACCATATGATTTCTGATATCCACAGATATCAACCTCATCTCACCATAATCATTGTGTTCAAGTTGTTAACCTCTACCTCACCAGAAGATCAGTTCAGTTTCTCACTAACCAGGAGAGATGGCGATTCGAATCGATTGTACCAGCTGGCAAATATGCCAATCACAAACCCTGTCAGCCGAGCCACTGGCTTCTTGGGTCACCGTTAAATCTTTCTGAGACACAATATGTCGCGAGTTTGGCGGGGACCATATTCTCAGAGACCAACCCACTTCCAGGATGCATCAGGTCCCTGACCTGCCCTTGGTAAAATGGTGTCTCCGCACATACTTCCTACCTCCAGAATATGTCTGCCTAGTCGCACCAAAGCTCGGCTCAGAAAGAAATACTCGGCTTCGCGGTCAGAACGACTTATCTGGCCAGCTATGTGATGACGTCTTTCAATCTCAACTGATGTCTGGTGGCCTCAGTCCTAGTCGGCCGCAAGCAGCACCGAAGTCAACATGACCCATGTCATGCAGCTCCCCGCTACCTAGCCTTGATTCTCTCATTATTTCATTGTGGCATGGTGACACATATAGCCAACCATGTGGATCTCGTCAGTCACCACCTACACTCGCGGATGACAGGAAATCACCTGACTTTCTCACGGATGACAGGAAATCACCCGACTTCTACCGGTCTAAGCAGGGCTAAGCATAAGATCAGTCACCTGTCTAGTAATAGTATCAGCTTCACGTATATAGTAGACAAGGTAGATATGCAGCAACGGTTTCAAACCAACTCCTATACTTAAATGCACAAACATACGATTTAATAAAGACCGGTGCATTTATAAAAAGAGATAGGTGGAGGCTTAGGGATGCTCCGGGGCTTGCCTGGGGTTCAGCACTAAGTTAGTGTTTGTTAGATGACACTTGTTCGACGAGCATTTCCTATCCAAGCACTCGATTAGTCCTTCCACCTTCGTGATTAGTCCACCACACCGTTTTGTGGTTAGTTCCATCATCATGTCCTTCACTCCACGTGTTCATCATCTAGCGTACCTAAATGAGATGCACAATGCACATGTATGAATAAAAGGAAGTAATATAAGGCATGTTAATCTACAGTTACTGAACCATGAGATAACAAACACACCAAGCAAAGCAACATGGAAGCAATCATAATCTCACATAGGCATTTTAAGGACAGCAGGACAGCAAGCACAAGATTTAACCATAACTGAAGCTATATACATCCAACCAGGGTGATCTAAGCCTTTCTGAAAAGCTATTGAAATTGTCTACAACTTTGGTATTATCCTCTTCAGATGATTTAAATCATATAAAGGTCAAACAACACAAAGAAGACAGCTCTGTCCAGACTTGGACAGATTTTGTCCTCCCAACTCAAACAATCAAAACTAGAGATCTAGACCATCAAAAGGGATGATCCTAGATAATTTGGAAATACAAAGAAATATACTACAACTGATATATTATCACCAAGAAGTGATTCAAAGCATAACTCAGTCAAATAATGCAATCAATCAGATCTAGACAGAAAATTGGCAAAACCTAACAGCAGTCATCCAAAAGCCATAACTCCTAAACTATTAGGCCTATGAACATGAAATTTTAGGACAAGCTAGACATAGAAGTTGGCTATAACTTTTGTATAGAACACATTCTCATGCAACATCATTTTCCTATGTAAATCATCACAACAACAGGTGCTGCTCCTGCAGCCATTTTCAGCATATAAGCAAAACAACATTAATTTGATTTCTATCAAAGCATACCTATACTTATGAGCCATGGACATAGCTCCAACAATCATAGCATGATCAATAACAGTCATATCAGATTAATACATGGCAAGAAGTCATAAACAACATGCATGTGTCTATTTACCTCCAATCTCCTTCTAAATATTACATAAAAGTCATTTATTTAATTATTTAAGTCACGTGATAAACATCTCAAATGGAGCCAATATTTTTATGAGAGCTAGATAATTACAAAACATGACCAAGGTTCAAATCTTACATGCTCAGGTATTATACATTAATTAATACAAAATAAACAAGTTTATAATGCAATGAAGCATTGGAGAGTAAGATAAATGTGAAACTCAATACTTTCTGCAACAACATGGCCATATTATGTTTTTTCAGGTTAGAAAAACTTTATACAAAGGTATTGGAGCACCATTTTCTATTTTTACATACATATATTATTTATAAAGCATTTAAAACTAGTTAATAGGCATCAAAGAAGATAAATCAACAACTCAGTCATACATGCACCATAAATCATGAAATTTTAAACATACATTACAAATCACACAAATAATCTACAATTAAATTTTCATGTCATTTGGAGCAATAAAACTCCATTTACAAAAAATATCAAGCAATTCAACCATTTATTTTCTATTTAACAAGATTAATGTGAAACACCAATAAAATAATAAACAACCTATATGTTTATATTCTTAAGAGCTAGTACATGTTATTAGAAGACTAACAAAATTGGGACCACAATTGTTGGACTTATATTTCTCAAATTATGGCCAAAAGCAAGTTAATAAAAACTCTAAACCACTTTTACAAAATAATTTCTACAGCACAAAGACACAAATAACATAGCACATTTACTGGATCTAACATACAGAGAACTTAACAAGGAAACTAACAAAACTTGTTTCATAATTTTTGGAGCACCCAAACTGGAGATATAGATTTATGAAGTAATAGCAAAATCTATGGATTTGTGTAAGAAATGGGATCCTGCGGGTCCCGCTTGTCATAGGGAGGGGGAGGCTTCTTCTTCCTTGGTTCTGTTCGAACAGAACAGAGAGAGGGAGATGGGCGCGTCGAGGCTGGCTTGGCCGGCCGATTCCGGTTGAGGGGAGCAGGGTTGCGGACGACCCTGGCCTGCGCGCGGCCGCACAGGGACATGGCTCGGCCTGCGGTGGCCTGAGGCCATATGGCCACGAGGACAGCCGCAGCGCGCGCAGCAGCACCGGTGACGGCACGACGGCGAGCGGTGACGGCACGACGGCGTGGCCGCGGCAGCACCGCAGCAGCAGCAGTTGCAGTGGCACAGAAGTAGCGCCACCGCAGCCGCAGCAGCACGGTGGACAGCAAAACCGCGAGCAGCAGCATGCAACCATGGAGCTTGGCGGCAATGGCAACGGCGCCCGCGGACATGGCGGCTCTGCTCGGTTCGCCGCGAGCAGGGCGAGCAGAGAGGTGGGAGAGGCGAGCTGAGGGTGACTGGAATGGAGTGGAGACGCCCCGGGTGTCCCCTTTAGAGCTGAGGCGCGGGAGGTGGCCGACCATGGAGGCAGGGAGCTCCAGAGCTCGCTGGACACGTTTTTCCTTTGCAGCATTTTGTCAGACACGTGGCGTGCGCTGTCGATCGTGTTTGGATGGCCAATTTCGGCATCTTCTGGGTATATTTCGACCTTGGTGCAAATACGAACGTTGTTCACCTGGTGATGCTCTTCAATTTGTGTTCAGAGGTCATGGCCAGAATAGCTTTGGTTTGAGAGATAATTAGGCTCAAAGTTGATGCTGTCAACAAGCTAATTACGATCAAAGACCGAAGGCGAAACCTTGTCAAACTGTGTCGGATTGGTCCCAAATTTGGATATGCTGTGCCTCAACCAATTATCTTCAACTTTTATTTTTAGTCCAACTTGAGTTGCTTAACAAAATCTCGGAAACACAAGATGTGTATGAGATCGGCAAGGAATCCAGACTTAGAATTATTTTAAACCCTAAAATCATATTTCTAACTCATCTTGGCTACTGTTTTTGAGGTACTTAGAGATTGAATCATGATTTGGTCCAAACATAACATTTGTTGTACTCCAAAAGATCTGCAACTCTTGTTTAAGGTCAAACCTCATATCTTGCTTTGAAATAACATTTCTTCTTTGGTCAAACTAAGATCATTAGAGAGCTCAGAGTAGATGTTTAGGCCAATAAAGGTATTTTCTTGACATTTGCTCAACATGAGTCCTTCATGACTTTTGTTGTAGAGTTCAAATAGAGTTGTTTGGTCAAGGTTGCAAGGTTTGGTTGGCTTTGCATGCTCATGTTCACGTAGTCCTGCAATCCAATCAAGCAGAGGGCTTGTCATCTCATGTGACTATCCAATTTAAATCTTCATGCAACTTCTCCAATGATCAAGGTAGATGGAGATGAATATGAAATAGTGATTAGGATCATTGATTGAAATAACTCGATTAGGTTCACACTCGCTGGTTAGCTCGTGACTAACACCTGGGGTGTTACATTACTCAGCCACAAAAGAGGAACATGAACATCATCTGAGGACCGTATTGGAGAGGTTGTCTCGCAACCAGCTATACGCCAAATTCTCAAAGTGCGAATTCTGGCTTGAGGAAGTTGCTTTCCTTGGTCACGTACTGTCAGGAGAAGGAGTCGCAGTAGACCCAGCCAAGATTGAAGCTGCGAAAGAGTGGGAACAACCCCGTAATGTGTCAGAAATCAGAAGCTTTTTGGGACTTGCAGGATACTATCGCAGATTTATTGAGAATTTCTCCAAGATTGCAAGACCCATGACCAACTTGCTGAAGAAAGAGAACAAGTTTATATGGACCCCTGAATGTGAGAAGAGTTTCCAGACCTTGAAGGAGAAGCTCACTACTACACCTGTACTAGCCCTGCCCGATATTCACAAAGATTTTGTTGTATATTGTGACGCCTCTCGGCAAGGTTTGGGCTGTGTACTAATGCAAGAAAGAAGGGTGATAGCTTATGCCTCAAGACAGTTGAAGGAACATGAGCAGCGATACCCGACTCATGACCTAGAACTTGCAGCCGTGGTACATGCACTCAAGATTTGGAGACACTATCTAATAAGCAACAAGTGTGACATCTACACTGACCACAAGAGCCTGAAGTACTTCTTCACACAAGAAGATCTGAATATGAGGCAACGCAGATGGCTAGAACTCATCAAGGACTATGATCTTGAGATCTATTACCACCCAGGAAAGGCTAATGTTGTCGCTGATGCACATAGCCGCAAAAGCTACTGCCATACCCTCATCACCAACTCTATGCCACCTGAGCTCAGGAGAGAGTTCGACGCATTCCAGCTCGAGGTAGTCTCCTATGGCATGCTAAATGAGCTTCGGGTCGAGTACAATCTCACCTCACGGATCCGTGAAGCACAAAGGAACTGTCCTGAGATAGACTATATCCGTGGTTTGATGAAGCTGGGAAGAGGCCCCGAATATCGAGAAGATGAGCAGGGAACTGTATGGTACAAAGATAGAATCTGCGTACCAACGGATTCAGCGATACGAGAAGAGATTCTGTCAGAAGGGCATGACTCCAAATATTGCATTCACCCAGGGTCAGCCAAGATGTACCATGATCTAAGGAAGCACTTCTGGTGGGAGAATATGAAGACAGACATTGCAGGGCATGTAGCCCGATGTGATATATGCAATAGAATCAAAGCCGAGCATCAGAGACCAGCAAGGTTGCTACAACCAGTTGAGATACCAGAATGGAAGTGGGAGTGCATATCCATGGACTTTATAATAGGACTGCCCCGATCCGAGCATGGGTATGATTCTATATGTGTAATAGTGGATCGTCTGACCAAAGTTGCACATTTTATACCGGTCAAAAGGAAGTATAGAGCTGAAAAGCTGGCAGATCTGTACGTATCAAACATTTTGAAGTTACATGGGGCGCCTTTGAGTATTATATCTGACCGAGGCTCACAGTTCGTATCACAGTTCTGGAAATCCTTGCACAAGTCCATCGGGACCAAGCTCGACTATAGCATCGCATACCACCCGCAAACGGATGGGCAAACAGAAAGAGTGAACCAGATTCTCGAGGACATGTTACGTGCTTGCGTATTGAGGTACAAGGAAGGATGGGAGAGCTGTCTACCCCACGTTGAGTTCTCATACAACAACAGTTATCAGGCAAGCATTAAGATGTCTCCATTTGAAGCGTTGTATGGAAGACCGTGCAGAACCCCGCTAATGTGGTCAGAACCAGGTGAAAGGACATTCTTCGGTCCTGCTAAGATTGTGGAAGCAGAAGAAGGTGTTGCCCAAGTAAGAGAGAATTTGAGGATTGCACAAAGTAGGCAAAAGAGCTATGCAGATAGAAGACGTAGAGAGCTTGAGTTCAAGGTTGGGGATTATGTCTACCTCAAGGTATCTCCGCTTCGTGGCACTGTCAGATTTCACGTAAAAGGGAAATTGGCACCAAGATATGTTGGGCCATACAAGATCTGTAAAAGGGTTGGGAAGCTTGCTTACAAGCTGGAACTACCGGAGGAATTATCTGGAGTACACCCCGTGTTCCATGTCTCGCAATTAAGAAAGTGTCTGAAGCTTCCCGAGGAGCAAGTTCCTACGGATGCATTAGACCTGTAAGACACACTTGAATACAAGGAACATCCGATCAAGATCTTGGCACGGGATACCAAGGAGACGCGGAACAAGACTATTCCGATGTGCAAGGTACAGTGGAGCAATCACACTGAAAGAGAAGCTACGTGGGAGAAAGAATCGGACTTGCGGATTATGTTTCCTTACCTCTTCGATGGGTACGTTATCTCTGAATCTCGAGGTCGAGATCCTAATGAGGGGGAGGACTGTAACAACCCTAAAAAATCCCAACCAATTAAAATTTTTCATTTATTTATTATGAAAACCCATTTTTCTTGTGCAAGCATATAGGTTTCATTATGAATTTGGTAAATAAAGGAGTATAGCTTGCATTTTAATTCCATTCACATAGAATAATAGCTTATGCATCACATTTGGGATTTATTGCAATTTATGTTTGTATTTACTCAATACTTAAAATGGGTAATATATGTATTTATACACTTAAGTGAAAATAGAAAAGGAAAAAGAAAAGAGAAGAGAGGAAGAACGGAAGCCAGCCTGTCGGCCCACGTTGCGGCCCGGCAACGCGCGCGCGACCGGCACACACGCGCTCGCGCTCGCGCTCGCTGCCAACCCGGGCCCGCATGTCAGCCGCCTTCCCCTCCCACTGTTTCTCTTCCACACGAAGACGACGCCACCGGGTCACGCAAATGGCGTGACTGACAGCGCCACGCATGGCAGAGCCCTGACCCCGCTGTCCCCCTCCTGTCCCCTCCTTTCTTGGCCGCCAAGCGAACCCGCGCCCATCCGGAGCCCTAGATCCACTCGAGCCACGGCCCTTCGATCGGTCAAGCGCGATCAGGACCGTTCGCCATTGGAGCTGGCCAAGCTCGCCTATCAAAAGGAGCTCACCCCGAAGCCCTACCCTCATTTCCCCTCGCCGCCACCGCGGCACAGACCGGCACACTGCACCACACCGAGAGAGCGAGAGCGTAGAAGAAGGGTGGAGCAGAGGAGGAGAAGCTGCCGGAGCGCCGCCGCCGCGGAGCACGCCGGAGCCGGACACGGAGGAGAAGCCCGAGCTGCGGACGAGGAGCGGCACGGCATTGCAATCACTCTGCACGGCTCCAACTCGCCACTGCACCGCCATCCTAGCTTCACCGACACCACGGTGAGCCACCGCACGCCATGTCCGAACCTCGCCCTGCTTTTACCATGGTGTTCCGTCCACGGGACGCGTAGGCACGAGCCTTTACCGGCTCAGGAAGATCACCTGCACCATGCACTCATGCGACCGGCTGAAACCCCCGGACTACAAGCTTGCTAGACCAAGAACGCAGCACGACGCGTTCTCGGCGGAGCGCGCTCACCACCGACGCGTTCCGACGCCGAATCACCCGTTCCGAGCAATCCGACTAGCACCCGTATAGGTTAGAGCATCGTGGAGCACCGCCACGACCCCTTGAGCTAGCTACGTGGATCTAAGCGCTAGAGGAAGCCTCGTCCGCCCTGCTCGAGTGCGCCGCGACCTCGCCGGAGCGCCGCCGCGAGCCGTCGCCAAAAGAAGGCCATGCCATGGCTAAAGTTCGCCACTAGAGTGTTGTATGCCTCTCTGGCCCCACCAATTTGACAAGACCGCATTCGATTGAACCAAGACATGGTCGTAGCCGCGTTGCCGCATTCCGCCGTCGTCGGCGACACGCCGCCGCCGCAACCGAGCACCTTGGGAATCTCGGTAGCCAAAATTGGTAGTTGGTATACCATCGCCATAGACCCTGGAGGCGTATACATCTCCTAGAAGACCTCCTTAGCCCCGCCGGAACCTCACAGTCGCGGCGACATCGCCGCCGATGACCGGAGCATCTCAATACCGCGACCAGGAACAAAAACCGACCACCTCGGACAAGCTTAGTTGCGGAAGATCGAACCTCCATAGCCCGGAACACCGAGAGGTGCGTTCTCGGGGAAAACGTGATCGCCGCCGACACGTTCCGCCTCGCCAAAAATCCGTTCCGAGTACCCCCGATCGCCTCGCGCTGCGGAGAAAGGCCGCCGAGGTTCGCCAAGTCTGCCTCGGCACCGCCGCTAGATAGCCGAGCCCCGAATCATGTCTGTCGCCTTGGCTACGTGCGCCTCCACCTCGTCGGAGAACCGCCGTATGCCGTGGGATAGAAGGGAACCACACCCGTTCGTGCCAAAACCGAACCCCGGCCACCACACCGCCGCCCGCCTCGCCGGAGAAGCGCCTGTGCCGTGGCCGAGCACCAAAAGGGACCCTGTTAGCCAAATTGGATCCCTTAGAAACGAATATTGGGGCACGGAGGGGAGGAATTGCCTCGCTGTGAGCAGCAACGTAGCCTACCAGAGCTTTAGCCCTGCGGCAGCTCGCCGCCGGCCGCCATGGCACGCCGAATGGTCGGCCAAGGTCACAAACCACCCCCGACCACCGCCGAGCTCGCCCGACCACCGCCGAGCTACGCCGATGCCCCCCCGACCTCTGAGAACCAGCCCCGACCTCTGAAGAGCGGCACCCTCGGCGCCCAAATGTCCGATTCGCCCGAGCCTCCCCGAGAGAGCTCGGGAGAGCGGCACCCTCGGCGCCCCGAATCTCCGATTCGCCCGAGCTACGCCGACGCCCCCGACCACTGAGAACCAACCCCGACCTCTGAGAACCACCCCCGACCAACGCCGAGCTCCGCCGAGCTACGCCGAGCTACACCGAGCTACGCCGAGCTCCGCCGAGCTACGCCGAGCTCCGCTGAGCCCCGCCGAGCTACGCCGAGCTCCGCCGAACTACGCCGAGCTACGCCGACGCCGGCGACCCTCTAGGAACCAGCATCGAACACCTGGTGGGCGACCATCGGGTCTGTGTTTTGTTGAGGCGCCACATGCTGCACTACTGGACCCGCGCGCCACGTGGACCAATCCTGAGCTGCCATCCCCTGATCCGCACTACTGGACCCCGCGCGCCACGTGGACCAATCCCGAGCTGCCCTGATTAACCGACCAATTTTCCCATTTTCAGAAAATAGGATAATCTTCAGAAATTCATAACTTATTCATTCGATGTCCAAAAATTGCGCACCATATATCAAAATTCTCAGAAAAATGAGATCTACAATCTAAGACTATGTTTGTGTACATTTGGCTCTTTATTTTATTGGATTTTTCTGAAATACTCTATAGGAGTCGCTGACGCGACTATTTCGTGTTCGATTTCAGAGCAGGAGGAGGATCTGACTAAGGAAGACGACCACGAGTACTTTCAGGAGCTAGGAGACGACTACGAAGGTGCCACGTCCCACCAAATCCTTAGATCCTATTTACGCATTGCAAATGACATTGTTGCTATTGCTTTATGATTATGTGTGGATTGGTTGCATGGTAGTCTATTTGAATTCCCTGCCTTGATAAGACTTTACCCTGCTGACCGCTGCTAGGTTAGCTGCTGCTTAATTTACTGTTACTTTTCCACTACTTACTACTTACTATATGCTATGTGGTGGAATTGGGACGGTGCATATCTGATTATAATCACTGGGAGAGAGTGCTGCGTGCGTCTTGGGTGCGTGGTAAGGGTTGATGTCGACCAAGTGGGATGTGAGACAAGCCCATGGGGCAAGTCGTGCCGGGGTTGCAACCTGGGCATCCCCAAGCGAGATACCTGTGGCGGATAAAGTTGTTGAGGAGGTTCCGGGTGGGATAGCCTTGGTGGTTTGAAGCCCGTGGACGGAGGTGCTGTGATGGCACGGGGAGAGTATCCCCTAACTGAAGATGCCTGCTTGGTCAAACCTAGGACGGACTAGTTTCAGGTTCATGGGAATCCTTTTCTACTCACTCGCTTCTGATGGGCGGGAGACGGCTGGACTACTTGGTAGGACGGTGCCACTACTGCTAGGTTGAGAGGTGATAAGGGTGGGCGGAGACGGTCGATGGGTTCCCGTTCCGTTCTAGATGCGCAGTACCACTGGATGGGCCCGGTACTGTGTCTCCCAGTCTCAGCATGACGGTGTAGGATCCGGAATATCCCAGGGCTGAGTGGTAGGGTGGCATCGACCTAGGCAAGCAAGCACCCGGAATTCTGCCTAGGTGTTTGCGCAACACCTATGATGGCTAATCTTGTGGGTAGTGAAACCTCTGCAGAGTGTACGGTTGATCGATTGAAAAATATGCCAACCTGTTGGCTATGGACCTTTCCTGTGAAGCTTCTACTAGTATAGTGAGTGTTCTCTTCTCCCCCTGGATGACATTTTTCCGGCAGTGTACCCGTTGTGGTAGTGTGCCGCTGAGATAGGCCCGAGAGGGAGTTGGGCCTGTCGAATGAGAGCGAGGTGTGGGTAAGTGAGATGTGGTGATGGGAAAAGGGATGATGGTGTTAACTGGAGATAAAACTTGACTAATTAAACATTGATTACAGCTGCATAGGAAACCTCAGCCTATAGGTCTGCTTGTATAGCCTTGCATCCACTTTCCACAAAGCAAATGCTGCATAGGTGGGCTTCGTGGCCAGTACAAATCGTACTGATAAATTTGCTGTCAGGTGACGAGAATGAGTACGACTTCGAGGAAGACGATGGCGAGGAATAGGGTCACGTGCTACACTCAAGTTGGCCGTGAAGGATGAAACGTTTCCGCATCTTCTAAAGCTTCTCTGATTGTTGATTCCGCCAATGTGGCGATGTAATAAGTGTTTATGTAAGACTTAATTACCGTTGTATGGATCCTGGTGACAACTGAGATATGGGTAATTTCATGGATTGTCCCAAGCAATCTGTTAAATTACAATTCGAGCCTATGGATTTCCCTTCGCGGAAATCGAGGTCGTTTCATTTACTTCCTCAACAATGATATTCAAGCGAGAATACATGTCATTAGCACTTTCATTAGAGAGCATTTTGAAAGAATTGAGCTTATCAATGATAAGATAATATCGTTCCTCTCGCTCATTTTTAGTTCCCTCATGAAGCGCACAAATGTCCGACCATAGTGCATGGGCGTTTTTGTGGTTCCTCACACGGTTGAACACCTCTTTGCTAAGGCCTCTAAAGATGATGTTTCGAGCCTTAGCATTCCACTTCTCGTGCTCTTCCTCAACGGGTGTGAGGGTTGTGCCGGGTTTGGGAGTGGGGTACCCTTGTGTGGCGGCTTTATGAACACCAAGGTCCACCGCCTCAAGGTATGCCTCCATACGAATCTTCCAATAAGGAAAATCGTTACCGTCAAAGACGGGAGAGGGACCATCGTGACCACCGGACATCTTTTCTCTTGGCGGTTAAGCCAAATTAATGAGCAACAAGGCTCCGATACCAATTGAAAGGATCAAGGATGCTCAAGAGGGGGGTAAATTGGGCAACTAATAAATTTTTCGCAAACACAATTCAACCTAGCGTAATTTGCCCAATGTCACCCCACAAGTGCTTGTGTCAATTTTATTCCTAAAACAAGTTATGCAACCTAGACCCAAGTCCTATCACAAGTATACTACTCTAGGAATGTAGAGAATACAAAGGAAATGCGGGAATGTAAAGGGTTAGAAAGACAAATCTGATTTTTTCCGAGGTATCGGAGAGTCGGCACTCCCCACTAGTTCTCGTTGGAGCACCCACGTAAGGGCATAGCTCCCCCTTGATCTTCGCAAAGACCAAGTGCTCTCTACGGGCTGATCCTTTGCCTCTCCGGCGCGGTGGATTGCCCACAACCGCTCACAACTTCGACTTAGGCTGCCCACAAGCTCTCCAAGCGGTGACCAAGTCACCGATCGCCACCAAACCGTCTAGGTGATGCCGATCACCAAGAGTAACATGCCTAGACTCTCACTTGACCAGGAACAAGGCCAAAGAGGGTGATGGATGCACACAAGTCACTCTTGATCTCTCTAGGAAAGAAGCTCACAAGCAATGGAGTTCACTCAATGCTCCCTAGGGCTCTTGCTCTCTCACAAGATCAACAAGGGTTTCTTCAGCTGTTAGAAGTGGCAAGAGAGATAGAATGGAGGCTTTGGTGGAGTATAAATACTCACCCTCTCCAAAACTAGCCGTTTCTCACTTTCTTGCGAACCGTCGGACACTGCCGAGGCTCGACCGTCGGACTATTCACCACGGTCCGACTCTCACAGTCGCACTATACTCAGTCCTATGCCAGAAGGGCGTCGGACCGAACTCGATGGTCCGACGCTCCTCAGTTCGACGCTTTTGAACAACTGACACAGTGCCTCTTAACGGCTATAACGCGGATCAATAGTCCGACGCGCACCGTCGGACCAAGTCCGACGCTCCTTTTCGCTGCGGGAACCACTCTGGAAGCGTTGGACGCTAAGAAACATTAGTCCGACGCTCACTCTCTCGACGGTCCGACGCTCGCTGAACACCGAGAGGCACCGTCGGACTCTGGCCAATGGTCCGACGACCATCCAGCCAGGGTCCGACGCTCCCTAGCACGCTGAGAATCGTCCAGGGGCTGCCACGTGTCGTTGGACTCTAACTATTGGTCCGACGCCCATACTAGGTAGAGTTCGACACCTCTAATTTGATCAAAACTTCGCCGAATCGAAAACTTTCCAAAACGAAGTTTGATCCTCTCTCTCTCAAGAGTCTCCCTGGGCTGTTTAGAGCTATGTTGGACAAGTGTGCATCACATCTACACTCTCTAATCTTGCTTTAAGTCAAGCTACCCATTCAAACCCCTCTTAATAGTACGGTCAAAGAGAAAAATAAAACCTAAGACTACGCCAAGTATCTCTCAACTCCAAACGACACTTGGCACTAGCCTATCACCGTCTTGTCTTCCATCCTTTGAAAACCGACTCGAATTCCATCGCTAGGGGCTTGAACCTACATGTTATTATGACCTAACCTCTAGGTTATCCTGCAAAACACACGTTAGTCATAATAACCGTCTTGTTGTCATTAATCACTGAAACCACTAGGGCCTAAATACTTCACACAGCAACGCGCAGGACATCTTCTTGTTGATGAGAATATATATATATATGGTATATACCACCACCAAGGCACCAACAGTCCCTATGTCAAATAATCCTACTACCAAGCAAAATTATTTGTAAAATAATCAATTATTAACTATTTTACATCTGGTGCTTTAGTTTTGTGTAACTGATTGGTGTATGTAGCTCAATGCACTTAAAACTTACTTGTTTTCCTGATCTCTACACATGAACAAAACACACTGTATTCATCTCACTCACATTTCAATCTTTTTTCTTACGACAAAAGGGAACCACTCGGTCAATCATTGTTCAGAGGAGTCGTGGCTGGATTTCCCAGGAACATGACGCATAACCTTTTTTTCCCCCTGCCTTTGTAATGACAGCAGGTATATATGACGTTTCAGAATTCTCTTGCTCTTAACCAACCGGTCGGGGCCAGCACCAGCTGGTATATCAGTATGTTCAATGAGCCTTGGTGTCTCGCATCCCTGCGCGCACACACACCTAGCTTGTTGCTAATGCTAGATACGCACGACGACTAAGGCGAGAGGATACGTACCAATCCATCTTTGTCGCCAAAAGGAACAGCCCTACAAGGCTACAAGTCATGCTGGACAAAACTGAGTGCGGCAGCATAAGGCATTTCGTCATTTCAAGAGCTACTAGATGACCTGCATGTGTGCCACATTACCTTGTAAGAAGGTGCCATGCATGATGATTCATGAGACCTTATTCATACGGTGCATTCGTTTTGCGAAATGATACAGATAATAATCTCATATGTCAGATTATACATTCAGGGGATTTAATTTGATGCAAAATCAACATTCAATTATAGCTTGACACATCCGTAAGAATCTTATTATGTATATTGTTTTTTCTCACTTTCACATTGGTTCTACCACTACTAAAAATGATTTTGTGATGAGAGACAGGTTCTGAACATTAAAGGAGACGAGCATGACTAACAACCGCCTTCATAAATGGTTAGAGGGACTCCCAAGAAATGCTAGGCTCTAAAAATCATTTACGGATATTCCTAAGGCAATCGCCATCGTAAATCATTTACAGAACCGAACAATATAGGATGGATGTTGTGCTTTCCATGGAACAAAAGTAGAATCCATCTATTAGTCGATCAGATCTGTTATAACCATATACTTCGGACTATATAAAAAGGGGCAGTGGCTCCCAATCGGGATCCATCTTCTACATTCGAGAGCATAGCTATGAGCAGCAAACCCCTATATAACCGACGAATACAGAGAAGCTATTTTAAACTGGACGAAGGGCAAAACATGCCTAAATCAGTATAATGTCTATATCTAGTGCGCTACCCATTTGATTATCTGTACACGAATACACTGCTAGATATTACCGGAGCTAATTCTTTCGACAATGTTGTATGCTGGATAGTAGTGGCATTAAAAGTCAAAGTGTGTGGCTGATATATCAGCTCTTGAGCATAGTATCCAAAGTTATGATTTATATGATGAAGATGATTAGTAGAATAAATATTAGCCGATGTCGTATATACCTACTATCATCATGACTCAAACACGAAAATGTGTGAATTTATGGTACTTGCAACATAACAATAATAAGAATTATAATCTTTATTTACACTTTGTACCCTGGCCTTGTAGTAGGTAGCACAGTTGTGCTCCATAATCAAAGAACAGAATTTGACCTCCTTTCTTTTTTTGCCGATCATCACAATAGCACCAGCAACATGTATTAAGACGTCAAGAAAAAATTGCAGGTGATCAATAATAGATGAAATCGACCTTTTAGGCCCGATGAAATGATGATGGCGAACACAAAGTGGATAGATCAATCAGGAAACTGTGTAGGGTAGATTAAATTTTACTGTGAGGTAAGCTAAAACAATAACCCAACGGAGTTGCCAAAATGTGGGTTGACACAAAGACCGACCGCATACAAATAGCAAGAACGCTTGGATCGTAATTGGATCGAGGAGGCATGAATCTAGCAAAACCGACCAAACTGATTTCGCGAATCAGCTTTTAGCCGGTTTTCATAGGTTTTTCTCATGGACGCCCAAAAATAATATAAACACATTCACATGGTGAAGAACGACAAGATTTGTGAGTAAACCAACAAAAGATAACTATCAAACTTACGTGACGACTAACAACTAAGTAGCAAAGGAACTGTCGAAACTCTTAGCTAGGAGTAACCTCGTCTGGACGAGGACGTAGAACGGGTATTGGTTGGCCCAGCAAGATTAGGATGTCACACTTGGTCGTCGATCAAGAGAACGGAACTATAATGTGTTGATAGAGACTACAACAAAGAGGTAAAAGGCTTGGTATTTGTTTTGTTCAATCGGATTGGCTTTACCTCAATCCGTCATCACTCCCTTATTTTTATAAAGAGGTGCGATATTATCCCTTTGAGGGGTTGAGAACCCTTGCAGATTATGTCAAAACATGACTAAAAAACATGATCTGGACTGCCAAAACCAGCTTAGGGCTCATTCGCTTTCTCCGGAACGAGCTATTCCTGATCGGAATTATTCTCGTTGCTATACAAAGTTAAGTTATGACTCCACCTGAAGCAAATTTTCTTATCTCGACGTGAGAAAACAATTGCGAAGTCGCATTCGTTCTATATATGTATTTCGACCACTTCGACAAGAATAATATAAGTGTGAAGTTTATTTTAAATTTTAACTAAGTTACCAAAATTCAGGTTAGCTGGTTTCTGCTGCTGGAAAATCATTTTTTTCGAAAACAAAACAGGAACAAAAAGTTAAACCAAACAAAAAGGAAAGAAGAGAGAAGCCGCTGAAAAAACTACTGTAAAATGGCACACAGGCCAAAACACCCCACTCGGACCCCAAAACCAAAACCGCTAGGGTCGCTAAGGAAGAAAAAATATCCTGTATGCACAGGAGCAATCCTACATCTAAGAACGAGATCCACTTCCTCTTTGCAGAGGAACGCCACCTGAAACGGTTGTAATGATGAGTTCTGAAAAATCCTTCTGTTGCGTTCCTTCCAGATATTCCACCAAAAATGGATCATCACCCCATCAAATGCCTTTCGATGCTCTCTGTCGATCCTACTGCGGCATCTTCTCCAAAAATTGTGTGTTGAGCCCGTTGGGGCTACTGAATCCAGCAATGAAAGGCCAAACCACCGCTTGATGAAACTCCAAACTTGCTTGGAGAAGATGCAGTCCTTGCTTAAATGTGTTGGCGTCTCGGGTTTCAACCCACACAGCTTGCAGATGGGGTCATTTGACCAATGTCGCTTAATCAAATTTTCGGCCGTTAGAATTTTCTTGTGCAGCAGGGTCCGTGCAAAATATTTGCACTTCGGCTCAGCTTTCGCTCTCCAAATGGGCATGATTTTTAACTTGCTATAAACGGGCTGAAATTGAATGTTATAGGTGTTATGAAACACGTCGTTGACGTTTGATCGGCTCTTGCTCTCAACAGTAATTTAAATGTAGAAGCGAATACAAGAGAATAATTGTGGGATTATTCTTTATTGCTTTCTGTAGATTGATCTTTACAATGGAGGATCTTCCATATATATATAGTCCAGACATGTCCTAAAGTTTTGGTAAGCGCACACACAACAAAACGGATTAGGATTAGGATTCCTCTTTTTCCAAAGTCCATATGTTTTACCACAACTCCCCCTTGGGCGATTACCACGATATTATGCCTCGTTAAAAACTCCATCCGAAAAACCTAGTGGGAAAAAACGGTTTATGGAGAAAAGAGTACATATATACCGTTCTTGTAAATTGCACATATATTACCTCATTAAAAATTTTATGAGAAACTTCAGGAAAACTCATAATAAGAAAAAGCGTACAATAATAATCTTCAAGATTTGATTGAACATTCTTCTAGAATAGTCATTGTATATCTTCTGGACATAACAATTAGGATTATTTAATCAAGGAGTTCTCCCCCTGATTTTTGTATTTCTCTTAATCTTTTCATGCCAAGCCCACGTATGCATCTTTCAAAAATTGGTGGAGCTAAAATCTTTGTGAGTACATCTGCAAGGTTATCACAAGATTTGACACGAGTTACCATAATTTCTCTATTCTTTTGCAATTCATGCGTATAGAAAAATTTAGGTGAAATATGCTTCGTGATATTTGATTTAATATAACCCGATTGAAGTTGTGCAATACAAGCTGAATTATCTTCATAGATAATAGTAGGGTAGGCGCAATATTGATTCCACATGCATTCTGTACATGCTGATGAACACGCCTAAGCCAAATACTCTCTTAGGCTGCTTCATATAATGCAATAATTTCAGAGTGATTAGTGGACGTTGCTACCAATGTCTGCTTAGATGACTTCCATGAGATAGCTGTACCACCACTAAGAAATACAAACCCAGTCTGTGATAATCCGTTATGGGGATCAGACAAATATCCTGCATCAGTATACCCAATTATACTAAGATCTTGTTTCTTCTGGAAATATAATCCAAGATCAATTGTACCTCTAAGATATCTAAGAATTCTTTTTATACCAGTCCAATGTCTTTTGGTTGGAGCCAAAGTAAAACCTTGCTAATAGGTTAACAGCAAAAGCAATATCTAGCCTTGTACCATTTGCAAGGTACATTAATGCACCAATGGCACTTAAATAGGGATACCTAGATCCTAATATTTCTTCCCCTTCTTCTTTGGGTCTAAAAGGATCTTTTCTATATCAAGGGATCTCCCCATCATGGGTGTACGTTCTGGGTGTGCATTTTCATGATGGAACCTTTTTAATACCTTCTTGGTATATGCAGACTGGTGCATTAAAATCCCTTCGTGGGTATGCTCATGCTGCAAGCCTAAGCAAAATTTAGTTTTACCTAAATCTTTCATTTCAAATTCAGATTTTAGGTAAGTACTTGCTTCTTCGATGTCTTTTGTAGTTCCGATGACATTAAGGTCATCAACATAGACTGATATTATGCAAAATCCTTTCTCAGATTTTCGTATAAATAAACAGGGACAATCTTCATTCTTCAGGAATCCCTTCTCTTCTAGAAAATCGCTAAGACGATTATACCACATTCTTCCAGATTGTTTTAAGCCATAAAGTGATCGTTGCAATTTTACACTATACATGTTATGTTTTTTTGGTTTAGGGACGGTAATTCCTTCAGGGACTTTCATATAAATTTCAGCATCTAATGACCCATATAAATATGCGGTCACGACATCCATTAATTTCATCTGCAGGTTCATACTTGCTGCCATTGATATTAAATACCGGAATGTGATTCCATCTATTACAGGAGAATAAGTCTCATCAAAATCGATGCCAGGTCTCTGCGTAAACCCTTGTGCTACTAGTCTTACTTTATATCTTACCACCTCATTATTTTCATTTCTCTTTCGAACGAAAACCCATTTGTGTCCTACAGGGAATATACCTTCAGGGGTTCGGCCTAGGGGCCCAAATACTTTTGTTTTATTTAGCGAGAGTAATTCAGCTGCGATTGCTTCTTTCCACTTAGGCCAATCAGAACGCTTCTTGCATTCTATCAATGTTTTTGGCTCAGGATCTAGATCAATTTTAGCAATCTTCTCAGCAAAATATATGTCGACATTAGTAGTCTTTCTATCGTATACTTCTCCTGTTTCAACATAATTTGTTGAATTATCTATTATTCTTTCACATTCATCCTGATTAACCGGTATATTTAAATCAGGAATTTTTGGTCTCTCATCGTGAGTTTTTTTCTATGTGCACATTCTCAGTGGGTTGTTCATCTACAGGATGTGTCACTACAGGTGTACGTTCACTTTTATTTTCATTTTCTTTCTGCCCAGTCTTAAGCTTTTTAGGACATCTCCATGTAGCGGTAGACTGAGTAGATGCACTTTTTTCTTTATTAGCATTTCTACTTTGTCTCCCCCTCTTCAGTATACGAGGAGTCATTGTAGATTTTACTTGGAATTCCAATTCATCCACTTCATGTGGTATTTCTATTCTTTCAGGTGCGTTTACTGTAGGTATGTGAGATTTTATAATCCCTTTAGTATCCGTGAAGGCTTCAGGCAGCTCGTTTGCAATTCTTTACAAATCTATTATATTCTGAACTTCAAGTTCATTTTCTTTAGTGCGAGGATCCATTCCAAAGACCCCAGTGCTTTCCTATGTTATTTCTTGGCATTCGTCCCTAACGAGATACTTTCCTCCCCCTAATGCCGGGAAATGATCTTCATTAAAAATACTATCAGTGAACCGAGCCGTATGCAAATCTCCAGTTAATGGCTCTAAATATTTTATTATTGATAGGCTTTCCAATCCTACATAGATCCCCAAACTACGTTGAGACCCCATCATTGTTCGCTGAGGTGGTGGTATAGGAATGTATATGGCACATCCAAATTTGCGCAGATGGAAAATATTTGGTTTTATTTTTCACAGTAATTGTATTAGTGATACATCGTGATATGCACATGGTCTAAGTTGAATTAATGCTGGTGCATGCAACACAGCATGCCCCCAACAAGTAGATGGCAGCTGACTGTTCTGTATCAATGGTCTCGCAATTAACTTGATCCTCTTAATTAATGGTTCTGCTAGACCATTTTGTGTATGCACATGTGGCACAGAGTGCTCGACTTTAATTCCCAGAGCCATACAATAATCATTAAATACCTTCGAGGTAAATTCTCCAGCATTATCCATTCTGATGGATTTAATTCTTGAATCTGGAAAATTGGCTCGTAACTGAATTATTTGGGATATTAATCGTGCAAATGCATGGTTTCTAGTAGAGAGAAGCCATACATGACTCCACTTCATGGAAGCATCAATCAACACCATGAAGTACCGAAATGGCCCTGACAGGGGACTAATCGGACCACAAATATTACCTTGAATTCTTTCAAGAAATGATGGTGATTCTTTCTCACTTTTAAAATTGAGGGTCGAGTTATTAATTTTCCTTTTGCACATGCAACGCACATAAAATCTTCATGACTAGGGAAATCATTCTTCTTTAAATTATGACCATTTGAATTATTAGTAATTCTTTTTATCATACTTAGACCAGGATGTCCCAAACGATCATGCCATATTCTGTATGACTCATTATTTCTTAGGATCGTTTGCATTGTAATATGTTTTTGAGTTGGCTTAATATATGTGTAGCACAATGCTTGGCGCATGAAAGGAAAAATTTCGACAATCTTCTTGTTGTCTCCCATTGACTTAGTCATAATTAAGCGTTCCTCGCCATGATCATCATTTGTTTCTAAATGAAAATTATTTGCACGTGTATCCTTAAATGAAAGCAACGTTCTCATTGATTCTGAATAAAGTAATGCTTATTGGATTACTAGTTCTGTTCTATTAGGGAGAATTATAGTGGCTCTTCCAACGCCAACTATATGCGTATCACTTCTGGTGATAGTAGTAATATTTTCATCATTCTTTCTAATAATCTGAAAATATCGTGTGTCCCTACGGATTGTATCGGTTGTGCAACTATCAATTAAACGTAATTCCTCTTCCATTGCCACTTGTACTCCACGAGTTCTATAATAAAGCAATTTAATTTATTCAGCATGCAACTAAAATAAACTTTAAATAGAACAATATTATAACTAAAAATATATTATACTGAAAACCGTCTGTAAGACGCTTATTACATAATTAGACTACATGAGCCGACTCCAAACCACAAAATTCATGCAGGAAATAAAATAATTAATGTATACTATTATTTATTACTATACTACTGGATAGCTAAATAAGAACTCAAAAAGAGTCTCCGTGCACATCTTCTTCTTGATCATCTTGAATATCATCAGTTTCTATGTTTGTGCGCATGCCTTCAAGGTTTTTCATGATAACATCCCAGCTGTCATTGGACGTGATGGCTGCAGGCACATCTTCAGTCTTCTCAAGAGCTTCAATCTCTTTTTTTTTCCTCAGGTTCAGAAGATTCTTGCTTTTTGTCCTTGGACTTGGAACATTCTCCAATTTCCATCTTCTTGGTAGAAACAAAGTGAGCTTCATGCTTAGCTTCATGCTGATTATTCTTGAGCTGGGCCTTCAATTCTTGGTAGAGTTTCACTATATGTTTAGGAGTGCGACAAATTCTAGACCAATGGCCTTTCATCCCACACCTATAGCAATCCTGGTCCTGCTTGCCATATTCTCCCCCTGGTGGAATCTTCTTTGATTTCTATTGTTCCTTCTTCTTGAAGTTAGGAACCTTCTGGTTCTTTCCCTTCCATGGTGCCTTCTGTGGCCTCTTCCCTTTTCCTTCATTCTTCTGAGATGAAGAAACAACATGTGCTTCAGGCTTACTTAAGCTGCCAGTAGGACGAGTTAGATGGTTCTGTATCAATTCTTCATCTTCACCTTGGTCTTGCTGTAGAGCATTACTAAGGTCAATGTACTTCTTGTACTTTTCTTTCTTGTACTGAAGACTTAAATAGGTGAGTTTAGGGTGGAAGGTTGACAGGTTTTTTCTATGAGCTCTGATTCAGTCAGATTAATGCCACATAGCTTCATGCGTGTGACAATCCCATAGAGCTTGGCATTGTAATCCTCAACAGTCTTGTAGTCTTGGTAGCAAAGATTCTGCCATTCGCGTTTCACCCGAGGGAGAAGTACAGTCTCCATCTTTTCAAAACGTTCATGCAATGCATTCCACAAGACCTGAGGATCACGTTCAGTCATATACTCATTCTTCAGTGATGAGCTTATGTGATGCCTGAGAAAGTGTAGAGCTTGCGCCCTTTCAGCACTTTTTGCGTTCTTGTCATTGGGTTTGATAGCATGCAAAAGATTTTTCCCATCCAAGACAATCTCAGCATCTAAGGACCAAGAGAGATAGTTGCTTCCCTTCGAGGCCAACTCAGTGATCTCTCTTTTCACAAGATCAGACATGTCTACATGATAAAATAATGTGCATATAAGTTTACTTTTAGTAAACATATAGTATACAAAAATAACGTGGATAGTAATATATTTTATAGCATCTACAGATAATAATGGCTTACAATTTTCAGAATTATTCACCAATTAAATATGCTATATATATAAAAAAATGAAATCTGAGTCTCGTATGTGGTTTCAAATTCAGAGAACTCATATATAATTTTAATTACTGTGATCATGCAAAATAGCAATAAATCAATTCAAATCGTAATTTACTTATGTATGAATCAAAAATAATATAATACTTTAAAAATTCTCCGTCGAGAGAGCACCACCAGTACTACTTGGCAAAAAGCGACCCTGCTGTAGCTTGCGTGCAGGCAGGTAAATAGCTGGAAGCGATCGCACGCGGGCGGTGCCGACCGGCATGCAAGCGGCCGGGTGGTTAGGTCGCATACCGGCGTCCAGTGGTGCGTGATTCGCGCGTCTATTACTTTTCTAGATCCAAGCTACGGTCGGATTTGGCCTTCGAGGCTAGTACTGATTTTACGATTTTTTTTTTCATCTAGCATATTAGAACACATTCAATCTAATCTACTTAAGGAAAAACTTCTATACCTTCGGTTCTTGCATTTGGAAGCGAAGGTTGTCGCGTAGGACAGTTCGGCTAGGCCGCGGTGACTTGCAGGCGTGACGATGAGTTGATGCAGATACGTTCGTCAACAACGTCGATGTTCTCGGCGTCGTCGAAATGGATTGTCGATGTACCGGCCTGGGTAGATGTATGGCTGCAGGCTCGATGGCGTCAACTTCGGCGATGTCGATGTAGAGATAGTCGTGCTGATAATGTGTTATGAAACACGTCGTTGACGTTGGATCGGCTCTCGCTCTCAACAGTAATTTAAATGTAGAAGCGAATACAAGAGAATAATTGTGAGATTATTCTTTATTGCTTTCTGTAGATTGATCTTTACAATAGAGGATCTCCCACGTATATATAGTCCAGACATGTCCTAAAGTTTCGGTAAGCGTCCACATAACAAAACAGACTAGGATTAGGATTCCTCTTTTTCTAAAGTCCATATGTTTTACAACAATAGGCACTCTTTGTAGTATATTCGCCGATCCATGTCCATCGACAAGTGATGGTGTCTTCCATGTCTGTGGTCAACTGCACATGATTGATTATATTGCTTCCCATAATGTTACATATTCTTTGAGTTCTTGTACTGTTAAAATTGGAAAATCTAGACCAGTCCCTTTCGACAATTTTAGTTGTCAACATCTAATAATACATAATAAATTCCGGTGCATATATTACTTATTTCATGCGCATAAGAATTTTGTTATTTTCATATGGGTTTTAAAAATAATTTTAAAATCTCACCTCTGCGTCAGCAAGGTGGCGTACTAACTAGCCGTGAAATACGTCGTATGAAAAGTCAATTCGTGGAAAAAATGGCACCGGTGCCGCTTCCTTTATCCAGTGGGACGTCGTCGTCCATAGCAGCCTCTAGCAGCAGCGCGGTAGCTTTCCTCCAGAGATTCCAGCTAATTTGCAAGAGGATAGAAAAACGACATCTTGATGGCCTGAGGATCAAAATGTCACATATTATTGGTACGGCGGCCGGACGAGAGAGCAGAATCGGATTGCATTTGCTTGGCCTCCAACTCGGGCTCGTGTCCCTTTTGCATGTATCTTTGCCCCTGGCTGAAAGTATATATGTAGCGTATCGTTTGATATCTGATGTGATACGTATATATACATAATCTTTGCCAAGCAAACTGAAGAATCGACTCATGTCATGGAAATTTGTTTAGTTTTTAGGCAACAGGCAACAGCGTGTCTGGATTAATTAATAACCTAGTGTCTGAGGAAGAGCAATAAGTTAAAGCTACCCTGTACCTGTAGTAGAAGTATGTGATCAAATCTGGTTTCTAATGTTTCGTTGAATGAAAACTCAAATGTGGTGACTTTAATTTGTCAACTTTAAGATATGTCAGTTTAACCTTTTAAAGGTCCTTGTAGGTGCAGGATAGGATGCATGTACGCTTATTTATAGGTACAAAAACAATTCTTGTGACACTAAACAATTTCAAATATAAATGCTATCAACTATTATCTCTGTCCACAAAAGATATTAATAATGGATTTGTGCAAGTCAAACTAGTGCATAGTATTAGCGTTTATGTCTCCCAACTAATTTAATATAAAAATATGATGTAATTAATTTAGTACTCCCAAGGAGTACTTATTTAACCAAATTAATCTCAGTGATCCCAAGAAGATGCCACCCATATCTCCACTACATCAAGATACGCGATCCCGATTGCGTACATACGCATATAGCAGCCATATTCCTTCTTCCTTTCCTAGGATATAAGGCGAAAGCACTTTTTATTCGCATCCTATAATATAAGGTGTGATTTCTGTAGACGACTGTACATAGGACTTCAATATAGGGTCCCTGTGATTATAATAATATATAAATAATCTAATTGTGACTTAAACATCCTAAATTATGAGGTACATTAATATGTCAAAACACCATAGTACAATAATCCTATAATCTACCTCGCTCGGACATGTTTCTTTGGTGATCATGAGTGTTTATTTACCAAGAATAATCCACCATAATAATTCTAATAATCTACTTGTTATCAAAGAAGGTGGTACGTGGTACCAGTGGCTCTTTTAAGGGGGGGTAAAAGAACTTATGGCTATTGGGGCAAGACACAAAATCCCAGCAGTTTGAGCTCAGCAGCGTTGCTTGATTCGGGTTGAAGCCCAACAGTAAGTCTTTCCTGTACGAATCAAGGTCCAGCCAGCCCTGTTAAGAAAACCCAGACAGCCCAGGATGAGGCCATGCCAAAGAAAAAAGATGGGACTGTGGCCGTGGACGAATGCCGCCGCCCGCGGCCCGCCCCAGTCGCCGTACGTGCCGCCAATGCCGGCACCGGAGCCCACGACCAAACACGTCAACTCCGAGCTAGTTAACGTGTGTGAACACTGCACAGTTGGCACAAGAAGAGACGAGCCCCAGCCGTTGGCTCCCCTGCTTTTCCTCTCCGGCGTGCTCGCCGACGACAAGAGTTGTGGCCGGCTCCCTCGCTCCCTCTCCTCCTTTCTCTCCACTAAACCTTCTCCTTCATCCCATCTCTCTCTCCTAGTAGTACTGAGCATCTCTCTCTCCTAGTAATACCCCTCAGTAGTTAGTATTTAGCATGTCGTCTTTCACCTTGCAGGTCGCCATCATCCCCCAGCTCTAAGGAAGCCGCTCTTAAACCCTCCATCGATTGTTACAACATCATTTTTGGTTTGGCGGAGACATCGGCCCTTGCCGGCTTTATCAACCACTTTAAACCATCTCGTTGCACGGTTAATCCATCCTGTTTCCATGCATCCGAGCTGCCTCTTGAGATTGTGTACGTGTCCTTCTGACCGCGTTTGGCCTTGACGTATTTCGGTCCTTTTAAGGATCTTAATTTGGCTGAACTGTATGTAGTATATATGTTCTTTGTATATAAAAAAAAAACACGTCGCCGATCTGCCGTGATCTCCTTATGTTCTTCTCTCTCGGGCTTGCAAGTAGTGTTAGCTAGCGTCATGCATTATGACGGTGATGCACACTGCCTTGCGGTGGTTTTGACACGCTGCCTTGCGGTGGTATTGCACACGCCGCCTGACGCACGTGGTACACATGCATGTAATACACCATACCGTACCGTGTACCAAGTGTCAAGCGAGGTAATTAACGACCACACCAGGCCAGGATTGTAAACGCCCGACCTTTGGCTGTTGGCGCATTGGCTGTGGATGAGGAATGAAATCTCGGTGATGTTGAACGTGTTGTTACGTACGGTGAGAAGAAGTAAGTTTCGTGCATCTAAGTAAAACATCTCTACATCGTGGACCGTTATTGCTTCTCCATCCAACCTTCTTTACCATATACAGTATATATTTACCGGCACTGCTGGGATCTTGCTGTTCTTGTCGTCGTGCGCCCGCCGAACCATTAAATCGCCACGAGGCCGTGTACCGTACGGACGTGTCGATCCAGAGGAAACCGGCCGGTTACTAGCTACGTCATCGTCGTCGTCGTCGTTGTCAATTCTGCTACGAGTTGTTAAAAAACACGGTTCAAAATTCCCGGGCCCACTCATGTTCCTGTGTCCCTGTGTCTGGCACCTTCATCTTGCCTCTCCTCGGGTGGTCAGGCTGAGTCCTGAGAGACTGTGGCTTTTACCCATTTTTGACCGAGAGAGAAAATAGTCACATTCAAAGCACAGATTTATGGACGATTCATTTTACATGGATGTGGTACCATCCTCATGAGAAGATCTCTTTCTTGACGGCAAAGTTCGGCGGCTAAGAGCATCTCCAGTCACAGGTCCAAAATCAGGCCCCTATATTTTCATTTGGGAGGTGGCTTGCAAAAAATAGGGGTTCAAATTTACTCTCAACTCCAGTAGAACAAGCAGTTCAGGACCCCATCTCAAAAGAAAAAGTGGTATGGGACCTATGAATGAGAGGAGATAGGGGATCCTATATCTAGGGGGTTGAGATTATAATTTAAGAGGGCATGCAAAATGAGGTCCGATTTAAGGGCTCCACTGGACTTGAATTTTTGTCCAAACTCCTAAAATTTAAGATAGGGATTCAAGTAGGAGCTTGGCTAGAGATGCTCTAGCAGCATGGATCGAGTTTTTTTTTTTCCTCTCTCCGAAAGGCAACTGCGATGGTGATCTTTATAGTTAAGAAATACACGGTATTTCGGACTCACGTGTGAGTGCGTATATAGCTGTTCAAAAACACATCCCTGCAGCACAGTTAGAACAGTATGTTGATACAGAAGTTTCAAATACAGCCCAATGAGGATGATCAACCTTTTGTCCTATTTCTACTTTCTCATCCAGACTTGTTGAAGAGATCTATTACCATGATCATGATCTCGAGGTAACAATCACTACAGGAAACCGCCGCTTTGCCGAGTGCCTGGACCTTTGCCGAGTGCCAAATATCGCGGACTCGGCAAAGGTTGGCACTCGGCAAAGCCTTCTTTGCTGAGTGTCCGACACTCGGCAAAGTCAGGCACTTGGCAAAGACTATTTTTGCCAAGTGTCTCGCACTCGGCAAAGACCCGCACTCGGCAAAGAAATGCCCGGGGCCGACGCCGTCTTGCGCCGTTATCTTTGCCGAGTGCCAGACGTTTGGCACTCGGCAAACTGATAACTTTGCCGAGTGACAACCCTAGGCACTCGGCAAACTTTTTTTTTTACGCCCAAATTTTTTTTTAAGGTTTGCTACAGTCACACAAACAACATGTTGAAGTGCCCCGCCCCCAGCCCGCCCCCGCGCCGGAGCGCCGCCCCCCCCTCCCCCCCCCCCCCCCGCCGGAGCGCTGCCGCCCCGCGCGCCCGTCCCTCCCCTCCCCTCCCCTCCCCACCCCCGTCTCGCGCCGCCGCGCCCTGCCCCCATGCCACCCCGGCCCCGAGCTCCCCCGCCGGCCCCGAGCTCCACCGGCCCCGCCGTGCCCTGCGGCCGGCCAGCAGAGGGAGAAGAAGAGGAGCAAGAGGAAGAAAGAGAAGGGGGAGGAGGAAGAGGAAGAAAGAGAAGGGGGAGGAGGAAGAAGAGGAAGAAAGATAAGGGAGAGCCCGTTAATCCTCGCGCTGCTACGGTCATCCCCGCCGTCGTCGCCGGCCCTCGCTCTTGCCGTTCTTGCTGCCAAGGTAAGCCCTACCCTTGTAGTGTTAGTAGTAGTAGTTAGTAGTGTTAGTAGTTGTTAGTTGTAGTGTTACTAGTAGTAGTTAGCAGTGTTAGTTGTAGTAGTTAGTAGTGTTAGTTGTAGGGTTAGTAGTAGTAGTAGTAGTTAGTAAATTGTAGTAGTTAGTAAGTAGTAGTGGTTAGTAGTAGTAGTTAGTATTGTTAGTTGTAGGGTTAGTAGTAGTAGTAGTTAGTAAATAGTAGTAGTTACTAAGTAGTAGTGGTTAGTAGTAGTAGTTGTTAATAGTTATGTACTTCTTAGTATTAGTAGTGTTAGTAGTAGTGTTAGTAGTAGTTCTAGGGTTAGTAATTGTTGTTGTACTACTTCAATGTTTTCATCTGCATGGAAAGAGAACTAAAGTACATGGCTCCTCTTGATATATTGGTGGTTGTTGGCCTTCGTGCCCTTGTTTGGTATATATGTGGTTGTTGGCCTTCGTGCCATGTTTTTTGTAGGTTTTGGGAACCTCCCCGTACAAGGGAGGTGCTGCCGAAATTTTGAGTCGACACTAACCATTTTTGCCCTTTTTTGCAGGAGGAGGACCTGTGGGAGGGACTCGGCGACCCCGATCGTATTCGTCGGCGCTGCGGGTCTTCCTGCACCGCGTCGACTCGACACTGCACCGACTCTCCACCGCCCCGCTACCCTGACCTCACCGGCACCCTAGGTATAACCCCCTCCTCCTTTGCATTCATGTTGTATATGATCACGTAACCTAGTTAGGTGTCTCCCGTTCGAAAGAGATACGGTTGGAGGTATGCATATCTTTGCATATCTGCAACAGTATCTCTTTCGGATTGTCCACGTATTTTGGACGGCCCGCGGATACGTAGATGAGGTTAGTTTCCATGGTTCGTTCCGGTCCGAGACAGACTTTCGGCATCACCTCCCTGTTGTTCTCCGGATACACACTCTCCCTTGCAGGACGTGTATCAGGAGAACAGCGGGGAGGTGCTGCCGAAATTCTGTCTCGGATAGGAGCGAAGCATGGAAACTGACCTCGTCTACGCATCCGCGGGTGGGATTAGGACCTATCCTCACCTATTAGATGGTAGGCACACCGAGCAGATGCACCATGGTTATATTACTCGCTTAGATATGTATATGCCAGAGTATGGAGAACTGTGATTGGATGTACATGGGCCACCCAAGTATGACCCCAGAATGGATTACTAAGACTAATGCTTTCTTGGAGCATTCATTTGGCGAGGCTGCTCAAGGGTCGAGTCGGATGCCGTGTCCCTGCCGCAAATGTGACAACCGTGTAAGAAAGACGAGGAAGGCCATGGGGGAAAATTTTTGCAAGTATGTATTCACGCCAAACTATACCTGCTAGATCCACCATGGTGAAACCGATCGTATTAGAGAGAAGGTGGTGAGACCACGCCTCGAGTCTTTTGATGGAGATGCTGGGGTAGCTAAGGATGGCAACGGGGCGGGTTCGGGGCGGGTGGAGCGTTCGCGGACCCACACCCGAAACCCGAAAACAAAACCCGAACCCGCCCCGAACCCCGGTTCGGGGGGAATTCTGCCCCCACCCCTGAACCCGCCGGGTCCCCGAAACCCGACGGAGGACCCGACACCCGAGTAGGGGTACTGCAGCCATGACAGAAATAATATATTCACTGATTTAAATAGCAGCAAAAAAACTTGATAAGTAACCCAATAAAATAAATACAAATAGTCACTATTTATTGAAGAAACTCTAAGCAACAACTCCATAGTTCATAATACGCAATTACACAAACACAAAGATAGCAAAGTTTAGAGTTACATTGGGACAGAATTACAGAAACGATCACAGGATGACAGATTGACAGGAAGCAGCACTCCATGCTGTCCAGGACTCCAGGCAAGCAGCAAGCAGCAAGCAGCACTAGCACATCCAGTGTCTCCAGGCGAGGTCTTGTGACCTTGTCACTGTCCAGCGGCAGCAAGCAGCACAGCACAGCAAGGCAGCAAGCAGCCAGCCAGCCAGCAAGTAGCAACGGCAGCAAGCCAGCAAGCACTCCAAGCAGCAAGCAGCAAGTAGCCTCACAGTCACTGTCTCACTGAGTTACAGGAATATCACAGATTCAGTCACAGCTCATCAGTCACAGCACAACTCATCATTCTTCATCAATAACCGTGGAATCAGGTTCATCCTACAAAATAAAATTGCATGCAATAGTTTATTACTTAAATATTCAATGAATCATTAATTCAAAAGTAGAATAGCACAACAACAATACCATTTCTTCATCTTCTTCTTCAAGACAAGTCATCAACGCACCAACAAAAGTAGATTGAGACCCTACAGTTGCAAAGCATTTGTAAATTAGCATTGTAACTTATAAGAAATGAGAACATTGACTTACAATTACACAATTTACCTCACATCTCGGCGCGAGATCACGCTTGCATACACATAAGTGCTTCTACCATTGATGGTTCAAGTCTACTACGATGTGGACTAATTATTCTCCCACTAGTGCTGAAGACTGATTCGGATGCCACTGTTGTTACTGGAGTAGCAAGGACATCACGTGCAATTTTTCGCAGAGTAGGGTATTTGACCCTAGCATGTTGCCACCACTGAATAATATCCAACTCTTGTGTCCTAGGCAATAATGGCTCCTCCAAATACAAATCCAATTCCGTGCGCACATAAGTGGAGGTCACTGCTGATTGCTTTGACATATAATCATCAAAAGTGTCAATCCAGTCTTCATCTTCCATGGTTTGAGTATTGCTTAGCCTAGTTTGAGTGCCATCAGTTGTAGCAACTGTAACAACCCTAAAAATCCACACAATCTAAAAATCCCAACCAATTAAAATTTTTCATTTATTTATTGTGAAAACCCATTTTTCTTGTGCAAGCATATATGTTTCATTATGAAATTGGTAAATAAAGGAGTGTAGTTTGCATTTTAATTCCATTCACATAGAATAATAACTTATGCATCACATTTGGGATTTATTGCAATTTATGTTTGTATTTACTCAATATTTAAAATGGGCAATATATGTATATATACACTAAATTGAAAATAGAAAAGGAGAAAGAGAGTTAGGCCAGCCATTCGGCCAGCCGGGTCGCTAAGCCAGCCCAAGCCAGCCCGACCTTCCTCTCCTCACCTCACCCGCGCGCGGCCCACGTTGTGGCTCGGCAGCGCGCGCGCGACCGGCACACACAAGCTCGCGCTCGCTGCCAACCCGGCCCCGCCTGTCAGCCGCTCTCGCCCCCCCCCCCACTGTTCTTCTTCCTCACGAAGGCGACGCGCCTGCCGGGGGTGTCACGCGAATGGCGTGACCCCGGTCCCACAGCCGACAGCATGGCAGAGCCCTGACCCCGCTGTCCCCCTCCTGTCCCCTCCTTTCTTGGCCGCCAAGCGAACCCGCGCCCATCCGGAGCCCTAGATCCACTCGAGCCACGGCCCTTCGATCGGTCGAGCGCGATCAGGACCGTTCGCCATTGGAGCTGGCCAAGCTCGCCTATAAAAAGGAGCTCACCCCGAAGCCCTACCCTCATTTTCCCTCGCCGCCACCGCAGCACAGACCGGCACACTGCACCAAACCGAGAGAGAGAGCGTAGGAGAAGGGCGGAGCAGAGGAGGAGAAGCTGCCGGAGCGCCGCCGCCGCGGAGCACGCCGGAGCCGGACACGGAGGAGAAGCCCGAGCTGCGGACGAGGAGCGGCACGGCACTGCGATCGCTCTGCACGGCTCCGACTTGCCACTGCACCGCCATCCTAGCTTCACCGACACCACGGTGAGCCATCGCACGCCATGTCCGAACCTTGCCCTGCTTTTGCCATGGCGTTCCACCCTCGGGACGCGCAGGCACGAGCCTTTACCGGCTCGGGAAGATCACCTGCACCATGCACTCATTCGACCGGCCGAAACCCCCGGACTACAAGCTTGCTAGACCGAGAACGCAGCACGACGCGTTCTCGGCGGAGCGCGTTCACCACCGACGCGTTCCGACGCCGAATCACCCGTTCCGAGCAATCCGACTAGCACCCGTATAGGTTAGAGCGTCGTGGAGCACCGCCACGACCCCCCTCGAGCTAGCTACGCGGATCTAAGCGCTAGAGGAAGCCTGAATCGCCTTGGCCGCGTGCGCCGCGACCTTACCGGAGCGCCGCCGCGAGCCGTCGCCAAAAGAAGGTCATGCCATGGCTAAAGTTCGCCACTAGAGTGTTGTATGCTTCTCTGGCCTCACCAATTTGACAAGACCGCATTCGATTGAACCAATACTTGGTCGTAGCCGCGTTGCCGCCTTCCGCCGTCGTCGGCGACACGCCGCCGCCACGACCGAGCACTTTAGGAATCTCGGTAGCCAAAATTGGTAGTTGGTATACCACCGCCATAGACCCTGGACGCGTATACATCTCCTAGAAGACCCCCTTAGCCCCGCCGGAACCTCACAGTCGCGGCGACATCGCCGCCGACACGTTCCGCCTCGCCTAAATCCGTTCCGAGTACCCCCGGTCGCCTCGCGCTGCGGAGAAAGGCCGCCGAGGTTCGCCAAGTCTGCCTCGGCACCGCCGCTAGATAGCCGAGCCCCGAATCACGACTGTCGCCTTGGCTACGTGCGCCTCCACCTCGTCGGAGAACCGCCGTATGCCGAGGGAGAGAAGGAGGCCATACCACGACTCTAACCCGCCACCATCTGGTCGGACGACTGCCTGAGCACGCCAATTGGGGAAAGCCGAGCCCTGTCTTGCCGAAATATGGTCATCGCCGCCCTGTCATCGTCCGCCGCACCGGAGAGACACCGCCGCCTTGAACAGACGCCCTGGAACCCTGCTAGCACCGAATCTCCGATTCGCCCGAGCCTCCCCGGTAGACCTCGGGAGAGCGGCCCCCTCGGGCGCCCAAATTTCCGATTCGCCCGAGCCTCACCGGGAGAGCTCGGGAGAGCAGCCCCCTCGGCGCCCAAATGTCCGATTCGCCCGAGCCTCCGCGGGAGACCTCGGGAGAACAGCACCCTCGGGCGCCCAAATTTCCGATTCGCCCGAGCCTCACCGGGAGAGCTCGGGAGAGCAGCCCCCTCGGCGCCCAAATGTCCGATTCGCCCGAGCCTCCGCGGGAGACCTCGGGAGAACGGTACCCTCGGGCGCCCAAATTTCCGATTCGCCCGAGCCTCACCGGAAGAGCTCGGGAGAGCAGCCCCCTCGGCGCCCAAATGTCCGATTCGCCCGAGCCTCCGCGGGAGACCTCGGGAGAACGGCACCCTCGGCGCACCAAATCTCCGATTCGCCCGAGCCTCCCCGGGAGAGCTCGGGAGCGCGGCACCCTCGGCGCCCCGAATCTCCGATTCGCCCGAGCCCCGCCGAGCTAAACCGAACTACGCCGAGCTCCGCCGAGCTAAGCCAAGCCTCGCCGAGCTACGCCAAGCTCCGCCGAGCTAAGCCAAGCACCGCCGAGCTCCGCCGAGCTACCCCCAACCACAGCCGAGCTACCCCCGACCACCGCCGAGCCACGCCGAGCTACGCCAACTCCGGCAACTCTCTGGGAACCAGCATCGAACACCTGGTGGGCGACCATCGGGTCTGTGTTCTGTTGAGGCGCCACTTGCCGCACTACTGGACCCGCGCGCCACGTGGACCAATCCCGAGCTGCCCCTGATTAACCGACCAGTTTTCCCATTTTCAGAAAATAGGATAATCTTCAGAAATTCATAACTTATTCATACGAAGTCCAAAAATTGCGCACCATATATCAAAATTCTCAGAAAAATGAGATCTACAATCTAAGACTCTGTTTGAGTGCATTTGGCTCTTTATTTTATTTAATTTTTCTGAAATACTCTATAGGAGTCGCTGACGCGACTATTTCGTGTTCGATTTCAGAGCCGAAGGAGGATCTGACTAAGGAAGACGACCACGAGTACTTCCAAGAGCTAGGAGACGACTACGAAGGTGCCACGTCCCACCAAATCCTTAGATCCTAATTACGCATTGCAAATGACATTGTTGCTATTGCTTTATGATTATGTATGGATTGGTTGCATGGTAGTATATTTGAATTCCCTGCCTTGATAAGACTTTACCCTGCTGTCCGCTGCTAGGTTAGCTGCTGCTTAATTTACTGTTACTCTTCCACTACTTTCTACTTGCTATATGCTATGTGGTGGAATTGGGACGGCGTATAACTGATTATAACCACCGGGAGAGAGTGCTGTGTGCGTCTTGGCTGCGTGGTAAGGGTTGATGTCGACCAAGTGGGATGTGAGACGAGCCCATGGGGCAAGTCGTGCCGGGGGTGCAACCTGGGCATCCCCAAGCGAGGTACCTGTGGCGAGTAAAGTTGTTGAGGAGGTTCCGGGTGGGATAGCCTTGGTGGTTTGAAGCCCGTGGACGGAGGTGCCGTGATGGCACGGGGAGAGTATCCCCTAAGTGAAGATGCCTGCTTGGTCAAACCTAGGACGGACTAGTTTCAGGTTCATGGGAATCCTTTTCTACTCACTCGCTTCTGATGGGCGGGAGACGGCTGGACTACTTGGTAGGACGGTGCCACTACTGCTAGGTTGGAAGGTGATAAGGGTGGGCGGAGACGGTCGATGGGTTCGCGTTCCGTTCTAGATGCACAGAACCACTGGATAGGCCCGGTACTGTGTCTCCCAGTCTCAGCATAACGGTGTAGGATCCGGAATATCCCAGGGCTGAGTGGTAGGGTGGCATCGACCTAGGCAAGCAAGCACCCGGAATTCTGCCTAGGTGTTTGCGCAACACCTATGATGGCTAATCTTGTGGGTAGTGAAACCTCTGCAGAGTGTACGGTTGATCGATCGATACATATGCCAACCTGTTGGCTATGGACCTTTCCTGTGAAGCTTCTACTAGTGTAGTGAGTGTTCTTTTCTCCCCCTGGATAACATTTTTCTGGCAGTGTACCCGTTGTGGTAGTGTGCCGCTGAGATAGGCCCAAGAGGGAGTTGGGCCTGTCGAATGAGAATGAGGTGTGGGTATGTGAGGTGTGGTGATGGGAAAAGAGATGATGGTGATAACTGGTGATAAAACTTGACTAATTAAACATTGATTACAGCTGCATAGGAAAACCTCAGCCTATAGGCCTGCTTGTATAGCCTTGCATCCACTTTCCACAAAGCAAATGCTGCATAGGTGGGCTCCGTGGCCAGTACAAATCGTACTGATAAATTTGCTGTCAGGTGACGAGAATGAGTACGACTTCGAGGGAGATGATGACGAGGAATAGGGTCACGTGCTACACTCAAGTTGGCCGTGAAGAATGAATCGCTTCCGTATCTTCTAAAGCTTCTCTGAATGTTGATTCCGCCAATGTGGCGATGTAATAAGTGTTTATGTAAGACTTAATTACTGTTGTATGGATCCTGGTGTCAACTGAGATATGGGTAATTTCATGGATTGTCCCAAGCAATCTGTTGAATTACAATTCGAGCCTGTGGATTTCCCTTCGCGGAAATCGAGGTCGTTTCAAACATCCTCCATGTAATCTTGGTTTTCCAATACCAAATTGTATAGCAAATCTTTCACTTTCTTAACAACATCCATTGCTGTACTTTCAGCCCCATGTATTTTAATGAAGAGAGCATTCAATAGTCGTATTTTATACCGAGGATCTAGGACAGCAGCAACAGCCATCAAGCCATGGAGATCGGTCCAATATTTGTTGAACTTCTCTTTCATCTTAATAGACATTTCTTCTACCTTGGGTATGTCACTAATCTGCCACTTCCTAATTGCCAAATAAATGTTTGTGATTTTAGGAAAGAAGAGGTTGGTTGTGACATATTTAGTGCCTGATAGTAACTCAGTTACATCATAAAACATCTTTAATCTATCACAAAGGTCCCTAGCAAATTTCCAATCATCCTTTTCGGGAACACATGGAGCACGGGAAGCCAAGCGTTCAAAAACATCTTGGTACAAAAGTGCAGTGCTTAGCATAATATAAGTGGAGTTCCATCTAGTTTTGCAATGTAGAACTATCCTTTTTTCATATTTGCCTTTCATTTGTGCTGCCATTTTCTCAAATTTTTCATGTCTTTTAGGAGTGGCTGACCAATAACCAACACTGCCATTTTCTCAAATTTTTCATGTCTTTTAGGAGTGGCCGGTTCTACAGCAGGGACGCTGCAGCGCTGCCGTGCGTCCATGTACCCGTGCCGCCGTGTGCCCGTGCGCCACTCTTAGCTGCGCGCAGCAGGTAGGACGAGGACTCCAGGAGCTGCGACCGGCGGGGACGACGGGGAGGGGCTGACCGTCAGGCGAGTACGATGGGGATAATGGGAGCGGCGGCGCAGCCCCTCGCGCCTGGGCCTTGGGCCCCTGGCTGCTGGGAGGACCAGAGGAGTGGAGGAGTGGAGGGCCGGAGGCGGAGGAGTGGAGGACGACGGGTCGACGGCGAGGTCGCGAGCTGACCAGTGACGCGAGGACGAGGAGAACCGAGAGCGGGCGGGTGCTGCGGGTGGGCGGGGTGGCGGCTGCCGCGGGAGGGACGCACGGGGTGGGAGGTAGTGAGGTTAGGGTTAGTGTAGTTGCCTAGTTGGGCCTTTCAAGTTGGGCCTTTTTACACTCTGGTTGTATTTTGCGGGCCCCCGACGGGCACCCGCGGGGGGATTCCAAACCCGCCCCCGACCCGACCCGCCCCGTTCCGGGGCCCCGAACCCGCAAACCAGCGAGGGCAAAATTGGACCCGCCCCGGCCCCCGCCGGGTCTGAAACCCGCGGGTTTCGGGTCCAAACCCGACCCGCTGCCATCCTTAGGGGTAGCAGACTGGATGGATGACTTTCACGAGGCACGGTTCGGTGAAGGATTGGAGGATGACCCAGAGGAATCCGCAAAGACGTGCTATGCTATGCTGGATTCGGCCCAAAATCCCCTTCATGAAAAGACAATGGTTTCACAACTGGATGCCATTGGACGCCTAATGTCATTCAAGTTGCAGTGTAGCATGAGTCAAGGCCATTTTGATGGTATGTTGGCACTTTTTGGATCCCTGCTTCCGGAGGGTCACATGCTGCCGAATAACTTGTACGAGTCACAAAAACTTCTTCGTGCACTTAAGATGCCGTATGAGCACATTCATGCTTGTCCGAATGGGTGCATCCTATTTAGGAAAGATCACGAGAAAGCAACGCACCGTCCAAAGTGCAAATCCTCTAGGTATCTAGAGGTCGACACTAGTGATGGCAAGAAGGAGCAGCTTTGTATCCCCGCTAAGATCCTACGGCACCTTCCTGTCATACCGAGGATCCAACGGCTGTACATGATAGAGGAGTCCGCGAAACAGATGACATGACATAAACAAGGCAAAAGATATAACCCTGGCAAGATGGTACACCAATCGGATGGCGATGCATGGACCCACTTCAATGGCATATATCGTCGTAAGGCTCAGAACATACGTGTAGCGCTGGCAACAGATGGGTTCAACCCCTATGGATTGCTGGTGGCCCCGTACACTTGTTGGCCCGTGGTCGTGATCCCCCTCAATCTCCCCCTCCCCCCCCCCGGCGTCATGTTTCAACCCAAGAACCTTTTCTTGTCGCTGATAATTCCTGGATACCCGGGGAACAAGATGGGAGTGTTCATGTAGCCTCTCATTGATGAATTGATCCTTGCTTGGGAAAAGGGGGTACTGACATACGACCGAGTTGCAAAGAAGAACTTCACAATGCATGTGTGGTACCACTACTCCCTGCATGACTTCCTGGCGTATGGCTTATTCTGCGCGTGGTGTGTTCACGGGAAGTTCCCATGCCCAAGATGCAAGACAGCTGTGAGGTTCACTTGGCTGAAGAGGGGTGGCAAGTTCTCTTCGTTCGACCAGCATCGTCAATTCCTCCCTCTTGAGCATACATTCCGGTGAGACGTCAAGAACTTCAGGAAAGGGGTTCAAGTTACCGACCCTGCACCTCAAATGATGACCGGTGCCAAGGTCCGTGCTCAGGTAGAGACTCTCAAAGATGATAAAGAGAAAGGTGGTTTTATTGGATATGGGCAGAAACACCAGTGGACTCATAAATCGGGCTTGACTAGGTTCCCCTATTTCGATGACCTTCTTCTTCCACACAACATTGATGTAATGTACACAGAAAAGAATATCGCCGAGGCGCTTTGGGCAACACTCATGGACATCCCTGATAAGTCAAAGGACAATGTAAAGGCTAGACTGGACCTGGCAACGATGTGCGATAGACCAAAGCAAGTGATGAAGCCTCCCGCACCCGGTAAGAAATGGAGAAGGACTCCGGTCGATTTCGTATTGAAAAAGGACCAAAGGAAGGAGGCACTGCAGTGGATCCAGTCGCTAATGTTCCCTGATTGGCATGCGGCGAATTTGAGTAGGGGAGTGAACTTGTCCACCATGCAAGTGTTAGGGATGAAGAGTCATGACTTCCACATATGGATTGAGCGGCTCCTTCCTGCAATGACTCGGAGATACGTCCCCGAGCATGTGTGGTGCGTACTGGCAGAGTTAAGATTTTTCTTTCGCCAGTTTTGTGCCAAAGAGTTATCTCGGGACGTCATTGATGACTTGGAGAAAGTGGCACTTGTGTCGATCTGTAAGTTGGAAAAGATCTTCCCACCCGGCTTCTTCCTGGCGATGCAGCATCTGAAATTGCAGACACTCGACAAAATGCCGGGCGGAAGACAGGGCCGCCGTGTGGTCAACTCCCTCTACATGAGGGACCGCTCACCACCCCACGCTGAGGAGGACACTTTGCCAGAGCCGGCGCCGAGGAGGTCGAGGACCGCCCGCACCCGCGGCCGTCCGAAGACGCGCGTGGAGCCGACTCCCACCCCGCCGTTGGACGAGGACGACCAGGCAGAAGGGGGTGACACCTCCTCTGACTCGTCGGACCACGAGGAGGGGGCGACCGTGACAGTAGGGGGTTCCACTTCCACTACTGCTTCTGGCTCTACCTCGTCGGGAGTCTACTTGCGTAGGCCCTCGAAGCTCCCGACGCGGCCGATCCCACTTCACCAGCGCCCAGTGATTTGACCCAGGGCGACGAGTACATATCATTTCATTATTGTTTCATATGACATGCAGACTCTTAATGACTAACAATTGTTCTTAATGACTCTTGCAGCAACTGGGAAGTTGTGTCCAGGAAGGGCCGGCACATTAATGGCACGCTGGCCATTCTGATTCGGCAGCACTACCTTGGGATGGTCACCTACGCTGGGGTGCTTTCGCCGTCCTGGACGTGGGACCACTTCCACGCCGCTGATGATAGCGAGCATGGCACCGTTGCGGCGCGGATCAAGGCCGAGTTCTGGGTGAGTCTACGTCACACTAAATTGGTCAATACTATGTATTCATCGGTCGCACTAAAAAAATTAAACAATACATGATGTATGCATGCAGGACTTCTACAGATGCGACGCTAGGTTTGAGGCCCAAGCAACGCGCGTGCAGGACAAGATCTGCAGGTCCTGACTCTCGGACCTGTACTACGAGACGCGGCTCCAGTGCATCATCAACTACAACACCGACGTCCTTGGACAGGTGGTGAGGAAGCATGAGGCCAGGAGCATGACGCTCACGAGGGAGCAGTACCTCTTGGTAAGAAGTACTTTCATGAACAATAGATTGGCTTCATTTCATCTTCTGAGATATCAATAACTTGATGGCATGCAGCAATGTCCTGATTGGTGCGCCAAGCACCGCCTCTGCTGGGAGGCCATTGTGGACAGGTGGCTCTCGGCCGAGTGGGCGGAGGAGCACAAGATCCGTCGGGACTGCCGCCTGCAGATGGGTGGGGCGCCACACCACCAAGGCAACCAGAGCCTCAGCGCGTACGCCAAGACATGGGTAAATTTCTTTGTGCATTCATCTTTTTTTATATATTCTAACACTCAATTCTAACTACTTGTAATCGTTTTTGTGTTTTCCTCGCAGTCCCAGGCACACCAGGGCCAGGAATGCAACGAGTTCATGGCGTACGCCTTGACACACAAGGGCAAGACGACGGCCCCGGACGTCACATACAACCCGGCGGACGGCCCCGAGACGTACACCAATGCGAGCGTCCACAGCAAACTTAGCGAGTACACCTCGGCAGCTCGCCAGCGCCATGGGGAGGACTTCGATCCGGCCCACCAGCCCATGGACACGGACCTCGTGATGAGGCTGGGAGGAGAGAAGCCGCACGGCCGGTACTGGATGGCGGACAGCACAGTCGACTCCTCCTCTGTTGCCAGCCTCGCCGATATTCGAGTAAGGAGCACGGACTCCTCCCTCCTCAGCCCTCAGCAGCCGAGCTCACAGCAGCAGCTGGCAAAGCTCCAGGTTACTACTCATAAACTCGGCGTTCATTGCTTTTACACATGTACCTTGCCTTTGCATTATTTAATCTTTGCGGTTGGAATGTTGCAGGAGAACATGCGGAGGTTGCAGGCCCCGCAGGCGGCACAGACGGAGGCCCAACGGCAAGCAATGGAGGCCCAGGCGAAGGCTCATCGGCTGGAGATGGCGGCTGTACAAGTACAGAGGGCGACCAAGGAGCAGAGGATGCGGGACATGTTCACCTTCATGGCGAGCCTGCAGGCCTTGCCAGGTGTGGTCGTGCCTCCGTCGCTGCTCGCTCCAGTTGTGCCTCCTGCTCCTGTTCTAGGGATTCCGGTTAGTATGTGATCCTGTTGATTCCTTTAGCTTTTGCGCCACTCCTGCACATACTCATGATTTCGCTTCTCCATTGTGCAGCCACAGTCAGCGGATTCGGCCTCGACTCCACACGCTGGCCTTTCTCCAACGTCCGTGTGGCCAACTGGCCCTCCTCCACAGACCGGGCACTCTCCTCAACAGCCCGAGTGGCCAGGACCAGGATGGTAGTAGGTACCTTTTTTCATGTTCTTCGGACTCCTCCTTTGTGTTCGTGATGCACTAGAGACACTAGAGACATTTATATGTCTGTGATGGATTATGGATTTTATATGATGGATTAAGGACGATATCTGTATGTGATGCACGATGGATGGACGATATATGTGCATTTCGTGGATTATGGATGATGAATGTGATATATTATATGCTGTGTGTGATGATGTATATGATATATATATATATGATGTGTTTGTTTGTTTTGATGGAAAGTAAAAAAATAAAAAAAACAGCATTTTTCACCCCTTTGCTGAGTGTGTCACTCGACAAAGAGGCCTTTGCCGAGTGCATTTGTACTGACACTCGGCAAATCTGGGAACCAGAAACCTGGTTTTCCATCCAGATTTGCCGAGTGCCAGGGCCATGGCACTCGGCAAAGATTTTTTCAAAAAAAATAAAAAAATTCTTTGCCGAATACTGTTGCAGTGGCACTCGGCAAAGAATTTTTTTAAAAACAGTTGGACCAGTTTCTTGGCCAAGTGCCACGGCAATTTTTTAAAAAAAATTAAAAAAATCTTTGCCGAATGCCACCACAGTCGGCACTCGGCAAAGAAGCCGTTAAAGTTAATGGTTGACATTTTTTTTGCCGAGTGTTGACCTGGCACTCGGCAAAGAAATCTTTACCGACAGGTTCTTTGCCGAGTGCCCTTTGCCGAGTGCGGCACTCGGTAAAACCTTTGCCGAGTGCATTAAGGTCTTTGCCAAGTGCCCCAGACACTCGGCAAAGAATCCGCATCCTGTAGTAAATCGGCATCCATGCATGCTACTTAATCCGTCCGAATTTATAAGTCATCTGACTTTTTCAATCGTAAGTTTGACCACTCGTTTTATTAGAAAAATTATATAAACAAAAGTTAAATTTAATTTATTCTTGAAGAACTTTTATTAATAAAACAAGTCATAACAAAAAATGATATTTTGCCTAAATTTTTAAATAAGACGAGCAAACAAACTTAGGGGAGAAAAAAGTCAAATGACTTATAAATTAAAACGGAGGGAGTACGTTGAAGTTACCAGATACTCCCTCCGTCCCACGTACTGAGACTGTCGTTTTTTACTTTTAAACTTCTTATTTGACCACTCGTTTTATTTGAAATTTTTATATAAATAATAACATAATTAAACTATTATTAAAATATCTTCAATGATTAAATAGATCATAATAAAATAAATAATATTTGAACAAAAAAATTGAATAAGACAAATGGTCAAACTAAATGACACGAAGCCAAAAGTGACAATCTCAATGGGACGGAGGGAGTAGACGTTTTAAAGTTAGATATAAACTTTAACACACCTCACATTAAAATTTTAGTTATAAAAAATAATTAAGCTAAAATACTCTAAAGTGTTTATAGAGCTCTAAAGTCTAGAACACCAAACACGCATATTGGCATGCATATAGTCAGACGCCCAGACCACCGTACCATATATACTACTCCAGTAGTTAGTGCAACCAACGATAATTCAGAGATCAGAATGCATATATGGTTGCTTCATGCAGGAGAAGAAATTAAATTCCGATACTAGAACTAGGCGACTATTCTCGTCTCCATTCAACGGCGATCCGCCGGTTGCTTCTTCCATCGCACGCGCGCTGCGACCTTTCCCTCCCTGGGTCTCTCTCGCTCCAAAATAACGACTACAAGCAGGCCAGAGTGGCGGTCAAACCATGATCAGTTGACTTTATTACCTTATGTAGGAGTATTATTATATATAAATAAAGCATATTCATCGATCACTGCAGGGGACAATGAGCGAGCTAGCGTAACATATAACCACGTACCCGAGACATGGAAGGCCAGCCGAGAAGCGGCGGCGGCGCTTCGTGGGGCCCGCCGCCTGCAGCTCCCATGGAGACTACCTTGCCGGCCGGGCGGCGGCGGCCGACGACGCAGCAGCAGCAGGTGAAGGTGAAGCACATCGTGACGAGGGAGGTGAGCACGGACATGGCAAACTTCAAGGACGTCGTGCAAAGGCTCACCGGGAAGGACTCCGCGGCCGCGCGCGCCGCGGTGGTGGCTGCCGGCGCCGACGGCTCGAGCTTCTGCGCCGGCGGTGGCGCGATTGTCGCCGGCCGCGGGGCTACTACTGCTGCTGAGGTTTTTCCTTCGGGTGCAGTTGTGTTTGAGGATAACGTGGCAGGAGCCGGAGCGACGACGACAGTGTTCCCGTCGGAGGAGGACACGAAGCGATGGTGTGGCGGGGAGCGTGATGAGTGAATAGTGATCACATGCATGCTGCAACGCCGTGCCATCATATATACTTGTGCGCTAGCTCTATGTATGTATACATTTTCCAGTCCTATTTTAATTATTTTTAGTTTTGGATTTATGTTACTAGAGAGAGAGCGGCAAAACCATTTTTTCGATGATTATTTATGAAGTTCTAAGTGTTATTACTGTTATTATTTTCTGTTTATACTAATAAGACAAGAAGAAGCCATTGCGCCAACTAACAATTTGTATAATTTCACACCCCCAAAAATCCCCTAAGGATTCACGAAGCTCGTTGATTTAGTGATGTATTTTCTTCCTTTCTACCACTTCCTTACTCCACTACAATAAGGCGTTTTTATTTTCTAGATTCATAACATTTGCTATACACCAAAATATACACTATTCTAGCTAGATGCACAATAAAAAGGTAATGTATTTAAAAAAGTCAAATATCTTATAATTTGGAATATAGTGAGTAGCGCATTATTAAACCTGTGCTGGTGCACATAAGTTTGGAATATAGTGATTAGCGCATTATTAAACCCATGCTCGTGCACATAAGCTAGAAGTTTTTATATGAAAGAAGCTTCATTTAAATAAAGTTCCAGCTTCTGAAAAGTGTCTAACCGTAGATTAAACATACAGCTCAAAAAACCTATGAACATAGAAGTTTCTAGGTGCAGTTACTCGTGTTCACGTGTATACCACAAAATGAAATGGTTAAAATCTACAAAACTCCTCCGCCCTCTATCAAAAGAAGGTGATAAAAATAGTGTATACAAATCATCTCATGTATCTCCAAATGCCACCCAGGGACCTCCACCAGCTGACCATAATCGGGCATGGCCGAGAACCACAAACATTGATTGACATATCTAACGATAAACCACACTCCTTCGAGCCGTGTTGCACTTCTTCCTTTCACCAAGCCCCATTTTAGTATCCCGCTTTCTAGTAAACCAATAGGACATAAGAGCATTATAGCAAGGAAGTGCCTAGTATCAGTACAGATGGCACACAGAGGATCGCCTCAAGAGAAATGCTATCGAGGAGGTCACAGTGTCAAATATATTCATCATTATCGCCACCTGAATTAGGATTTCACCTTGAGACCTAGTGGAGAGGGGCACATTGACAATGGTCCAAGATATGTAAGGCCGTCCACAGTTGTAGGGAAGAGAGATGGCGGACTAGAGAGGGGTGAATAGTTCGGACAAAAATTAATTGCAGCGGAAATAAAACCTATTCGGTTCTATAGACAATTCACCCCTCTAACTAAGACTCTAAGCACCTTGTCAAAGATCCTAAAAAGAAACAAAAGTGTAAGCCCAGCTTGAACTTCCCTAAACCGTTCTAGCGTAAGGTCACATAAACTTAAGCACTAGTACTTAAAGCACGGGGGAAACTCCTACCAACTAGTAAGCAAAAGAGCACTAAGCACCTTAGCTCACTACATGCTCAATGACAAAAATACATAATCCTAATCAAAAAGCGCAACTCACTTAGTTACACAAACTAAGTGAGACACTAGTTCTAAGCTACACAAACTAAGAACGTGAGTGGCAAGCTACACAAGCTAACCGATCTCATAATAGCAATTACAACTGCACAAGTAAAGTAATGCACAAAATAAAAAAAACTTGTGTAGAAGGGAACAAACCACCGCGAAGGATGAGAAGATGTTGACGCGGTGATTTATTTTCCGGAGGTTCACTTGTCGCCATAAGCTATGTCCTCCGTTGAGACAAGCTCCAAGGTTGTCGCCGGTCCTCTTTACTAGTGGTGACCCGCAAGTCACACTCTCCCACGTGGAGCGTTTATCAGAAGCTCTAGCACTTGACTCGGCCGGACCACTTGTCGCTCTTCACGTCTCGCTCTACTAGCGATGCTCTTTGCGATCTCCCGCGGGGTGAGCTCCAACCCCTCACAATCTTGCTCCGGAGCCAAGCACAAACTCCTTATTTACTTCCACGAAGCCTCTCGCCACCAAGGCGTCTAGAAGGTGGCTATCTCCAAGAGTAACAAGCATCACCGGCTTGCAACTCGATCACCTAATGCCACTCGAAGCAATCTCACAATACAATGCACTAGCGATTGATCACTCATTTCTCGAATGCGAATTCTATGAACACAAGTGAGTTGGAGAGTACTAAACCATGCACTAGCAGGGGAAACACATTCCCAAGGTGCAAGACCTATTGCCTGGTCGGCCCTCACTCCAATTTATAGCCCCCCAAAAAATAGAGCCGTTACCCTCTTCATTGGGCACTCTGCATATGCACCGGACGCTCTTTATGTTGCACCGGACGCGTCCAGTGCAGCGTTCGGTGCTCAAAACGCCAAGAAAACTAGCCGTTGTGCACCACCCGAGAGTTACAGGGTCGCACCGGACGCCGGGAGCGTTCGGTGCTCTTTCGCAGCCAAACAGCACAATACGCACCGGACGCTGCTACAGTAACCGCTGCGCGTCCGGTGCAGCATCCTGTGCAGACCTCCGCTCACTAAAACGGCGATATCTCTTAGCTCCGAACTCCGATTTCGATGATCTTGGACATTTTAGAAAGCTTATTCAGAGGGCTACACAACTCACATGATTGTTTGATCCAAGACTCAAAGGATAAAAGCAGTTTATCCATCCAAGATCTAACCAAGCTTCTCGCGAGTTTGAAACTTCAACCCTTTTGCAAATGTGCCAACTCCAAAGTGTTCCACAACCTTGTCCATGTGAGTTAGTATTTTCACAAATATTTTTCAAAGGGTTTTTCACTCTTTCTTGCCACGCCGCTCGATCCTAACAATGCAAAGTTAGATCGCTCCGAGTGGCACTAGATGACCGATATGCAAACAAGTTTGCCCCTCTTGATAGTACGACCATCTATCCTAAACCCGGTCAAGCACTTCTCTACTCAACCTTAGACCGGTGAAATAGAAATCCCCTATGGTTATACCTTTGCCTTGTGCTTTCCATTCCGATCACCGTCTTCATCTCCGTCTCTGACACCATCGATGCCGGTGCAACACATGCACCAACACATCAACAATGATATGATCCACTTTATATCATCACGTGGCTTTTGGTTCATCGATCCTCGACTTGCTTGCTCTTCACCGTTGCGTTGGTCCATCGGCGCCAAGCCATCACCTGACTTGCCCTTCACACTTGCAACCAGTCCGTCAACACAAAGTCATGTCTTGATCTTCTCCACCTAGTCACATGACTTCATATCATGTATCATGTGCATTTAGCTCCTTCATCACCACATGTGTGAGCTAAGCAACACTCTCCAAGGCATATCCACCTCCATGGCATAGTTGCTCACATACATGTACCAGTGGACTAATCTCCTGTGTAATCAACACTTAAACACATATTAGTCCACCTAAGTTGTCGCTCAATTACCAAAACCAAACAAGGATCTTTCAGCAGTGTAGTAGTGATGTCTAGAAAATAGTGGACCCAACATTGTGCAAACAAAGCATCGATCCATCAGTACTTTAGTGTACAAAAAATAAAGCACCGAAGCCATCTGCAACTATTGCGACCTACATGAGATAAAGTAGAGTAACTTCTTTCTTTGTTTGATGGTTTGCAAGAGGAAAGAATCACTTGCTATAGTTGATCAAAAGTATTTTATGAATTAGGCACACAAGTAGATGATCTGTTCCTAGTTTTTCAAGCTTCACTCGTAATAGGCATAACTAGCTGCAGCGCGGAGAGTGATACCTAAACATTCTCTCTCTATTTCAGGCATCACTTTGACCATACACTGGGGAAGTCCTAAGTGGCACCCTAAGCCACCACACCATAACCGGCACCATTACTAAGCCGAGCAAAGCTTTCCTTCGATTCATCCACTTAAATTGTAACCACCATATAACAGAGCTATTATGTTGGGACAGTTACAATGTATGTGGAAAATGTGGAAACCACCCTTCGTAGAGAAGAACAGCCTAATTAATGGTGAGTGTAGATCAAAGCTGAATCTATTGCATGGATACAGAAAGAGCTAACCGTTGCCAAAGGAAGTTAAGGAGCCAGCTACCATGAGTAGCTCAACTCACTATTTCAAGCCCAAACTCGACAATCATGAGAGAAATTAAATCAGATAACCATGACGAAGAGCCAAACATCTCCCTCACATATAATCACCTACCATGGCAAGGGCTACGTGGTCATAATTGGATTTTGTCAATCGTGGCCATTGATGCCAAAAATCGGCTCACTGTGAGATCATGACACGTATAGTTTTAGTTACCATCAACGTCTCCTCCACCATCATCAAGATCGAGTGAAAGGGATAAGGAGGGCACGATGGAAGAGGATATTGCACTAGATTTGAAGAGTTGGTGGGTAATCCCCATTCCTCCTTTGCCACCGGCAAGGTTGCAGCAAGGAGGGAGACAGAGGGTTGTAACAATAAAAGGCACTTGTTGCAAAAATCAAAAACTTCTTTTTAAAATACCTTAAAACATGATTGGTGATGTTGTCATATAGATTAACCGTGTTAGTTGAACCACGGGCTACATATATCTAATTGTGGACATGTATTTCTTATGGATTTCTTGAATTATTTCACCTAGAAACTTTTCCCCCCAAAAAAAAACTACAACCCTATTTGTAAGAATTTTTTTTTTCGAATTGGAGAGGAGTTAGTAGGAAAAGGGAAAGGAAAGAGAAGGGCTAAGCCCAGCGGCCCACTGAATCTGAGTTTTAGTTGGCCCAGTAACCAAGTGCGCTCGGTGGACTTGCTTTGCTGGGTACTCCTGGTAGCTGTGCCTTTTTTTTAAGCTATATACGAAAATAATGGAACTAGCTCACAAGTTTACATCGACTCAGAGAATGTGAGGATTTAGTATAGTATTTGAGTTCTCGTCACCCTTTATAATTTTGAGTGTGACAACGACAACGATGGGATGGATGCTAGGAATCAGAATAATTCGTTCGGAACCAAACCAACTTTATTTGGCTTCCCCTGCCAACAACCAGAATGATTTGTCAAATGACTTATTGCCATGGCAAATAAAGGGGCGCCCCCGGAGAACTTGCAACGAAAGGTTCATACATATAACACTATATATTATCATATATCCAGCTGCATGTTGTTGTTCCAGCTTGCCCCTTTCTTCTTTATTATTATGATCCTCCACTATATATCTAGCTAGCTTTATTGTATAATCAAGAGCGCGTTAAGTTATTGCACAACTCTATTCTTCTCAACTTAGAAAAGCAACTCCACATGCATCATCGCCCCGGCTTTATTAATGTTGCCAACAAAAGGTTTTGTGACGACGACGATGGATGTATATGGCCATGAGGTTCAAAATTGCTCTCGATCGGCTCGACGACTCTCGTGTGGTATTTTCAGTTTTTCAACTGAGATAAGGCTTGTCACGGTTGTCACTCACTCACTATTCACTGCCTTTTCACCCACTGCCAGCAGTGCGAGTCGCTAGCTTATTGCGCACGCGCGCGCGGTGACTCCGATCCCGGCCCGGCCCTTTTCAGTTCATGTTTTATTTCGATCGCATTCAGTCATCAGTGATAGATAGCGATCCTCCCGAATAGTCTCCAAAACGAGGGAAAGAGTCACGACCGCTTTGTAATCTTGGAACATTCTAATTAATCTTGGAAAGAGCCATGCCTGTCTTGCTGCTCGATCCGTAGCCAGTAGCCGCCCTCAGCTCTCGATCGCGCGCGATGAGGTGATATCGTCTTTTACTGGGGGAGAATGCGTGTGTGGACACATCGTCAGAACTGTAGAGATCATGACAAGCTGAGGAACGGAAGTGGTCGATGGAGTCTCTCTTTTTGTAGCCATGCATCGGGTGAGAGCTGGGAGCTGGTCCGAATTAACTGATGGCGATCGAGACGGCGGTGTTGGAAATGCGTACGCAAACGACGACGAAAATGGTCCATGTGTGTTGACCGTACGTTCGTTCGTTAGAGAGATATTATTGCCTTGGTGGTACGATCGACTATTGTGTTAGCACTTAGCACCGCCGGGTTCGATCGATTGATCAGCATGCAATCTATCGTCGTCGTCGGTCTTCAATTATTTTTTAAAAACCATCCATGCATCATCATCCCCGATCCCTTTTTCTTTCCCCCGACTAGTAGTAGGTCTCTCGATCAGAGTCGATCGTGCCAAAGCGGCCGGGGACGACGAAAATGAGGTAGATCTAGAACGGCATCTGAGCTAGTGCCGCCCTTTCCACACCGCCGTATACGTACGTGTAGCAGGTAGCTGGCTAGAGCGCGCGATGATCGATCGATCGAGCAAGTTGCAAGAGAATTGAAGAAGGGCTCGGCTCGGTTCCACTTCCACCACACCCACCCATGCATATCATCTCCCGATCGGCAACTCGATCGGCATCTATCTTCTCGATGGCGTTCGTTCCCCGTTGCATGGACGATGCATGCACACATGACTTGACAGCACAGGCCAACAACCACTACTCGATCTGCAGCTAGCTAGCATGCATACTACGAGTACGAGTACTATTTAACAACACCAACAGCGACGTGTACCAAACAACTAACTAACCCCGGCCCTCTCTCTGACGATCATGCATATGATCAATCAGCCACTTAATTTGGCCCTGGAGGTGGAGAGACCCGTAACGACGACGACGTAGTAGTAGTAGTAGTAGCTTCCCTTGGATTATTCGCACACGTCGACGAGCCGAGCCGGGCGCTCTCCCTCCCCCTCCCGTCGCCCGGCCGGCCGCCACCCCAATCATGCCAGAGTGCCAGACTGCCAGTGCCAGTCCGCGTCGATCGCCGGCCTTTGCTTGCGGATTCGGGGTTCATTCCCAATGCTGGCGGCTGGCCACGGGCGCGCGCGCGCGGGAGAGAATAATGATCGGCCGGCGCGGCGCGGGCTGGGTGCGGTGGCGTCGGTGTCGGCGTCGGCGTCGGCGTGGCGTTCGACAGCAACGGCGGACCGAACGGGAGCGCGCGCATGCAGAGGGACCGGTTGCGCTGGCGCCGCCGCCTGCTATGCATGCATGGCCGGGTGTAGCCAGATCCCCAGCCGCGTGTGTGCCACTGCTGGCTGCTGCCGGCCGGCGGTGGATCTCGATCGCTCTGACGGCCGGGGAGACGCTAGCTTCATCCGTCGTCACTCGTCAGAGGGCGACACAGCTAGCTAGCGAGAGTAGCAGTGGTCGATATGCTACCTGCTGGTGGGTGAGGGTGACAGGAACAGGATCGATCGATGTGGTGTTGTGGCGATGCCGCGCGCCCACGCACGCACGCGGGCTTGCATTGGGTGCGTGTCGCCGTCTCACACAGCTAAGCTGTATGCCTCGCGAGACTTGTGATGACTTGGGTGTGTCCTGCCCGTCTCTCTCTCTCTCTCTCTCTCGTCGACTCGTCGTCCCGTTTGTTGTTGCCTTCTTGCCGCGCGCGCGCTGTCCTGTCATCGTCTCCATCGTCTAATAATAACAAAGTAGTAGTACTAATTACCGCGCGGGGCCGGGGATGCATGATCAAGTTAATTTGCTGCCTTTCCGCGCGCCAGGCCACAAAGTCGAGCGTCTTTTTCGCGGAGTTTTACTATACTGTACGAGAAAGAAGACGTACGATCGATGGTGGCGTTAGGATTAGTGGAACGATCGCAGTGCAATGATTGATCGATCGATGAAGGCAGTAGCAGTGGAAACTACTGGCTAGCTAGGCTATAGGCCAGGTTCGTTTTCTCGCGGCAATGCGGTAGCAATAATCAATCACTTCCTAATTAATCTCCTTGCATGGGCCAATAAGCAGAGCTAGCAGCACTTTAATTTGTGCAGCGATTTGGCGCACCGGATAACATGCATTGCCATGGCCTAGAAAAGTTAGTTATTTGTCTGCATCCACCTAGCTGGATCGAGCTAGCTACCACACACTGCACCCAGTGCGAGTTTGTTACGAATGTAGGTGCGTGTGAGTGGTGAAGTTGCACGGGAGTCTTCTCTTTAATCGACTGAGACAGAAAGCCTAATGCATATATATGATATGGTTGCTCTGTGTCTCACCTTGTTAAAGTGTAATCACTATGTTGCACATATTTATAGGCCCTAACAATAGAACCTATTTGTGGTGTGCACTGCTCTGCTGCTGGTCATCAAGTGGCAGTCTGGGTTGGGGTTACATCGCTTTTTCTCAGCATTGGGAGCACAAACACACAAAAGCATGCATGGCGCCATATGCTAGTGCACACTTGCTTTGTTGTGGATTATTCCTATACTACATGCATGTCTACATGATTCAATCAAAGCAGAGACACATTGGCAGGTCTGAGTTTAATGGTGCTGATCCTGGCCCCTCCATCATCATCATCATTCCATCGGCTAAGTTGCTGTGTGTCGCAGTGTTGGCACCCACTGGCAAAATAGTACTCGACTTTAAGAAGGGTCATGTACTGTACATGTACGTCCACCTATTTTATACATACACATGCATGCATACTATAGTGTGCTCCTCTGGTTTATTAAGTTACTAATTTGGAAACACTTGCAAGCATCAACAAAGGCTTTAGCACTCGATCAGCGACCATATATATTTGATCGGAAATCAATGTTATGGCTATGTGGCTGGACATGGCCATGCCCATGCCCATGCCCATGCCCATGGTACAGTATAGAGAGACAGGCCGGGGGACTGGATTGGCTGAGTACAGCATCAACGGCACTGTAGCACTTTGCTCTCTCTGGCATTTTCCCCTTGTGAACGTGACACCCACCCAATAATTGTTCATCTGCTGCAAACTCTTCTTGCCTCCATTCCGTTGGCTGATTTGGATAAGCACCACGAATAATGAACGAATGAATGAAAGAAAAAGAAAGATATATATATCCTATAGATATAGATAGATAAAACAGGATAGAAACAAAGACCTTTCTACTCTGCCGTACGTTCATGTCTACCCTCCGGTCTCCGGCGGCAGAAATTCGGAGCAGGTGGAAGAGCGCACAACACACACACATCACACCCACCGTTTTCAGAAACGAGCAGACATCCGTGTCAGCTTCACGCAAGGGTTAAAGAACAGCGGCATCGATCGGTCGCAAACATTTTTTATAGTACCATAAGCGGACGCAACCTGGTCATGTTGTATATGCATACATTTCCCATGCACGCGACAGCACCACACCGACGGTAGGTGCAGGTTCCCTTTACAGGCGCAAAGAAAAGTCACAGGGCGAGGGGAAAAACAGAAAAAGTCAGGGCGAAGCAGAAGAGACGACGAGTGCCGGTCACTCACGTCTGCTACCAATTCTAGACCGAATTCGAGACCCCCCAGCCCAGCTGCTCTGCGTGGAGAGACTGAAAGAAACTGAAAGTAACCTGCCAAGTTTTCATCATAGAAGAAAGAAAAGAAGATGGGGGAGCAAATAAAGCAGAGGAAATCCTTCCGGGCACGGGACTGGGCGCAGCCGCACACCGGCCGCGGCCGGTTAATCCCCGATTACCCGGCTGGAAAACGCCCGTCTCTCGCCACCATTCTCCTCGCTCGGAAAAGGCCCATATATCATTGATCATTACCCACCCGAAAGGCGCTTTAGAAAGCTCCCCCGCAAAATCACATGGAAGTCGCGGGATCGCAAAGCGGTGGAGCGAAAAAAGGACGGCCACAGCTGACAGCGCACCAAATGTGCTCGTCCTCGCCGGAGGAGCTGCGCCTGCCTGCCGGTGCCCGCTTCCCCGGCTAAGTAACCACCGGAACCAACGGCCTCGCGAGACCCGTGTCGGGCGTCGGGTGTTATTAAAAAAAATGAAATGATGACATGTGGTTAGTCCGGTTGGACAGAGCCCGCGGCGCGGGCGGTGGAGATGCTAGTGTAACGGCCGAATCACGTCCCACCGAGCGATCTGGACCGTCTGATGCCGATCGGGTGAGTATGGGAGCATGGGGGGACCCACGACCCAGGCCTGGATCGTCGCCGGATACAGCCGGCGCATAAGGCCAGGCGCTGCTGGCACATGCAAATACACCTGTATCTGCCTCTGCCTGAGCCAGGCGAGCGAGACGAGACGCAAAAGGTTTTGTTGGCGAAAGCCGTGACTGTGGCGTGGCGAAAGCCGCCGCGCAGGGCCTGAGGCCTCACGAGGGCGAGGCTATAAAAAGATGCCCCAGCCCAGGCCAAACCGTGTCGTTCAAGCGCAGCACTGTGCTCGAATCGACTGCTCTGCCGTGCCGGGTCTTGGCATTGCGTTGCGCAGCCGTATAAAGGGTTGGTTAATTAATTAATTAGACGGTGAGATGAGGACCGGGCGGCGGATGCCTGCGGCGGCGCTGGTGGCGCTGGTGTGGTCGTGGGTGGCGCTGGCGGCGGCGGCGCAGAAGTACAATGCCATCTACAACTTCGGCGACTCCATCACCGACACCGGCAACCTCTGCACCAACGGGCGGCCGTCGCAGATCACCTTCACGCAGCCGCCCTACGGCGAGACCTACTTCGGCACGCCGACGTGCCGCTGCAGCGACGGCCGCGTCATCCCGGACTTCCTCAGTACGTCACTCACGCCTGCTCTGCTCCTCGAGCTGCCTCGCTAATTAATCATTTCCCTGGCTGGATGCTGACGTTGTACGGTGGGCGCCGCCGCATGCAGGCTCCAAGTTCGGGCTGCCGTTCCTCCCGCCGTCCAAGTCGACGACGGCCGACTTCAAGAAGGGCGCCAACATGGCCATCACCGGCGCCACCGCCATGGACGCGCCCTTCTTCCGCTCCCTCGGCCTCTCCGACAAGATCTGGAACAACGGGCCCATCAGCTACCAGCTCCAGTGGTTCCAGCAGGTCACCTCCTCCGTCTGCGGTAATGGTGAGTCATGCGTTCGATCGTGCCAGCCGGTCCAGTCCAGCCATGGACGCCGACTTTAAAGCCTGTCTGTCAGTCACTCATTTGATTTCTCTGGCTGGCTGGGTCCCTCTCTGACGAACGAACAATGGATGAATTGCAATTGCAACAGACTGCAAGAGCTACCTGTCGAACTCGCTGGTCGTGTTCGGGGAGTTCGGGGGCAACGACTACAACGCGATGCTGTTCGGCAACTACAACGCGGACCAGGCGAGCACGTACACGGCGCAGATCGTGAGCACCATCGCCAACGGAGTCGAGAAGCTGGTGGCGATGGGGGCGACGGACATCGTGGTGCCCGGGGTGCTCCCCATCGGCTGCTTCCCCATCTACCTCACCATCTACGGCACCTCCAACGCTGGCGACTACGACGGGCTCGGCTGCCTCAAGAAGTTCAACGACCTGTCCACCAACCACAACAGCCAGCTGCAGGCCCAGATCTCCAGCCTCCAGGCCAAGTACAAGTCCGCACGCATCATGTACGCCGACTTCTACTCCGCCGTCTACGACATGGTCAGGAACCCCGGCAACTACGGTGCGTATACGCATACATACTCTCCTGCCATGCCATGCCATGGTCCATCCTCCTCGTCGTCGTCGTCGTGACGAAACGCAAACGCTAGCGGTTGTCACGCACCATGGACGGAACGCTAGCTCCAGGCGGCGATGACCGGCTGCAAGTTGTCACGCGGCTCGAGCATCCGTGACGACTGCCGGCTTGGCGGGTACTGCCCGGCGCAGGCCAGCTTTCAAACAGCGCGCTTGGCGCTTCCGGCGGACCCAACCCCTGTCCGTCGCAGAGCGGCTCTTGAATGCGCCGTCCTGTTGTGGCGCTCAGTCACCTACGCGTTTTAGCCGAGTAGGATAGGAGTCCTGTCACGTGTGTAAACAAAACCCCGTGCACCAGCAGGAGGCCGCGCGCGCAACCGCAGCATGCATGTCCATCCACCATGTGCATGTGCAGCACGACGAGACAGGCGACATGCCCGTTGCTCGTGCGCTGCGGAAGCGTGGGCGTGGGCGTGTCGCGCGGCGGCGAATAGAAAAAAATGAACGGTCCCGCCCGGTCCGCGCTCGTGACGGCTGCCTGCCCCTGCCCTGGGCCCTGCCGCGCATTTGTTTAGGTGCCGGATCTCGCACTGGCGCGAAGCGAGAGATCCCCAATTATGGGACGATGATGGCGGACCGCGCACCGGCTCGCGCGTCGCGGTCGTGAGACGAGCCGCCTGTGCGCGCATGTTCCCGAACTTGCCGAGACCGAGACCGGCCATGTTCCCCCTCCCACCCAACACATGCGAAATTGAACGCCGGCCCGGGGCCCGGGCACACTGCTCCTGCACGTTGCGCCGGCCGCCGACGAGCCTTGGTTGGTAGTACGCGCTACTAGTCTACTCCTACTACGCATCATGGCGATGCGGGGAAACAAGAGCAAGAAAACAAGACGCGGCACTCAGCTGCTCCTCCTGGCTGCTCGTGTGGTCTCACTCGGTTACTCTTTGCACTGACTGCAGGGTTCAGCTCGGTGTTCGAGGCGTGCTGCGGCTCGGGAGGCGGCAAGTACAACTACCAGAACAGCGCGCGGTGCGGCATGTCGGGCGCCTCCGCGTGCGCCAGCCCGGCGTCGCACCTCAGCTGGGACGGCATCCACCTCACCGAGGCCGCCTACAAGCAGATCACCGACGGCTGGCTCAACGGGCCCTACTGCCGCCCGGCCATCCTCCACAGCTAGTTCCCATCGTCAGGGACTCAGCGAAGCGAGAGGGACCGATTAATTATTGTCTTTTATTGTTATTGTTGTTATTATTACACCTGTGTTTACGTTGCCGGGCAAAAAAAAAAAAAGTGTCTCGGCAACTGCATGCATGTGTTCCTTGTTCTTGTTCCTCTCCCTGTTGTAATTGTAACTTATTATATTATGTACACTGGTCTTCATTTACAAATCAAATGGTATAGGTTTTCAACAAAAGGAACCTTTTTTCCTCTGGTCTGCCTGTGCGTGGCATGTGGTCGGGGCTTTTCAGAAAACTTTTTCCAGCACTCACTCTCCGACGGTAATTCCGTCTCAGGCTATCCATGTCGTCACCCGTTAGGCCCCGTGAAGGCTAGCCGTGACAGGGTCTTCGCGCAAGGCTCCAAGGCTGCAACTGCAACGCACCATCACGAGACGAGAGCTCGTGAAAACAATTCAGAATGAGAATGGCACCAAAAGGAAACTGCAACTCCCATAAAGATCCCTCCCGAGCATTTGCTTCATTGCATCCATATGCCGCTACCCCCAGCACAGCTGCACAACAAACCTCTTAGTGCCCAGACAGCGAAAGCGGTTTGACTAAGAAATATGAACACTACTGTTGCTTCCAAATGAAATTAAATTCGTCTCAGAAGATTCGTCCAGGTTACTGATTCCAAGTTGTCTGAATTATTGTGGACTATTGGACTTCACATCAGGAACAACTAGAGTGACCAATCAGTTTGGCTTCGTATTTAAATGATAAATGTTTATATATCCCAATCTCAGATCCTTGCCACAGCTGGAGATAAACGCTCAACATTACTCCCGATAACAAGGGATTTTCTTCTAATAATATACCTCGACCTGACCACCTACAACCAAACTAAAAGCTCCCCCCAAAAAAATATAAACGCTCTCACAATAATGTAAATGAGATATGAGAATGTGTTGCTAGAGTGATCGCCCAGAGATCTAAGTTTGCTCGCTAATATGAATCAGAGGAAGTAGATGATTCAGCGTTTACTCCAAAAACAGACTCTCAGGGAATATCCCTGATTTCAGTCAGTCATAGCATCCGAAGGTGTATGTATGGTCTATCCGGCTATCAATTGCCACTGCATTCTTTGCCTTCTACTTTCTATACAACAAAATTCCTTTTTGCTACAATACAGGATGGACGTTCCAAACGTCGATCACGGTGCTATTGCAAAAGAAGCAATGAAGGCTAGCTGCTGTGATAAGGATGCTGAATGAGAATTCCTTTGCTACAGTACTAGGTTATGACGCGGCCAGTATAGGTTCCTTGAGCAGTGCTCCCACAATGATTGCACCAGATGAATCAAATGAATATTCCAAACTGGGTGAGGGCAGAGGTCAACTATCAGATCCGTAGTTTGTGTTCCAACCAAGAAATCATCAATCCTCAGACTCGGACACCTCAGCTGCCACAGTTGGACCACCTGTACATTCTTTTCTTTGATGAAGCTCTAGCATTTTTACCTCTGGGTGGCATAGCCCTGTGTCACAAATTTGGACGTTAGCAAGGCCCCAGCAGGCCAGCATTGTCTTTAATGATTGAACTGTAGGCATTTTTGAACTGAAAGGTTTAGCAAGAAAGGGTAAGAAGACCAGCTTCTATAAATTTCTCTCGTCTTATAAAAACACCCCTCAAAATTGTCCATCGTTTGTGAACTAACACTAGTACCTGTAGAACCTATTTACAGGTTAATTTAATTAAGTGATGCTTGCTTTTGGTCTTTATATGTACATATTTGATTAAAGATTCGAATGTACAATATGAAAATATGCATGTTAGCCAAGTCATAACAAAGGGGCAAGAAAATGCACATATGCCAATCTATCTAAAGAAATAAGAAAGGAAATGACCTGAGCATTTTGGAATGTCCCAAACAGCAATTGAAGACTCTGTGCAGTCAGGTTCACAAAGTGCATGTGTGTTCTCATGGTTGACGTTCATAGCAAGCATCCACGATCCAATTGTAACGTCCTCGTTGCTGAACATACGGAAACTGGAGAAAACATGTGCAAGAATATAGTGAACAGCAAATAAAATTATTCAATCAGAGGTTCCACAGTGATGTAATAATGCTACTATGTGAGAAATTGAGTCTCACATCTTCTGGTGTTTCTTAATCTAAAAATGTCAGTTTCCTTGCTACTGCTATAGCAGCTCTACCCATGCTCCAGGGTTTGTGACTTCAATATAGCATTAGCAACCAATGATCCTTGTTCATTGAAATAGTACACCTTCACCAGAGAGGCAGAGATAGGATTGTAGGAAATAAAGAGTACTTAATGCTACATTCTGATTAGCAGGTACATGTTTAGTTAAAATTACTAAATTTCAAGTTTCAGAATGTCATGCTGCACAGCTGCAGTCTTTCAGCATTAGACGATCAAAATATTCATTCTTGCGAGAGCAATGTTTCCTCACCACGATTTGTTTCTCAATTTCACATACACAATATAACCCAAGATGTTACAAGTATATTTGCCAAGCAAAGACATTTTTGCGGCAATAATTAATACAGATATTCCAGTTATACCAGCCAGTACAGTTTCCCAAAAACTAGTGCATGAGTTGGAAAGGCTAATTTGGTGGTAGTACAAAAGCAAGAGAAACAACCATATTTGCTTAGTACAATTAAGAAACATGTGTATGTAGAAAATAATTGCAAAAAAAAGGTAAGTTTGTGTTTCATACTTTCATGATAAGAACATTCACTGCAACTTACCTGTTGTTTCTCAATGCAACCAAGCTAGCCACCACGTCAGCTGATAAAGCATAAATTGGTCCATATGCATGAAGGAAGTATTCCGATCCGAGTAAGAAGGATTGCGGCTCATACCTGCATCTCTCAAAAGGCACAATCAATCAACATAAGTAGATATTGTCTAATTGATGAATGATAAACCTAATAGTTTTGCCATGTGGAGCATTTACAGGTCCAAACAACAAATTGAGCAAATTGCACTCAAGTTCCACAAATTTTGATAGCTTCGTCCCTGGATAAGTTACCACTATCAGCCTGAGCCTGCAGATTAACCTACCAATTCAATTTTATGTGCAAATACAATGCAACTGTCGTGCCCTCAGGCACAGCTGAACACATTAGGGTGTATGTATGTTTGTTCATTCATTTAAATCCTGAGTTATACAGATTTCATTTGTCTCACAGAGTGCATGTTAGCCAAGTTGTTGTCTCATTTTTTCGATCATACTACTAACATGCAGTCATGCGGATACAAATTTACAACACAATCACTAACACTTCGAAATGCTCAGGAAGAGCAATCGGGGTAGATGAAGTATGTTTCACGTCTACCTAATTATTGTTACAAAGCAAGACATAAAGGATTTGTAAAGCAAGCCAGCCCCTCCTAGGCTCCTACTATAAGACACTTAACTCACCTTGGACTTCGCTTTTCTAATTTAATCAAACTTTCTAATTACCCAACTTCTTACCATATGCTTTTTCCTAATTAACTAAAAACATTCTATTTCCTTGACTCCCAGGGTGAGTTCAATCACCAGACAAGTATAAGACCTCCTGGTTGCTTGCCTCTTGACCACAGCAGTTAGTAATAAGTTGCAAGGTTGGATATGAAGAGACATAACCAATCAAATTATAGATTTGGATCCAAGAATACCAACTATGAAAATTTACAGGCACACCCACCATGTTGCAACTTGCAAGAATGATAATATGCACATTTAGGTACCTATCACACAATTACCGCAACATATATGTTGGTTCCAGCAATGTTTGGTTGGCCATTTCATCTAGCTTCAATCACATCATGTTTGGCCGTTCATCCATCTGGCCCATGTGGTCGTTTTTTAGTGTTTTAGAGGAGAACGGCACACCAAAAAGGAAAAGGATAAAAGCGGAAAAGGAAAAATGCCCCCAGGCCATGTATAACCCATAAAAGCCCAACAGGCCCACAAACCTAACTGCCCAGTGCCTAGCCTAAAGACTACAGACAAAGGCAGCAGTCATCCGCTCTTCAATACTGGAGGGAGGCGGCTGCCACGGTGGACCGCGGGCAGGAGGCGACAGTCCCTTTTACGATGGAGTGTGGATCAGAGGAGCGGCCCTGCTACTACAGTGCAAACTGGATGCAGCGTCCCCTGCTCCTGGATCAACCAGAGGAAGCAGCCACTGCCGCACCACTGCTGCTGGATCGAGAGAGGACGACAATGACTCCTGGCTGTATTGCACACTTCTCTCTCTGTCTCGCACTCTGTTTCACCCCGGCTCCCTATCTGTCTCCCGCCGGAATCTCCTGTGGTTTTCCCCCTTCTTCTCCCACGCCCGCCACACCTCATATGGCTCCCACCACAAGTGATTTCCCACGATTCAGACACCAAAGTGACAATTTTGGGATGCCAAACCCATAAGGCAGATGGCATACATATGTAAGGAGAGTCGTTGGGCATGGCCATGGAGTCACCCCTAGGCTGCTTCAACACTTAAGCTTAAGCAATGCCTTAATAACCATAGTGCCTGGGACTGGGAGTGGGCTTTTTTTGGCCATCTCCCATATATTTTATTCTCATCTTAATGAGATGATACTTGGTTCTCCTATGTCATTTGAGGAAAAAAAACAACAGTTTTGTTCCTTAACCACAGATACGAGCCTAAGAAGACAAAAATGTTAGTTTCAATCTTCAGAATACTTGGAAAAGCTATATCATGCCAGTCCATACAAACATATCATAGCACACTACTTTAGATGGCATAATCCACCCTCTTGAATTATAGAACTTCTTGAAGTAAAAGTACATGCCAATGTGAATAATATAAGAAATTTCAGATGTCAAAAAAGTAATGAGTGGAAGCAAAACTGTTTCTAGCATCCCTTATGTTGTACTCCTTTCGTTCCAAATTATAAGTTGCTTTGACTTTTCTAAATACATAACTTTGGCTATGCATCTAGATATACACTATGTCTAGATACATAGCAAAAGGTATGTAGCTAGAAAAGCCAAAACAACTTAGAATTTGGAATGGAGTAGAAAGCAAGAAAATTATAAACATTTACAAATCTGGGTCAATATCAATTCAAGGCTACTTTCCACATAACTAGCATGATACAGTAAGCATTTGTTTTTCTTCAAATAAACATCCACTTCATTTTCCAATAAAAAACAGTAAGGTGATAGTTAAACCAAATAACACCAAATGACAAAACTAACCATTTCAACTTAGGATCAGTAAAAACAGGCCCCTTCTTCATGCATCCAATGTATGTTTGAGGATGTGACCGCTCTTTAGCCAAAAGCAAGGAAAGTCTATCTGCAGAAAAAGAAGTAAGCGGTGCAAGCATCAACATTTCAAAAGGACACCTATTACTCAGTCACTAAAAGGAGACTTGGGATATTGTTACTCACCTGGTCTTAAGTAAATGTCATCATCCGCTTTAACATAGAAATCAGAATCATACAATGCATAGGCAGCCTTAAAGAAAGCTAACCTAAAACATAAGACAAAATCAGCATCCTGAACAGAGACAGCATAATGATATGTAAATACCTCTATTCCTTACGTTTTGTATGGAAGCCTGCTATACTCTTCCTCAAGATCTAAAAGCACAAAATCATCATATTCTTCAACTTCTCTATTAAGAGCGGCCATCTTGTTCTTTGAATTGCTTTTCCCAATCACGAACCGGAATGCCAGACCAGTAGCTTCCTCCAACCTGCAATGCAGAGGATAAGTAGAACCATTGTAAGGGATAGACAGCATCGCCACCAGATAGAAAACAATACTACAAAACCAAAGACTGTACTAATCGCCAAGCATCACAGTCAGAACAATTGGAAAATAAGGTGAAATTAGAGAAAACCCTTTTGCTTGTATCTTACAGCTGGTGTGGGCTGATTTGTCACAGGTAGGCAAGATCTGTCACTGAAATCGCTCGAAAGATCCGACATAACAACTATAACTCAAGATTCAAACTAATGAATTGCCAATGGACGTGAGAACAAGTACAACTACTACAAAGGGTCAACTAGTTCATGTGAAAGGACAGCATAGTCCATCTCTGAAGAGCGTTGATGCAGTGCCTGCCTACCTGGTGCCTAATCAATAATCATAGCTAAGAAATAGACTAGGCACACAATTAAGGGCAAGTTGGGAGAGTGGCACCTATGGTGTCAGTGGCCGCTGTTTGGAAGTACCACTAAAACAATGCATATTTAAGCAAAATCATCAGATTCCATCACAAACAAATAACATCATTGCACATGAACCAGCACATGAAACACTAGTAAGCAGATATTTCAGAAATGCAGTTAAGGAGCAAATGATACCATATAGTTATGTCTAAACTGCCAGATGTTTTTATCCACATTGATCAATACAGTAATTCATTTACAGGTAGATCATCAGTAATTTTGGCGATGTGATAAAATATTTAGTGGATCACAGTTACGTCTAGATATAAGAAATATCAAAAATGAAAACTACCAAACAACTCTCCTATAATAAGTTTGCAATCGGTCTCGCCATATTATATTATTACTATAAATAAACTCAGGATAGCAGCTAGCAAATATCGAAAATAGAAACTACCAAACAGGGCTAGCAGTAACAAAACACATCAAAAGTCCGAACTCTAAAAGTCCAGCTAGATCTCGACCGGCAGAAGCGAAAATGAACTAGCAAAGCCGTGATACCAGCGACTGACCGAAGTAGACCCTGGCGATCCGCGGGGAGCCACGTCCGGCGCAGCGCGCGGCGGCGGCCGATGGAGCCGAACCCGGTGAAGATCCCGACGAAGGCCATGACCTTGTGGCGGCCGCGCGATCCGGTGGCGAGCGAGGCCGGGAGCTCCGCGGAGCCCGCGGCGGAGCCATCCCCTGGGCGGCGGTCCCACGCGACGGAGACGGAGAGCGGGCGCGAGGAGTCGGGGCAGCGGGTGTGAGTGACGGACGGGGAGCGCGAGAGGGTGAGCGCGGCGGCGAGGAAGCCGGCGAGGCCGAAGAGGAGGCAGGCCGCGGAGAAGGCCGGCGTGGAGAGCAGCCGGCGCAGCGCCCCGCCGCGGCGCGAGGCGGAGGAGGCGAAGAAGACCTTGGGCGACCCCGGCATGGCGGCAGGCTGGCGGGCGGGCGGGTGGGCCGGCCGGCCGGTCCTCCCTGCCCGCGATGCCGGCACGACGGGGTGGGCGGGGAGGATCGGACGGGACCTCGAGGAGGGAGCGGAGCGAGGCCACGGCCGTTTGGAAGTCGAGCCCACGGGACCTCTTTTTTCTCTTTGGGGCCTCGTGGGTTTGGCAAAGTGGCCAGGACAAAGAGGGCCATGGCCCATGTGCCAGATCATAGTTCAGAGTACTGAGCAGCGCCAGCTCAGCAGAAATCGGAATGGAGTAGGAAAGTCGTATGAAGCGGTAGAGTACGGAGTACGATTATACGGAGAGTTCATCAAGGTGTCCTTAATGAATATTGACTTACCATGAACTGACATTCAAGATTAATCTTCGAAGTTGGATGGCCATATGCTAGATCTACCAAATTGTTATCCTTGGGTTGACACTCAAAAATATACCGAGGTGAAGTTTGGGCACCTCAGTTTAACACGTTGTGAACGTGTTAGAGGTCAAACGACACAACAAACAATAAGAAAACGCGCAGAGAAAACGGCGAGCCACGCAAGGCCACACCAAGCTGGCCTAGCCGGTTCCATGAACAGGCCTAGCCAGTTTGGCCCTAGAACCGGCCTAGCCGGTTAAGCTAGCTCCCTCCTCCTCAGGCCCGTATAAACTGGGTTAGCTGGCTCCCAAGCTGACTAAGCCAGTTTCCCTGGAATCCAAACCTATTTGGAAACAAATCGTTTTTTGGTAGTTATTTAATGTGGGAAACTTGTGCAACGAGTTTTGTAGTTGTTTTTTGCTGTGATAAGACCACACCCTCTCTATATATGAGAGGATCACCATCTCTATCCAATCATCAAAATACACGACAACTACTCATTTTACCCTTCTTACTCGACCTTAACCCTAATATGTTGTTCATCACGTCTCCCGGTAAGATTTTGCGGTGTCCTAGGCGGCCTTGCTGGTTTTAGGGCAACCTCCACACGCTCCTCCCCGACGGGTCTTTCCGAGAGGTGTTTAGGGGTCTATTCGGTTAAGAGTGAGCTCCACATCGGCCCTATCGGTCTCTAAATGTTCTTGCCGATCAAGCTGCGTTCTTACTGCGTTGAGGGTTACATTGTGTGCAACCTCTTGGGTGTGCCATCCCACTGGTGTGTTGATTCAAGCACTTTCTGCATCAACATACTTTTTGGCAACTTTTCTAGGGAAGAAGAAAGGCAAGATCCAATCCACTATCGACATGAACAGCATGGATGGTGATCAAGGTGACAAGACGAACCCCTTCAATCAGAGGAATATCGTCAATCATGAAAGGATCAAGATGTCCAAGAGGGAGTGAATTGGACTAATTCCAAATTTTCACAAACAATTCAGCCTATCGAGATAGCTCAATCACTCCTAGTGCCTAAGAGTGTTCTTCTAATCCTAAAATAAGTTTTGCATCCTAGTTTCAATTCTAGTCTATCATGGCAGTTCTGAGAATGTAAAGCACTCAAAATAAATTGCACAAAGTAAAGAAAGGAGAGGAACAAGCGATGTTTTTTCCAAGGTATGGGGAGTCGACACTCCCCACTAGTGCTTGTTGGAGCACCCATGCAAAGATGTAGCTCCTCTTGATCCGCGCAAGGATCAAGTGCTCTCTACGGGCTGATTCTTCGTCACTCCAGCACGGTGAATTGACCACACCCGCTCACAAGATGAGTTGGGCCATCCACAATCTCTTTGTATGATCACCAAGCCCTCAATCACCACTGGACTATCTAGGTGATGTCGATCACCAAGAATAACAAGAAATAAACTCTCACTTGACCACAACAAGTCTAATGAGGATGGTGGATTCACATTTGCTACTCTCTTCTAGCTCTAATGAGGTTCCTAGCCTTGATTCTCAAATTGCAACAACCTTACTAGGCTCTTGCTCTCACAAGGGCTCACAAAGGTTTCTTTAGAGGGTCAAATGGGCAAGAGAACTAGTATGAAGGGGATGGAGAAGTATAAATACCCCCACTTCCAAAACTAGCCATTTGGAACAAAATTCAGCTAACTGTGCAACCTCCGGACCATTCAACTCGCGTCCGACTCTCACAACGGCTACAATAGTCGTTACTGTTCTAGGGGCGTCCGGAAGCTCCAAAACCTTTCTGGCCACTTTTGGCCGCCTCCGAGCGTTCACTGTGGATGGTCCGGACTGTCATGGTTCACAGCGTCAGGAGCTGCCTCACTCACTGCCACTTAACCGAACGCTCGCTCCTTTGTCCAAGCAGTGATCACCTCGGTGTTCGGAGCTTCCCAAATGCTGAGAAGGAACATGGAACTACCACGTAGGCTCCAGACCCTGTCGATGGTCCAGACCTCACTCCTCACCAGCATTCAAAGCATTTTAGAGGGTCAAAACTTTGTCGAATTGAAAACTTTCCAAAACGAAGTTTGATTCTCTCTGTCTCGAGAGCCTCTCTTAGCCACCTAGTGCTAAGTTTGACAAGTATGCACCACACCTAAACCGATTAGTCTTACCTAAGTCAACTACCCATCCATGCCCTCTTTATAGTACGGCCAAAGGAAAGACAAAGTTTTAAACTACTCTAAGTGTCTCTCAACACCAACCGGCACTTAGAACTAGTCTATCCTTAACCTTGTCGTTCATCCTTTGAAAACCAAAATAGATTTTATCTACATAGGGCATGAACTTACCATTACCATAACTTTTAATTGTCGCTGCAAAACACATGTTAGTCATGATAATCACTCATTGTCATTAATCACCAAAACCGACTAGTGCCCTAGATGCTTCAGTCTCCCCTTTTTGGTGATCGATGACAACATCCTCAAATAAGATTTAGAGAGTGAGGTTTTCAAAGCTTGACTTATATAACCATGTGACAAAGAGCAAAGAGGTTAGGCATGCTTATATGAATTAAGTTCACAAATATTGTTGGTGGTCCTTAACGACACATTTTTATTGCCAATTAGAGACCAAAAAGGAGAGAAATACAATTTTATATGTACATATACCTTTACTATTGACCAAATTCCACTTGTACGGGTAAAATCAACACTTTTCAGGAATCAAGACCAATCACAGGGGAATCGTGTCAAAAAAGCACCATTTGAGAAAGCGCAGAATTGCAAATCAAAGCAAATGGCCAAAAAAGCCCAACCAAGAGCCAAATCTGGGCCAACCCACCTCGCCACTAGGCTCCAAGCCTAACAAGCAACCAACCACATGAAGATGGGGGGCCAAGGCGACCCACCCAAGGCGCGGGCGCGCCAGGGACGCGGCCCAGGCCCATCTTCCTTGGTCGGCTTGGCATTGAAGGCCTCAAGGCGGTGGAGGCATCGGTCCGGGGAATTTCCCCCCTAAACTGACCTCCACACTTGTATATAAAGCATGGGGAGAGCTCCCTCTCTCGCACAACACACTTAGAGCTCTACCTCACTACCTCTCTCCAGTTCCTTAGCCTTAACTATTAGATTGGATATATTGAAACAATAGTAGATCAATAATTTCATCCTTAGTTACCTCTATAGTTAGGCTTAACTAATAACCATTTATGTATAAAATGATATTTTTAACCATAGGCTAGAGATACTTCATATTAAGAATATTTAGATCTATATTTATATTAATCTTAGAATGTTTGCTATCTGATTTGGTACTAGTGACGATACTATGGGTAATAGTACCCAATGATGACTAGTGATCTATAATTATATCCATCTTTGTCCAGCACTACCCACATACATATGTGCTATTGTTTCTTCTACCAAGTGTGTAGGTCCAGCATAGGTGGGAGTACGAAACATATTATGGACTCATAATTTTTCCCATGTCAAGTTGCTGTTCCGTGGAAACTACGTAGTCTTTGTCGCCGTAATAAGAACAGCAACGGCGCCAAGAAGGACTAGGAGGCCTTTGTTGGCATTTCTTAACGTCATTACAAAAGATAGACTAAAAGTCCATCCCCGGCAACGGCGCTAGAAATGTTTGTTGGCATTCCCAACCACCATTACTTTAGAAAGGTAATCCTTGGCCCTTAGTGGCGCCGGCCTAGGTAATGCAGTCTGGTAATAGCAGTTAGAAGTACCGGATTGGCCTTCCTAACCGTCATTACTTACGATATGCAAAACTGTGACACGACGCCGTGGGGTGCACAAGAATTATAATCCTTAAGTAATGGTACTTAGGTATGCCAATCGATAGCTCAATAAGGAATAAGATTACTCTGCAAGCGCACAGAACTATCATTGTAGCATTTCAACCCGTGAGTATTCAAGGGTGTCGTATTTATAATTTCCCGTAGGAGGGCATGATGTATTCCATCTAGCTTTTGGTATAAACATGATCACTTATTGGATGCATAGGTAGGCATAGCATAGGCAGGGGTTAAAACATGTTTGTAAGATAGTGGACACACACATCGGAGCAACCTCAAGGATAAAAGATAAAATAAAGAATGAAGAATAACTGCGAGAGCAGGCATTGGTCATATACAGCTATGCAACGAATAGTAATTACATCAAATTAATAAGACTAGGATCAGGACTAAGTCTAGGATTATAGGGAGATCCTCGCAGCTGGTCTGCCAGCCGATAGAGACTTTACGAACTCCTACTCAATACCCGAACGTGGGGGAATGCTAGGGATGGACAGGGCTGTCACCACCTGCCCACCTACCCCTCTGCCCGTGGGGTACCGACATATCCGCTGATTCCCGCATACCCGAGCACCACGCCCGTGTAATTGGAAACAACTCCTAGCCCCCCGGGACCCCAACCCTTCGGATTGACAGGCTCGGCTAGGAGCAACCATGACAGCACAACGAACTATTATTCCATCCTTAGTTCTTCCTCTATTCATACTAATTTGATGAACGATGAAGAACTTTGATGAACATATCAAGAACATAACACATAGACTATGAACTACTTTACATGTTATGATCATAATATGGACAAGACTATACTCTAATTCAGATGCATTGCTATATAAATAAGATAAGAACTTGCTCATAGAGGAAAACCGATGTGTATTCATACCAAGATGTTCTTGATTCCTCCAAGGAGACAAGCTCTCCTTGATAGTTTTGCCTTGCTCTACTACTATTAAACTAGAGAACAAGTAAGAAATATGAGGTGTAGTGCTCCAAATGTTGGTTTATTTTGGAGGGGGTGAAGCACATCTATTTATAGTTGATCAAGGGCGGTTTGGGTGTTCTAAGTATGGTAGGAGGTGAAACCGCCTTCAGAGAACCGCCTTGAGCATGTGGCTGAAAACTGGGCCCAAGAAGTGCCATCTGGGGGGAGCCACCCCCGGGGCCGGTCGGTCCCTGGCAGGCGGCAACTGGCCACCGCCTTCGGGTGGTTGGTTGCTCTCTGGGCCTGGGCCTCCCCCGCGGTTACGGATGGATCCCGTTTGATGATTTGATGGGCTTTTCTCTTTTATTCTTGATTTGCGCCTTTTCTGAATGTGTTTCCTGGAAGTGCGCTTTCCTTGATATTTTGATGCATTTCCACGTGCTATCTCTGTAAGTTAGGTGCACAACAAAACTCGTGGAAAGGTTAGATGAAGCCTTATTCTCGATTTGTTTTAGTATTAAAATGATGTTATATTTATGTTGCTAAGGACCGCCAACAGCCTTCTTTTTTTATTTTCAGTATTATATTTTTATGTTTTTTATATATACCAATCTATGTTTTTTTATTTCTATGTTTAATATATATATAGTATCAGCTATCTTAATTATGTTCGCCGATGTCTTGCTTGATGATTACCACGAGTTTTTTTTATCACTGATGATTACCGCGATTTGGTCTTGATTGATTTCCTTCATTAACCGATCGACATGTGCCATGCTAACGCTACGGTAAACACAAAACCAAATAAAATTTATATAAAAAAATCAACAATCACATGCATTAAGATTGACGTGTCTTATTACGATCCAGGGATTGAACCAGTTAGATGCCAAACCATTACGTACTAGGGATTGAACTAGTTAGTGAGTTAGATGCCAAACCAAGTTAAGGGATTGAACCTTGTCGCAAAAAAAAGTTAAGAGATTGAACTGTCACTGTATATACAGCAGCAATGATCACTGGTGGGTTGGAACACAAACCGACAGTGATAATGCAACCTGCCGGGCGGCAGAATGGGCCGGCAGTAATAAAGCCTTATCAGTGCCGGTTTGTAACAACAACCGTCACTGATAGATCGACACACAATCACTACCTGTTCAAGTTACGCTCCGACAGTGATAAGTGCCTTCACTGCCGGTTCTTCGACAGCCATAGTCATTTCCTGAGTTTAAAGTCTAGAACCGGCAATGAAGAGTCATCAGTAGCGGTTGAATAGAATCCGGCACTGATGGCCCAGGCACAGATGTACGAATCTGTAGTAGTGTCAGGGACCTGCTCCCGTCCATCTGCGGCGCTGGCGCGCCACCAGGAGCACGGAGCTGCAAGGACTACCTCGCCAGGTCCCCCTTCGTCTTCGGCCCCTTCAGTGGCAACGACTACAACGCCATGCTCTTCTTCGGCCTCACCGTCGACCAAGCCAGGAACTACACGCCCAAGATGGTCGACACTGTCGCGGCGGCGTCGAGCAACTGATCCAGCTGGGTGCAAAGGACATCGTCGTCCCGGGAGCTCTGCCGGTGGGGTGCTTCGCGGTGTACCTGACGTTTCTTCCGAGCGACAACTCGGTGGACGTCCACGGGTGCCTGAAGGCGCTGAACGAGCTGTCCATGTACCAGAACGCCCTGCTCCAGAGCAGGCTCGCCGGTGTCCGGGCGAGGCACCCGGCGGCGAGGGTCATGTACGCCGACTACTACGCCCACGTCGACCGGATGGTGCGTAGCTGAAAGACTCTAGTTTGGTTTTGGTAATTGATGAAACCTAGTTACTAATCTAAGTGCTAAGTATGTGTAGCCAAGAGTAGATTAGTGATAAGGAGGAAGATGACATGAGCTAAAGTGAAGATCAAGATGAAATGATCAAGGAGAAAGAAAAATGACTTAAAGAAGAAAAGCTAGAGGCTAAGCTATATCCAAATAGGGATTTTCTTTTAGTGATCAAGACTCCAAGTGGGAGTGATCATATTTAGGATAGATAGCCGACTATCAAGGGGAGAACTAAGCTATTGGATTACTTTCAAGTGCTCTACGTTGCATTTCATGTGCATTGATCTAACCAACCTAGAGAATCTCCTTGAAAACCCTTGAAAAATGTTTACAAAATGCTAACACACTGTGCACAAGTGTTGGAGACCTTGAGTGTTAGCACATAGAAGCAAGGGGTGAGAAATAAACTTGAAAAAACGATGAAAAAGGAGCGTCGGACAGTGCAGAGGCATAGCGTTGGACCATTTGTTTGTGTCCAATGCCTACACTTTGAACTGTGCTGTTGGCGAGCGTCGGACGCTCGGTAAACGAGCGTCGGACCATTGGCCTCTTCAGTCCGACGATGCCGAGCAGCGGCAGGGTGACGCGTGGCACGCTGAGGAGCGTCGGACGCCTGAGAAAAGCCCGACGGTGAGCGTCGGATGGAGTCCGACGAAGTTTTAGCGATTTCAAACCTCCCTGGAAGTGTCGGACGCTGAGTTTCTTTAGTCTGACGGTACTCACGCGAACGTCCGACGGTATGCGCACAGTGAACTGAGAGAGGGCGTCAGACTCTGCTGTTTAGTCCGACGCCCCCAGTCCGACGGTGTAAAAACTGGCACGAAGTTGACCGTTGAGATCGGACGAACGGAGTTTAAACCTGTTGACACGTGGCGCGCATCCGAGCGTCGGACGGTGTCGTTTAGTCCGACGGACTCAGTCCGACGGTAGAAAATCATGGTTAACGGCTGTTTCGAGTGGGGTAACGGCTAGATTTGCACTTGGGGGTATTTATACTCCCTCCCTGGTCACTTGGTGAGACTCTTGCGTATTTGGATCATTGTCATACACTTTGTTGCATTCTAGCCTCCAACTCTCTCACTAGTTCATCATCTTGATCATCCTTAATGAGATTGAGTGAACCTCAAGTGCATCCTTGCTGTTGTTTTGCATTCTAGAGCACTTGAGAGCAAGCCTTAGTTCAATTCTTATTCTCTTGGGACATTGCCGTGTCCCTAGACGGCTTGGAGGAGAAGAAGGTGTGGAGGAGCTTGGTGATTGTGCTTGCCCACACCCGGCGATTGTGACGGGTTCTTGTGCTTTCCCCGAGCGGGGTGCTCAAAGGTAACTCTAGTGGATTGCTCGTGTCTTTGAGTTACTTCCTCCGTGGTAGGTTCTTGTGGCGCCTAGTGTAGGCTCGGTGTATGATACCGATTAGCCACCGAACCACCGGTTGAAGTTGACACAACGAGGACGTAGCGTGCCGGCAAGCACGTGAACCTCAGGGATAAATCTTTGTGTTCATATTGCTTTCCTTATCTTCGAGTGAGTGACTTGATCTTTATCCCGATGATTGATTTCATCTCAAGGCAAAGGTATAATCGACAATCATCTCTTTCTTATCCTTGTGCTAAGTAGCTTGTTCTCTTGTCTTGATTAGTTGTGTAGTCTTTTAGCTTTTGCTAGCTTGCTTGTGTGGCTTAGAACTAAGGATTAACTAGAATTGTGTAAGTGGCTTGCCTAGCTTAGTAGTTGCTTTAGCTTTGCAAATTTAGCCATATTTGTTACTAACCTCTTACCTAAGTACTTTGTAAAAATTTTATTAGGCTATTCACCCCCCCTCTAGCCATACTAGGACCTTTCAAGTGGTATCGGAGCCGTGGTCACCGTTTAGTCAAGGCTTAACATCCTTCGGTGCATTGAAATGGCTCATATCATGTTCAATCATATTGGGGGCAAACCACCTCACTTTGATGGCACAAGCTCATTTGATTATTGGAAGAGAAAGATGAGGATGTATCTTGCCTCAATTCATGAGAAGGTGTGGGAGGTCACCGAGAAGGAATACATTGTGCTTGATCCCGCAAGCCCCACACCTAGAGAGCAAGAGAACAACCAATGTAACACAATGGCATTGACTCAAAGGTGTTTGAGCAAATCAAGGATTTGGATAGAGCAAGTGAAGTATGGGCAAGATTAGAGCAAACCTATGAGGGCACCTCAACGGTAAAGAGTGCCAAGTTATACATGCTCAATGATAGGCTCTCAAACTTCAAGATGGATGATGGAGAGAGCATTCCGGAAATGTTCTATAGGCTTCAAGTGATTGTCAATGATCTCAAGGCCTTGGGTGAGAAAACAAGTGATGAGGACTTCTCTCACAAGTTTCTCATGTGCTTGCCCAAGAGGTTCAAGACCTTGAGAACTATCATCTTCCGAGGCGGCTTGAAGGGTGTCACTCCAAATGAGGTTCTTGGTGATGTGATGACCGAGGATCAATACAATGAGAAGAGTGATAGTGAAGAAGTAAAGAAGGAGGATGACAAGAGCAAAAAGACCGTGGCATTCAAGTCCACCACCTCTTCTTCCAAGAACAAAGGCAAGGGCAAGAAAGTACAATCTAGTGATGATGATGCATCTAGCCTTAATAGTGATGATGAGGCATTAGCTCTCTTTGTGCGCAAGTTTGGAAGATTTATGAAGAAGAAGGGCTATAGTGCTAGAAAGAGAAGAGATAACTTCAAACGCAAGAATGTAGTAAGGAAGTGCTATAATTGCAAGAGCACGGATCATCTTGTGGCGGATTGTCCTAATGCTAGTGATGATGAAGATGATTACAAGAAGAAAGGCAAGAAGGACAAGAAGGACAAGGCGGAAAAGAAGGAGAAAAAGAAGTTCAACTTCTCCAAAAATAAGGGTGGATCCTATGTGGTGACATGGGATAGTGATGCTTCCTCCGATGATGATGACTCTAGTGATGATGATGAGAGGAAGACATCCAAGAAGAAGGCCATGGCTTCTATTGCTATCAACAAGAAGTCTTCATCATTTGATTCATCATGCTTCATGGCTAAGACCACCAAGGTAAAATACGATGACTCAAATGATGATGAAAAAGATGATAATGATAGTGATAGTGATGATGATGAGCCTAGTGTAGCACAACTCATGGACATGTTAGAGCAAGCTGAATATCTTATTAGCTCTAAGTCTAAGAAGTGCAAAGAATTGTCCAAGAAATTAAAAACTCTTAAACAATCCTTTGATGAGCTAAGTGCTTCTCATGAGTGTCTAAAGGAAGACCATGAGGATCTCAAACTAGCTCACACCAAGATTGAGGAAGCTCACTCCTCACTCTTAGAGCTAAGCAAGGTAGAGGATGTTGCTATAACATGTGATGTGGGTGTAACTTGTGATCTAATGAATGAATCAATTAATGAAACACTTGTTGTAACCACACCTAATAACACTAGTTCTTCATCATCATCCACTTCTACTTCTACCTTCACTACTAGTGTTGATTCAACACTAAAAGTTGAAAATAAGAAATTGAAGAAGGAAGTGAACAAGCTAACCCGCGCATTAGGCAATGCCTATGGTGGGGATGCTCGCTTGCTACAATGTTTGGGTAGTCAAAGATATAGTAACTCTAAGGAGGGACTTGGCTATACTCCCAAGAAAGGCAATGCGGCCTTTGTAACTCCAAAGCCTAGCTTTATGAGGAGCAATGGTCGGTTTTGCTACAAGTGCAAGCAAGTTGGGCATATTGAGGCAAATTGCATCACTAACAATAAGAACAAGCAAATAAAATTTACAAGTGCTAAATCTATTAGACTTGATTCTTGTTACATGCTTACCAATGGTGAGAAAGGTGTCAAAGTCAAATACATTGGTACACCAAAAAAGAGCCCAAGGTTGAAGGCTATTTGGGTACCAAAGCCTTTAGTTGCTAACCTCCAAGGACCCAAACAAGTATGGGTATCTAAAAGACATTGATTTGTATTGTAGGTAAATTACAAAGCCGGAGGGAGGCATTGGGTTCTTGATAGTGGGTGTTCTCAACACATGACCGGTGATTCAAGAATGTTCAATCAAATCAATTCTAGTGGCAACGAATATGGTAGTATCATATTTGGGGACAATAGCAAAGGCAAGGTCAAGGGTCTTGGAAAGATTGCAATATCAAATGATCTAAACATCTCTAATGTGCTATTAGTTGAGAGTTTGAATTTCAACCTATTGTCGGTGGCTCAACTTTGTGATTTTGGTTTCAAATGCATCTTTGGTATTGATGATGTGGAAATCATTAGTGTGGATGGATCAAATTTGATATTCAAGGGATTTAGATATGAGAATCTCTATCTAGTGGACTTTGGTGCTAGAGAATCACAATTGTCAACATGCTTACTCTCTAAGTCAAGTATGGGTTGGTTATGGCATAGAAGGCTTGGTCATGTTGGAATGAAGCAATTGAACAAACTTGTGAAGCATGACTTGGTTAGAAGTCTTAAAGATGTTGAGTTTGAGAAGGACAAGTTATTCAGTGCATGTGAAGCCGGAAAACATGTAGGCAACACTCATCCTAAGAAGAGCATGATGAGCACATGCAAACCATTTGAGTTATTGCACATGGACTTGTTTGGACCAATTACATATACAAGCATTGGCGGCAACAAGTATGGTTTGGTGATAGTGGATGACTTCTTAAGATATACATGGGTTTTATTCATGTTTGACAAAAGTGATGTTTATGATATCTTCAAATCTTTTGTCAAGAGAAGTTGCAACAAATTTGAAACAACCATCAAGAAGGTGAGAAGTGATAATGGTAGTGAGTTCAAGAACACAAGAGTTGATGAGCTATGTGATGACTTAGGAATTAAACATCAATTCTCGGCTAAGTACACACCTCAATCAAATGGCCTAATTGAAAGAAAGAATAGGATTCTCATTGATATGGCAAGATCTATGCTTAGTGAGTATAATGTAAGTCAATCTTTTTGGGCCGAAGCAATCAACACGGCATGTTACTATTTCAAGAGACTCTATTGCTATCCTATGTTGGAGAAGACTCCATATGAGATCTTGAATGGAAGAAAGCCAAATATTGCATATTTTCGAGTGTTTGGTTGTAAGTGCTACATATTGAAGAAAGGAGCTAGATTGAGCAAATTTGAGAAGAAATGTAATGAGGGATTTTTGCTTGGTTACTCAACTACTAGTAAAGCTTATAGAGTATGGAACTTGGGAAGTGGTCAACTTGAGGAAGTTCATGATGTTGAATTTGATAAAACCAATGGGTCTCAAGATCAAAATGAGAATCTAGATGATGTGAGTGGACCTCAATTGGCAAAGGCTATGCAAGAAATAGACATTGGTGACATAAGGCCGACTCAAGTGGTTGACATAGAAGATGACAAAGATCAAGTGCAAGTTCCTTCAAATGATCAAGCTAGTGACTCTCAGGTGAAAAATCAAGATCAAGTTAGTTCCTCTCAAGCAAATCAATCAAATGCACAATCAAGCTCAAGCAATCAACCTCAAGTGCTTCAACCCACAAACATTGCAAGAGATCATCCTTTGGATCAAATTGTTGGTGATATTCAAAAGGGTGTGCAAACAAGATCAAGACTAGCATCATTTTGTGCTCACTATTCATTTATGTCATTTGAAGAGCCGGAGAACATTGAGAAGGCATTAAAAGATAGTGATTGGGTAAATACTATGCATGAAGAGCTCAATAATTTTGAAAGAAATGAAGTTTGGGAATTAGTAGAGAGACTAAAGAACTACAATGTTATTGGCACCAAATGGGTATTTAGAAACGAGCAAGATCAAGATGGTGTTGTAATAAGGAACAAGGCAAGATTAGTGGCACAATGGTACACTCAAGTAGAGGGATTGGACTTTGGTGAAACCTATGCTCCGGTTGCAAGATTGGAAGCAATAAGAATCTTTCTAGCATATGCTTCTGCTCACAACATCAAGCTCTACCAAATAGATTCAAAAGTGCATTTCTCAATGGATTCATCAATGAGTTAGTATATGTTGAACAACCACCCGGTTTTGAAGATGAGAAGAAACCAAATCATGTGTACAAGTTAAGGAAAGCACTCTATGGTTTGAAACAACCACCAAGGGCATGGTATGAGAGGCTAAGGAATTTTCTCCTCTCTAAAGGTTTCAAGATGGGCAACATTGACACCACTCTATTCACCAAGAAGGTTGATGATGACTTAATGATCATGCAAATCTATGTTGATGACATTATCTTTGGATCAACTAGTCAAGCCTTGTGTGCGGAGTTTGAAAAGATTATGACTAAATAATTTGAGATGTCTATGATGGGTGAACTCACATACTTTCTTGGACTTCAAATTAAGCAAATAAAGAATGGCACGTTCACAAGTCAAGACAAGTACACAAGAGACATGATCAAGAAGTTTGGAATGCAAGATGCAAAACCAATTAGCACTCCCATGGGGACTAGTGGAAACTTGGATGAAGATAAAAGTGGCAATGTGGTTGATCAAAAGGCATATCGGTCTTTAATTGGAAGTTTGCTCTATGTCACTGCATCAAGACCGGATGCCATGTTTAGTGTGTGCATGTGTGCTAGATATCAAGCATCTCCTAGAGAGAGTCATATGAAAGCCGCAAAGAGGATATTGAGATATTTGAAGCACACTCAAGATATTGGATTATGGTATCCCAAGGGTGCAAAGTTTGAGTTGATTGGATATGCCGATGCGGACTATGCCGGTTGCAAGATAAATAGAAAGAGTACATCGGGCACATGTCAACTCTTGGGAAGATCTCTTGTCTCATGGTCATCAAAGAAGCAAAATAGCATATCACTCTCCACCGCCGAAGCCGAATATATTAGTGCGGGGAGTTGTTGTGCTCAAATCTTATGGATGACGGCAACTTTGAGGGATTATGGAATCAATTTCAAGAAAGTGCCATTGTTTTGTGACAATGAGAGCGCTATCAAATTAACTCAAAATCTGGTTCAACATCAAAGAACCAAGTATATTGATGTGAGGCACCATTTTATCCGGGATCATCAACAAAAGGGTGACATTGACATTCAAAGCATTGGAACCGATGATCAATTAGCCGACATACTCACCAAGCAACTAGATGAGAACAGGTTTTGCAAGTTGAGAAATGAGTTGAACATTCTAAACTTCTCAAATATGAGTTGAGATCACCCCCACACATATGACATGCCTCTACTCCGACAAAGTAAGGTAAAATTGTTTGACATAACATCATACTTGGTAGGACATGTTTAGAGCATATAGACATATTCACATCTTAGGATCATTCGTGGAAATTGAAATGCTTTTGATGGATATATGCTACCACTATTGTCTTGTTTGATTGTATGATCTAGTGGTAACATATAACATGCATGTGTGCTTAATCCCCTAGTGTTCAATCTAGTTCATTAGCTCAAGGTGTGTAACTTAACATGGGCAAGATAACCCCCTAGTGGCGCGAAGAAGCTTGTCCTTGGATCAAACTTAGTTATATATCCTAGGCAAGTGCACTAGATTGAACCAAAGTATAAAAAAATCAACTCTCTTTCCAAAATCAAATGAATTTGACTAACTATCTCTACTTCACTTAACCTTTTTGAGAAATTGTTGACAAAGGGGGAGAGAAAGTTACAAAAGAAAGAGAAAGAGCGATGAACCATCATTAGGCCGATGATGGGAGAACAATAGGTCAAAAGAAAGGGGTAATTAAAATTTTGAAGCACACAAGTAGGGGGGAGCAATCACATATGCAAGTTGTTGCATTTGGATGTGCATTAATTATATGATTGCTCATTGCATTTGTATTTACTTTCTTATGCATGCTTGTGTGGTGTATTGCTAGTAGTATGATTTGAATGATGATTTGAACAACTAGCATGTGTAGGGGTAACTAGTTGGCCGTATTTCTTCAAGTGGCAACTAGAGCTTGCTTATAATGTGATCTCATGGTATGCTCTAGTATTTGTGACCTTCTAGTTACTAAGGTGCTGAGGATGGTGTACATGGCAACTCCGATGGTATCACGCTTCAAAGGTCCATTCTATACACCATTAGCACAATCTTGGTAGAATTACTCTTTATTCAATACATATGTGCTAGTTTTCAATCCAAACTAGATGCACGTATGTAGGGGGAGCCAATACTACCAAAATAGAATTTATGATGGTTGTCCAAATTCTTTCATGATCTACTCATGGACAAGCATGATAAGTTCAAAATCTTAATGCATATTTCTTTTATAAATGGGTTGTCATCAATTACCAAAAAGGTGGAGATTGAAAGACACTAGTTTGGTTTTGGTAATTGATGAAACCTAGTTACTAATCTAAGTGCTAAGTATGTGTAGCCAAGAGTAGATTAGTGATAAGGAGGAAGATGACATGAGCTAAAGTGAAGATCAAGATGAAATGATCAAGGAGAAAGAAAAAGGACTTAAAGAAGAAAAGCTAGAGGCTAAGCTATATCCAAATAGGGATTTTCTTTTAGTGATCAAGACTCCAAGTGGGAGTGATCATATTTAGGATAGATAGCCGACTATCAAGGGGAGAACTAAACTATTGGATTACTTTCAAGTGCTCTACGTTGCATTTTATGTACATTGATCTAACCAACCTAGAGAATCTCCTTGAAAACCCTTGAAAAATATTTGCAAAATGCTAACACACTGTGCACAAGTGTTGGAGACCTTGAGTGTTAGCACATAGAAGCAAGGGGTGAGAAATAAACTTGAAAAAATGCTGAAAAAGGAGCGTCGGACGGTGTAGAGGCATAGCGTCGGACCATTTGTTCGTGTCTGACGCCTACACTTTGAACTGTGCTGTTGGCGAGCGTCGGACGCTCGGTAAACGAGCGTCGGACCATTGGCCTCTTCAGTCCGACGATGCCGAGCAGCGGCAGGGTGACGCGTGGCACGCTGAGGAGCGTCGGACGCCTGAGAAAAGCCCGACGGTGAGCGTCGGACGGAGTTCGACGAAGTTTTAGCGATTTCAAACCTCCCTGGAAGTGTCGGACGCTGAGGTTGTTTAGTCCGACGGTACTCGCGCGAACGTCCGACGGTACGCGCACAGTGAACTGAGAGAGGGCGTCGGACTTTGCTGTTTAGTCCGACGCCCCCAGTCCGACGGTGTAAAAACTGGCACGAAGTCGACCGTTGAGATCGGACGAACGGAGTTTAAACCTGTTGACACGTGGCGCGCATCCGAGCGTCGGACGGTGTCGTTTAGTCCGACCGACTTAGTCCGATGGTTGCGTTCGACGGTAGAAAATCGTGGTTAACTGCTCTTTCGAGTGGGGTAACGGCTAAATTTGCACTTGGGGGTATTTATACTCCCTCCCTGGTCACTTGGTGAGACTCTTGCATATTTGGATCATTGTCATACACTTTGTTGCATTCTAGCCTCCAACTCTCTCACTAGTTCATCATCTTGATCATCCTTAATGAGATTGAGTGAACCTCAAGTGCATCCTTGCTGTTGTTTTGCATTCTAGAGCACTTGAGAGCAAGCCTTGGTTCAGTTCTTATTCTCTTGAGACATTGTCGTGTCCCTAGACGGCTTCGAGGAGAAGAAGGTGTGGAGGAGCTTGGTGATTGTGCTTGCCCACACCCGGCGATTGTGACGGGTTCTTGTGCCTTCCCCGAGCGGGGTGCTCAAAGGTAACTCTAGTGGATTGCTCGTGTCTTTGAGTGACTTCCTCCGTGATAGGTTCTTGTGGCGCTTAGTGTAGGCTCGGTGTGTGATACCGATTAGCCACCGAACCACCGGTTGAAGTCGACACAACGAGGACGTAGCGTGCCGGCAAGCACGTGAACCTCGGGGATAAATCTTTGTGTTCATATTGCTTTCCTCATCTTCGAGTGAGTGACTTGATCTTTATCCCGGTGATTGATTTAATCTCAAGGTAAAGGTATAATCGACAATCATCTCTTTATTATCCTTGTGCTAAGTAGTTTGTTCTCTTGTCTTAAATAGTTGTGTAGTCTTTTAGGTTTTACTAGCTTACTTATGTAACTTAGAACTAAGGATTAATTAGAATTGTGTAAGTGGCTTGCCTAGATTAGTAGTTGCTTTATCTTTGCACATTTAGCCATATTTGTTACTAACCTCTTAACCTAAGTACTTTGTAGAAATTTTATTAGACTATTCGCCCCCCTCTAGCCATAGTAGGACCTTTCAGCAGCCCGGCACGCTTCGGCTTCACCACCGGCGCCGTCCCGGCGTGCTGCGGTGCCGGCGGCGGCAGGTACAACTTCGAGCTCGACGCGCGGTGCGGCATGAAGGACGCCACCGCGTGCCGGGAGCCGTCCACGCATGAGTCCTGGGACGGCGTCCACCTCACGGAGGCGGCCAACAGGCTGGTCGCCGAGGGTTGGCTCAGAGGCCCGTATTGCCATCCTCCCATTGTGACTCTTTGATCAGTAGATATATAGTGTTGGTCAGTGGTCATCTACGGCCCATTCGGCCATGGGCGTACCGTACGTAGCTATTTCGCCTGAAAAATATCGATATCCACACTGACATGGCCATATGGGCCTGACATATATACGGTGATATGAAGGCGCCGTGTTGTGCGACAATTCAAACTTCACAGGGATGGTGGTCTTAAATAAATATGGTTTATAGGTCACCTGTGTCCAGACACAGATGGAATTGACTTTAGCACAGCTCCTAATCCAGGCGCCCCCCCCCCCCCCCCCCCCTCTCTCTCTCAGCTTTCGCGGAGTAGCACAGTAACATATTTTAAAGGTTGACTAATTATAGATAAAAAATATAAATATTTATAATATCAAATAAACATCATTAGATTAATTATAAAATATATTTTTACAATAAATTAATTTAAAGTCATAAATATGAATATTATTAGCTACAATCTTAGTTAAACATGAACTACTTTATATGGTACGCAACTCAAAGTTGTATGTTTTATGGACGGAGGAAGTATCTATCAACGTTAGGCAAACAATGTCCAAAGATTGCATAAGACATCTGCAAACAAACTTAATCTCTGCTATCATCAGGCTTGATTAGGCACAGCAGCGCCCAAGGGCCAGTTCCAAAATCCCCCTAGTCGTCTTCCTCCTTTTGACCGTTGGGAGAGGGCAGGTCCAGGCAGCAAGTGAATGGCATATTATCCCCTGCATTCCTAACCCCTGTATTCGTGGCCCGCAAGATTTGTTGTTCTATCCTGTCCTTGTCGTTTCCACAAACAAACTTACGACCCTTGGGGTGCAAAATGTCCATGTAACCACGACAGAATGCGCAGCTCTTCCTATACCGGCCAAGAGGCTCTTCTGAAACCATGCATGCAGGTTAAAATCAATCATACAGTACAGAGCAGTTAACAGGAAAGATAAAGAAATTCACATACCAATGATGACGCATGCTTCAACTATGGGAACTGGGACTTTAAATGGTAGTAGGTCCAAGCAGACAGAGCTGCTGCCAGATGACTTATCAGCTTCTGGGGCTGTAAATGGCAGGTCCGAGCAGACAGAGGTGCTGCTTGATGGCTTCTCAGCTTCCGGGACTGGAACAATCAGCCTGTTCGGTAGCGCTGAAAATAAGCGCTGATTGTGACTTGTGTTGATTTATTGTGAGAGAAAAATACTGTTCCGTGGATGGAAATAAGCGGCTGATTGAAGAAGCGAACGGGCTGAATGTTACTGGCGGGTGGCTTGTAGTGCACCTCAGCAAAGAAGCGCTTGATCTTTTTGCTCTTGCGGCAGCGAGCCCAGAAGTTGACATGGTACCACATCTGGCCCTTGAAACGCGCGTAAGATGCCATCAGAGGCTTCACAGGATCAAACTCTTCACCCTGCAGGCAAATATTGATTATATACGTCATATCATCAGTTTGGGACAGGAACAAATTGCAATGAAAATGATAAGGAATAATTGACTTCCTACTTGAATAAAGTAAAACGGACATACCGGGTGTTTGGCATTATAATGGTGGAGAGCATAGCGGACATGGCGGATGATGAAGCTGTCACGCTTCCTACACCGAACGCAATTGGAGAAATTTGACTGATTAGTGTTCAATGTACGCACAAAAATACATAAATAAATCCACTGTGCTCCCTTATTGAGTGTGAACAAATCTTCTCTGTAAACCATATTATCAACAAAACTGGACCTGATCGGTAATATCACACCTTTCCATAACCCAATTCTCCAGACACAAGAAAGCTTCAGATTTTGGTAACAACAAGCTTGTGGATGTTGTGATGGTGAGCAAGAATCATAAGGGCAATTGGCTGTCACTCACTCAGTCACATCAGAGATTATCATATATAGATTTTCACAACTTAATTCAATAGAACTTCCTCAATTGGTGCATGGAAGGGAAAAAAAAATAAGGCTTCTGTCTTAAAAAAAACATTTCTCAGCACAATATGTTAATAAGCCCAATCTAATATTGTGTTAGGCTGGTCCTTTCCCACACTGTGAACAAAATACAGGCTGGCAACTATCTCGGTGTCTCGCTGTTTCATCATCTTTCAACTTCCTCAGTTCCTCTATTCTCATCGAGTACAACATGTAACCGCCCACCAGCGGCTGCTCGACCTCTACGTAGGGCCTTGTGATTGCGCAAAGCCATATGCTCTCAAGAAATGTATGCTCACTGCTGAGGCGGCTGATGTAACTCTCAATCAATCCCCTAACCCCTATAGAATGTAAAAGGCATTATTTTAGAACTGATTCCGTAGTTCCACATTTTAGAATATAATGGTGAAGAGGCTCAATTCATGAAGAGTGCCTAACTATTGGATAGATAGATCATGAGTCACTGCTCCAAAGTCATCAGTAAGAATAACTTTTCTAGGGAAATACTAAACACCCCCCCCCCCCCCCCGCCCCACACACACACACCCCCCACCACCACCACCCACCCTTCCAAATTTCGAAATCCTGGTTCTGCCCCTGTACATCGGTTTCCATTCAACTGCAGTTGTCAGAAGACACATGCTGTCATTACAACACAGCCCAACAAAGCAGAGTTTCCAGGTTTTACAGGCTTGATTCCTAAAGCTCCACGCGGAACACGGCGCAGGGAAGTTTGTGTCATTCCAATTTTCTTAACAGAACACACACATGGACCATGTAACTGAAATACTGAATTTACTTCTAATCGTAAGTCCAATACCTCAGTTGGACTAGTATAACTTGGTTCATAACTTTGGATATGCTGCAATAAAAGATTTCTGATATGCTTGTACCACTTTCAATCAACAGTTTCAATGTAGGAACCGGTAAGCGTTCCAATTGTCTGCACCAAGTTCCTTTTCGGGCTTTCCAATTGATAACAAGCATTTCCAATTGTCAAAACATCTACGGCAGGAATCTAACCCTGTTCGATGTAACTCAGCGACTGGGACTGCTAAAGTTGAAGCATAACTAAATCTGTAGTTAAAAGTACCCGGACTTTTCAATTCAATTTGGGAGTGAACCTATTTCAGACTGCAGTCGCTTCAGAGGTGAAAGCAGGACATACCCTTCTGTGCACTCGTCATATAATGGAGGAGAATTCTTGTTCCACTGCTTCATGACACGAAAGTGTTCGCGCAAGCGGTTCTGCAACCGTACCTGCTCCTCACAGGACAGCTCTGGGAGCAGGTCCTCCAATGCTGGTGCTGTCCACGGCTCCCATCCAAACGCCCAATCGTCTGCCAATCCCATCATTGATTTGGCAATATGCCCCGGTGAAGGTGACCTATGGAAGGAAATTGCCATTAAATTTTTGCGAAGGAACTTCGAAACAATTCATTGCAGTGTATATTAGCAATGGCATTAGGTAATAAATCTAGTTCAATGCAGTGATCAGGTACCGATGCACACAATACAGCGAACCATCGGGCAACAGATTAGGATCGATTTATTTAAACTGGCACCGAGATGGCAGCAAACAGCAACTAAAATTGGCACGGGCAATCATCACGAAGGGAGGAGCCCTCTTAGGGCTGTTTGGATCGCATGAATCTCACGGTATTTGCATAGAAATTTCACAGGAATCCGTTCGATTTCACAGGATTAGCATAGAAATTCCACGGGAATCCGTTCAATTTCACAGGGAAAAAAAAAGCAGGAACAGAAAAAAAAAAAACCCTTCTTAACTAAAATCATCACGGTTCATGACCAGTCTTCTCCGAAACCGCGCGGCTCTGAGGTACTCCATACAAGAGGAAGAGAGGTTACCCAGGCTTGCGGGCTTCAGGGCGGCGGCGTGGCATCGCAACCCCGGCGCAGGGCGGTAGGCCAGCCGGTGTTGAGGCAGGCGAGAATCCGGCGGGCAGCGCTTGCGTGGGCCGAAGAGGGCAGGGTAGCCTCGCTGGCGGAGGCGACTGGCAGGGTCTGAGGGCGGGACCCTAGCGCGGGAGGATGGAGGCGGTGTGCGTCCTGCCTCGCGCCGGGGACGGACCCGAGAGAAACGGCAGTTCGTTGGCCGTGGACGGTTTGCCGGTTTGGTCATCCGATGGCCGAGCGCGGGTCGCCCTGAAGCCCTGTGATATTTTGGGAGAAGTGAAAGACAGGGACACATTATCAAAAAAAAAAAAACAAAAAAACAAAACCGAAGCCCTTTGATATGATGGCAAAACGAGCTTGTACAATGGTCACACTAGTAATTATATATGCCAAATCAGACGAAATTTAAAACAGCCTAAATTCGTGTGAAATAGACTTGTACTGGGTATCACTTAGGTTATCCAACCCCTCTATCCATCAATCAATCATCTTATCCATCACCCAAAAATAAATAAAAAAACAACGACAAAAATCTATGTGCTTGAGATGAATAGAAAAAACCTCATAATATAAATACGACCAGCATTGGTTAATGCAATTATACCATGGATGCTGACACAAATGACAATACACAGAGAAAACATGTGTGCTAGCACAAATCACACGAAACAATTTTTTTTCTATGAAAACACAAGGACAAAACGTTTGTATATACTAGCACAAATCACAGCGTACATCAAATAAAGAGGTGTGCTAGTACAATATGCAAAGCAATTTTTCTATGAAAAAAGGACAAATTTTGCGTAATATCACAAATGACAATATACAGATGAGGAAGATGTGTGTTAGCACAAACCATAAGAAACATTTTTTTTCTAATTAAGGATAAGGATAAAAACTTTTATATATGTTGGCACAGATAAAAATATATATTGACGCGTAACTACTTCCTCCGTCCCAATTTATGAGTCATTTGACCTTTTCAATCGTCGTCTTATTCAAAAATTTTTAAAAAAGAGTTAAATTTAAATCGTTCTTGAAGAACTTTTATTAATAAAGCAAGCCATAATAAAAGTAGTGATAATTGCATAAATTTTTTAATAAGACGAGTATTCAAACTTGAGGTTAAAAAGTTAAACTACTTATAAAATAAGACGAAAGAAGTAAATAATAATTTGGAAGCAAATGATGATTCAAGAGCAACCAATGAACCGCGTCAACATGTAACGACCACGTTAGCTCACACTACGGTAGACTAAAAATTTGCCCAGTGCCTAGGTTTTGCCGAGTGCCAAAACACGGGTTGTAACACCCCTGGTGTTACTGTAACTAAAACTTGCCATGTCATCGTGATTGCATGCAAATCATCCCATATTCGACTCCGTTAGTGTGCATTAACTAAAATAAATTTTATTCTTGCATATGATTGTGTATAGGTGATTTAGAGTGACTTATTATGTAATTTTTTGTGTTTGTGTGTATTTATCTAAATCCAATTGAAAGATAAAAATAAAATCATTTATAAAGTCTAAAATCGGACCCATAACCCTAATTCAAAACTAAAAGAAATTAGATAATGGGCCTTAAACAAAAGTTGTAAAGCTTTAAAAGTTGAGCAACTTCTATTTTGGATGATTTTGAAGTTATTTAATAAAAATTCAAATAAAACCTTAAGATATGTTTAAAGGTTTAAATTTAAAATTCTTATTTTAAATATTATTAAGAATTAGGAAAAACTTATTATATAAAAGTTGTAAAGTTCACTGAATAGAACAACTTTGATGTTTGGAGATTTTGAAGTTATTATATAAAATTTTGATTTTTGAGTTTCTGTTCAGACTCCCGTTTAAACCCTATTTGGCCCCTTTTTCATAATTCAAAATCCACTCAAAATTTTGATATAATTCAAAAGGAAGAGTTGTTCAGTAAGAAATTCCCTACAACTTCTATTTTGGGAATTTTTTGAGTTACTGTAAAAAATAAAAAGTAATTTCGTAAAAAAAATGAAAAGGACAAGCTATAGTACTCACTACCCCTTCCTCTGTTCGGGCACAGGGCTGTGCGTGCGGCCGACCACCGACGCCACCCGGGTCTGCCGGCCGTTTGTCGCCGGCGCTGTTGGAGTCGTGGGGGCGCCAGGAACCTGTCTCCCTCTTGTTCCCCTCCTCTCCAGCAGTTTAAAGCCGACGGTCGTTCGTTTTTTTCTCCATTTTCCCTCCCGATCGCCGGCGAGCTCCTCTCTGCCCACGGTCAAATTCATAACCACCGGACCCTCTCAACCCAATCCACTGTGCTCATAGTGTCATCACTCTCTGGCGCATCTTCTTGACCCAACCATGTGGCCTCTAACCTTCTGAGTGTCCCAGAACGCTCGTCGTCGTCTCGGAGTCCGGCAAAAGCGCCGCCGCGAGCGGTTCGACGTGGCCAGGCAAAACCGGCCACAATCTTGCCAAACCATCTTGTCCTTGAGCCTCTCCATCTTCCCATCATGCTAATAGACCTGTTGTCTGTGATTTTTGGTCACCAGGATCACCGGAACACCATTGCCGCCGCCGGGGGACCGCCACGGACACCGCCTGCTTGCGTGGCCAGCCCTCCATAGTCCAAATCCGATCAAGTCATGGCCACAAACGAGTGCGCACGGGCCAGTGGATGCTTCCCCAACTCTTCTCCGCCGCCGACGAGCACTTTCCCCACCGGAACCGGCCTTCCAGAGCGCTTCCTCTGTTCTGTTCGTGACCAGGGACCTCGGGTGAGAAGATGACTCTTTTCAAGGGCCTAACTGCACATCCATAGACTCATATGAATAGTACCGATAAGGACCTGTTTGTAGAAATTTGATTGAAACTTTGAAAATGCATATAAAATCATAGAAAAATCATAAAATAACAACTAAATACATTTTAGAATCCTTGTTAAATTGTCTATGCAGTGAACCTATTATGTGGAATGTCTTAGTTCAAAGTTTTTGCTGTAAAATTGGATTTATGCAGATTAGGTCTTAATACAAGTTACAATTGTCTTTTTCATGACTGCAGTTTTGGTGCTCAAATAAATGTAAAATTTTTATGGCATGTTAATTAGATAATATTTAATATCTTATAAAAATTTCAGTATTTTAGGATGTATATTTTATTAGTTATAAAAATAACAAAAGCTCTACCTTACTTTACTTTTATTCTGCATAAGTCCAAAACTTTGTATTCTTTGGTCAAGTTAAGTTTTGAATCATAATTTGATGATAATAGAAGAGTTTGAGGGAATTACATAAACTAGCTGTTGTTTAAGTTTCATGATTTTAGGGTTGATGGTTTGTGAGTTTTTGAATTTAAAGGCTTGCTGTCTGCTTTTGATTCTAATTTGTACAGATCTGAATAATAGACTTGTTTGACTCGTTTAAGTGTGGAACCTTGTGTTGTTGATAACATAATAGTTGTAGTACTTTTCATTTGCTTTCTTCAAAAAGTCTTGTATCACTATTTATGAAGGTCTATAACTAAAATTATAGTGGTCCAAAGTAGAATGGCAGATTCTGTCCAAATCTGGGTAGAGATGTTTTCTTTGTGTTATTTGACTGGGTTAGCTTCAGAAACAGCTCTGAGTGCTAATAACAAAGTTGTAGACAACTTCTTTTTCTTTACAAAAAGTCTAAGATCACCCCTTTTGGAAATCTGTAGCTACACTTATGGACAAAACAAGTGGTGTTGGTGTTGTTATTCAAATTCTGTGAATATATTAAGTTGGTTGTTTTAACTTTGCTTTTGTTATAGCTAACTTTTCACTAATTCTTGATTGGTGAAGGATTAGTAAAACTGAATTCAAATCATTTAGTATGCTATGATTGATATGCTTGCTATCTGTAGGCTTGACTTGGTATGAATAGGTTGCTTTCTAGGTGCTTATGCCTTTTGAAGTGACTTTTGTATGTTGTGTGTAGATCATAAAGCACTTCACCCTTATTGCTCTATGGCAATAATGATGTTTTATTCACCAACTTTTATTTATGAAATTAAAATCAAATTTTTATGTAATAGGTACTTAGAAAAAGGTTTTGTTGGCTTGCAACTTTATCGTGAAGAAAGTTGTACTCAATTTTTCAATTAGTGAACGTAATGCTGTCGGGTACCAAAGTTAGGGGTGAGCCGAATCATTATAACTGCGCACCTCGATTTCGCCAACGTTCTCTCCTTCCCAACGAAGGAACCCAGGCTCGGGCGCCCGTTACGTTCCCAGGGGATCGAAGACTGGCCCTTCCGTGGCTCGAACAGTCGCCCCAGGGAAATCGAGTTAGGGACAGCTAGTGGATGGGTCACGGAAACGGCCAGTATCCCGACGCTCGAAACGTCACAAGGGACATCCCTATGCTGTGTCCAAGTCCCAGTAGCGTGTCGGTTACGTGGAATCCCACCGTGGGAGGCATCAGGCCATCGGGACCCATCGAAGGGACCCGACATCCACTAATTGACCCTCGGGAAATATTTGGAGTGTGCTCAGGCCACTAGCCGACCCCTAACGAACGGGGCACGGACCTCCACTTGGACCAACCTGTTTGTAGTTCACTGGAAATGCCGACTCGTGCCCCAGCGGGGAAGTCGAGCAGGACCAAACCTTCCTCTTCCCGAAAAAAGAGCGTGAAGGTCGAATTAAAAAAGACAGGGAAGAACCCGACCGATCTCCAATACGAAAACGGAGGCTCGGGAACTTGCCCTGCACCTTGGAAAGACCACCGAACGACCTCCCAACACGATGGGAGGCACGGGGCTCCGCTTCCAAGGAAACAACCCTCCTAAATAAATCGAAAAATAGCCGAGGACTAACAAACACGATTCTAAATCTTTGAAGGGATATATCATCCCTCCAAAGCCTCGGGGGCTACACCCGGCAGGTGCGCTCGCGCGCACCCACCGGAAAAAACAACCCATACTTTATCTTTTTGACAGGAAGAACCAGCGTGAACATGTGGAGGAGTGCCTTCACTCCGCCACAGGCTCGGGGACTACTGTCGGGTACCAAAGTTAGGGGTATCCAACTTCGATGCAAAAACGCTCATTCTCAACGCGGCCTGGCCCAAGTAAGGCCATGGAAGCCCACGAAGGCCGCGCTCGAAGCCCACAAAGGCCGCGTCTACAAAGGCCCACGACGTCATTGCACCAATGACAGCCAACCCTCGGGAGAGCGGCACCCTCGGCGCCAATTCTCCGATTCGTCCGAGCCTCCCCGGGAGAGCTCGGGAGAGCGGCACCCTCGGCGCCAATTCTCCGATTCGCCCGAACCTCCCCAGAAGAGCTCGGGAGAGCGGCGCCCTCGGCACCCATTCTCCGGTTCGCTCGAGCCTCCCCAGGAGAGCTCGGGAGAGCGGCGCCCATTCTCCGATTCGCCCGAGCTTCCTCATCCCCCTCGAGCGCAATCTCACAAAGGCATCCAAGGCACATGTGATGTCAATGGAGCAATCTTGGACCACAAGAGATCTCTCTGACCACTTTACAAGCACTGTCCCGTCAGGCGAGATTCTCGACGCGACTGTGCTTCGCACGCCCCTGACGGCCATACCACCTGTCAGGATTTCCCTGGCAGTGGATTTGATAGGCCCACTACGGCCGTCCTCTCCACGATATGGTCTACGGTGCGTCGCCCCATTTTCCGCCGGGGTCTACCAACTACGACTGCGACAGTCCGAGCGCCTGACGACGGGCTACGCAAGAACGGAAAAAGTGCCTACTACACTGTCCACTCGAAAGGACGAGCACGCCTTCCATCTGGGCCCACCTAACCCTCGGGAAGTACTATCCAAAGGCTGGAAATACGCCCGAGGGGAGATATCACCCTGCTCCATCCCTATCACGCCTCCAGGAGTCCCGAGCCTCGGGAGACAACGCCCCGAGACGACTCGCCCTCTTGTCACATCGTGCGGAAGGACAGCCATCAGGTGTGACCCTACGGCATGCCGTAATCGATGACTGTTGCCGCCTTGGAACATCACCATGATCGTGCGAACCACTACGGCCATACCCCGGAGACGCGGAGAAAAGACCGTAGCTGACGATAGTCAAACGAGGAACAACAACTCCTCACTGTAACATACGTAGCATTGTAAGCAGCTGCCCTTACCTCTCCCTTACGACTATAAAAGGGAGAGCAGAGGCCAGCTTTAGGGAGACCCGGGAAGTCCTAAGCTCACACACACACTTACACACCAATAGTAAACGACTTGCAAACACTTAGACACTCACAAGAGACCTGGGAGCACTTCCCTCTCTCGCCTAGCTTGTAACCCCCTACTACAAGCACCCCGGTGCAAGGCAACACGACTCTCCTCCCCACTGGACGTACGGCTTACTTGGCCTGAACCAGTATAATCCCTATGTTCCCCCTTTCACACCATCCGTAGCCTCAACCGCAAAACACATATTTACTAGCCGGTGTTGGCCCCGCTAAAACTAGCACCGACAAATGCACTTGTATGTTTCTCCTCATGCATCATGATCATTGCATTACATCATGTTTAAAGCGTGCATCCTTATTACGTGTAGTACGTGCGAGTGAGAAGTTTTCGTCGATCAAGTTCGGAGGAACTCCATCGCTCAAATGGTGGTGATGCCAACTTCGTGATCTTGGTGGAACTAACCAACCTTGCAACACAGGCAAGCCCCGGTGCATTAGCCCCTCCTTGCAATTTGTAAATGTTTATCACTTGAGTTAATCTATTGCATTAGGTTGATAAGAGTTGAGTGATAACCTATTGATGCATTACCTTTCCTTGACCACTTATCGTATCCCGAGCACATGATTTATTTAAAGTATTGAAAAATGCTTAGTCATGCTTAATAATTAGACTTGCAAAAATGCTATTTTAAACTATGATGATATGCAAAGAATGAATCATTGAAAGGGAATGGTATTGTCCTCGTTCGTTGGCAGTGCACTTGGCCAGTCCAGTGTCATCAATGGAGATGGGTTTTTCGATCATTGGTTGTGAATTTGGGTTAGAGCCCCAATGCTTGACCATCGGCGGAAAATGGATTTAAAAACCGTGCGGTTACTTGTACTTGGGTTAGAGTCCCAATGCAAGGTCTCCGACGAAAAAAGGAATTAGAGACCGTTTATTGTAGGCCTGCTGTGATCGAGACTTTGCAACTAGCCACATACTACGGGAAGCCTTGACTCCGGTGGCTCTACTACTTGAATCGACAACCATGCACTGGGAGCGGAGAGATGGCGAGGGCAGTGTGTACCCTCGTGGTCGGCGTGCCTGGAGAGGAGAGGAGTATTGTGTTCTCGGGTGCCGCAGGACCGATTCAGGTTTTGGAAAAGCCGTGGTAGACGGGGTTGGCATATGTAAGCTTAGGTGCTACATAGGCAGTGTGGATAGGGATCCCCAGCTGGGTACTAATCGATTCGAATCGTCGTTGCTCCTCGGATATGGAAACTTGATCCTTTGACCTACAATTGAAAAGTTGTTCGGAATTAGGATATTTTTTTAGAATGAATAAGTAACTAGAATTGAAGGATATATATGAAAGAATTGACAACTATTGATATTGATTATAATAATGTTGACTAAAATACTAAAAATAGGATTAATATTGCTTTTCCTGTAAAATACCTTGACTCTTGCTAAAGCCCTGCCTTAACTCCCCTCAGCCTGTATTCCTGATTCTCATTCCTTTTTCTTTAGTCGGGTAAGTCTTGCGGAGTACCTCCGTACTCAGGGTTTGTTAACCCCTGTTGCAGGTGAGCCGAGAGTACATTTCTGTTTGAGACCGTGCCGGTTGGCGGATCGGGCGCGGATGATGATGTGTATGATATAACTCTTGGGCAGGGTGTCTAGTTGTATGATACTACTCTACTACGAAACTCTGTTTTGGGATAATGTCATTTATAATTGTAAACCTATGTTTATGTAATACTTCCGTACTCTTCACGTCGATTTATATTATTTGTGTAAACTGTTGTAATACTTGCAAGATCTTTACAATGAGATCCTCGGGTGATTCAGGGTTTCCGAGAAAACCCGACAGGCCACCTAGTTCAAGTAGAGCTCGTGCAGGCTAATCAGAGGTCCTTAGGACACTGATGATGCATGTGGGCCCTATAATCTAGGCGGTTCTATCTCACCGGCACTTGGACAAAGCCACTCTTTGCCGAGTGCCGCGGTGTTTACTGCACTCGGCAAAGCGCAGCACTTGGCGAAGGCACTCTTTACCGAGTGCAACACTCGACAAAAAAAATTGTACTTAACAGCCAGGCAGCGAACGCCGTTAAAAAAATTTGCTTTGCCGACCTGGCATTCGGCAAAGAGCCTAGGTTTGCCGAGTGCCGTGACCTGGCACTCAGCAAAGACCCTCTTTACCGAGTGTCGGCCCTGGCACACGGCAAAATATATATATTTTTTATTTTTGGCCTAAATTTTTTTGTGGTGCCTTCCCACATTATAATAAACTCCCTATTCAAAATTGGGACAATTTTGAATTTTTTTCTATATTTTGTTACTTTTTTCTTTCGTTGTAGTTTTTGAAATATTTCAAGTTTGAACTGCAGGTGTTAGGAATAATCGAATTTGGTCGTTCAAAAATGATATTCATGATATTTGGTGCATGTTGAGGCCAGTATCCAGGAACTCACATGAAATTTCGAGCATCTTCTTGACGTAACATGACAAGGTAGTTGCGGGAAAGTGTATTTAAATTATATAAAATCCAAACGAAATCCGAAAATCACGAAACTTGACGAGGCTTCATGTTGTCGCATGTGGAGGCTGTGGTAAAAAATTGAGATTTCGAGTAAGTTGCGACAGCGGATGCCTAAAATCCAAACATCTCCACATGTGATCACATATGATCACTCTAAAGGTGTCTGGGTTTTGGACATCTGACGTCGCAACTTGCTCGAAAACTTTCTAATTTTTTATCATAGCCTCTACATATCATAACATGAAGCCTCGTCAAGTTTTGTGATTTTCGGACTTTGTATGCATTTTATATAATTTAAAAACACTCCGACCACAAGCAGTTGCCCATGTTTCGTGAATAAGGCAGTTAAATTTTTGGGTAAGTTCTTGGATACGGCCTCAAAATACACTCTACATCATGAATATCATTTTTTGAATGACTACATTTCATTATTTTATGCACATGCTATTCAAATTTACCTTTTAAGAAAAAGATGCAAGTAAACAAAATTAATTCATGAATTATAGGAAAAAGTCATAAAAAAATGTCAAATTCAAACCTATGCGTGTATACAATACATAAGGACAGCAGAAAAAAATTTGAAATTAAAATTAAAAAAAAATAAAATTATTTGCCGAGTGTCGTGCCTGACACTCGACAAAAAAGGCCTTTGTCAAGTGCCAGCTTCCTTTGCCGAGTGCGTTGCCGAGTGCCTACACCGCGGGCAAAGACACTCGAAAAAAAAGAAAAGATGGACAAAATGCCCACATGCCCACTCCCCAAACCCTATCCCACATCCCGCGCCCCCACCCCCCGACCGCGCCTCCCAGCCCCTCGCTGCCGCCGCACCCCCCCACCACGCCGGAGCGCCGCCGCCCCGCCAGCCCCGGCCGCGCCCGCCCCCTGGCCCGCCACGGTCGCCGCGCCCGCCCCCTGGCCCGCCACGGTCGCCGCGCCTGCCCCGGCCGCTCCTCCTCGCCGGCCGCGCCCGGCCCGCCCCGGCCACTCCTCCTCGTCGTCCCGCCTGCACCGGCGGCGCGTGCCCCGGCCGCGCCCGCCCCGCCAGCCCGCCTGGCCAAGGCCGGCCCGGCCGTCCTCCTCGCCGGCGGCCCGCTCCTCCTCGGCTGCTCCTATGACTATGACCAGATTTGGTGCCTCCATGACTGAATTTGGCCACCCCACCAATGGAGCGTCCGGATCCGGTGGCCCCGTTGCTGGATCCGTCTGTCCCCCCACCGGATCTCTTTGTACTGGGTAAGCTTTGACAGGATGAACATGTATTTTTCCACATATAGTGCTAAGTATGGTCTGTTCATGATTTATTCATGCCTTTTTAAGATATAGTGCTAAGTAGGTTGCAAAATTATCCCTCTAAATGACCGATTGAGCCATTATCATGTAGCCTGCTATAAGCAAATTTCTATGCTGCAACATGCTTAGGATGGTTTATTTAAAAATCTGCAGATGATTTGATGTCCCTATTTATAGTAGGGTTTTTAAGCTATTTTAGTATATTTCCTATAACTTATTACCTACTATGCAAATCAATAGGATGCTTCACCTTGCCATGCCTACCCTGTAATTCACTCTCTGCTTCCTTGACCCCCCCTACATTCCCTAACCACGTCGTTGTGGTGTCCTCTTCCCACTGCATGTAGTCGCCATGGTCCAGAGGATGGGAGAGCTGCCCTCGGACCCCTGACTTGGTGGCATTAATGTTCGCGACCAAGATTGATAGTACTATGCAATATGCATGGCAATTTGGATGGCCCGGTTTCCCAATACTCAATTACATAGTTCTCGGGTGCATGCAAATCCTATAAACTTGTATCATATGGATTCCTCATGATGAAGTATTTCGTTTTGAGTAGTCCAAGAAGGAATTCCAGGTCATGTACAGGTCATGGCCAAACCTCTCACCCTCAGAGGGGACATGATCAGTCGTTGATAGAACCCAATTTCAGTTTTACCAAAACAAAAGGTTACTCACCTCGAGATGACTAACAAGACACAGCATCATTATCAAAGCTATCTTGCAAAAACAATCCTTGTTCAAAATCCACGGAGAAAAACTCATGGAGCTGGAGGCCGCTACATAGATCAATAGAATAGCACTTATGTTGGAATAAATAAATTACTGATCTTTGTTTTCTGTTTTTCAAGATGCCAACCCAAATTGCATTCACTGTTGTCGACTTCCTTTCATGACATGTTTGTTTAGCAAGAGACTGAATTTCTCCTTATGTAATTTGCATCTCTATTGCTTTTAGAGCTATTCCTTAAGTGGAACATTATACAACTATTTATCTGTTTCACACTCTCAGTGAATGCATTATGTAGGGACTTTCTATGGCGGTATGGCTAGCTTGGATGCCTTCAACTATTCATTTGGTGGCCTTGCATCCTTGCAGGAAACTCAGTATCTTCCTATCACAAGGGGTTGTAATACTGTTCTCCTAGTGAATGGGTAATACAAATCTGAACATTTCTCGCCACTATATAAATTGAATAATATTTGCGGAATCAGTAACACTAGGTTAATTGTTTCTTGTATGTGTTCCCTATCTTTTTCGTCTTTCATGATGATATAAGGTTTGCAATTTCAATCTTGGTTAGTTGGTTTTGGTGATTTCATTGCTCACTCTTTTTTATGGGTCACTGTGAAAGTTGTTTCCTGTAAACTTATCCCGGAGATACAACAGTAGACTCAGAGTGAAAAAAATTATCATACATGGGAGAAAGCAACAAGAATTTAAAAATTATGAGTATGTTTCCCTTGTTTCACTTGGATCTGGTTAGAAGGTTGTATATTAATTAATGTCACTTGTACCCAGGTCATTGTCTTTTATGGAGAATTTCTTTGTTTGCTGATGGTGGCCGGGGTAGGGGTCATCCATTTTGAATTCCTGAAAGATTATTTATTTAACTTTGGCCTGCCTACTACATTAACAACTTCAGATGCATCATGGTAATTATTTTTAATTCAGATGCATCATGGTATTTTTAATTCCTACACAGGTGCACTTACAAATTTGATCACCTGTAGGTCTTGTCAAATGCATCATGGTAATTATTTTTACCCGCTTTTCAGATAATAAGTGGCTTCTATTGACATATTTATCAAGGCATCTAAGTTCTTCGAGTGTGCTATCTAACATGTTCTTCCGAGGATTCGACTTGCCTCCCCACTTGGCTGAAAGCTTATGTTCCTGAAAGCAATATGCATCCAAGCTCTAGGTCAAGTATGTGTTCCTCTCTCTCTCCTCTTTGCCAAAAGGATGTCAAGGCAGGAATAGATGGATTCTTTTTTAGGGATGTACAGTGGCATTTCATAACCAAGATCAAGAGAAGCACAAGAGAACCTCTTCGTTTTTATATATATAACTACTATTTAGGATCCAGCACACTCTAAATAACTATTTAGAGCGTCGGAGGAGCGCCGCCCAACTCCGGCCACGCTCAATGTAAATTACTGGCCGGCCGGCAAGAGTAATGCGCTATCAATGAGTTTCAATTCCTGCAGTACTGTATATGGCAGTAAAGGATTTTGCAGCCCCTCAAATCCCTCAGGCCGTTATTTTGGCTGAAAAATTAGCGCTGATTTCGGCTCGTGCTGATTTGTTATGAGAGAAAAATACTGTTTCGTGCCTAAAAATAAGCAGCTAATTGATCAAAAGAACAAGTTGAATATCCGCTGCCGGCATTCACTCCTTGCTCCCAAACTACTGACCCTGTTTAGATCCACTGTAAATTACAATTGCAACTAGTCATATCAACATTGTGGCACATGCATGGAGTATTAAATATAGACGGAATATTTGTACTGTTTATACTTTTTGCATGTACATCACGAGATGAATCTTTTAAGCATATTTAGGTCATGATTGGACAAAAGTTGTCAAATACAAACGAACGTGCTATAGTGCAGAATTACAACTGCAACTGAGATCTAATCACTGCGCCCTATTAAACCGTCTGTGCCCTATTAAATTCTGTACGCTGCGGGCTTCCCCGGTTTCAACGCCTGCAGCGGACCTGCCCCCACCATCACTAGCGGCGGCACCTCTCCTCCCCTTGGAACAGAGCGGAGACGGCGGCTCCTCTACCCCGACGATGGTGGCGGCAGCCACACTCTTCCTTCACTAAGCTACCACACCGGCCATGGCAGTGGCAGGCCCATCCGGCAACGGGGGCGTCCCCAGTGGGATCCATGTCGTCCCTTGGACAATGGTGCATCGGCGGCGACGGCGCCCCCCGCGGCGCTTTCCCAGACGGTGGCGACTAGTGAAGGTGGTAGCTGTGGATCACACGTCCCCAGTGGCGGCAGGCCAAGGCGAGTTCCTCGATCCTCCCTGCTCTGTTCGGCTGGCTGGTCCAGCCAGCACCAGACAGCCATTCAGCAGTGTTTTTCTCTTAGAACAATCAGCCAGCCAGTCGTACTGTACCAGCCAGCCGAACAGAGTGATCCATGTGGTACCTGGTGTCGACTCCTATCCTCATATGCCGGCGGATTCATCCATGGAGAAATCCAGTAGATCCCGTCAGCTCCATTAGCTTCTGATCCATGGAGGCGGGTGACGATTAGTTCCATTTTTTCCATTGTTTATTTGCCCTTCTCCCATTGTTTATGTGTTCAGTGTTCCTTTGCTTCGTTTTTCTCCCGTTATTTATTTGTCCCTTCTCTTCAGATCACTGATCGGCAGTGGGCCGCTGCTCCCTCAGGGAATTTTTTTTTTATTTTTAACACTTTGTAAAAATTATTTTTAAAACTAACACGTGTAAACTTTATTTTTTTAAAACTAACACGTTTAGATGCGCCATCCCGGGTGGCGTGTCCAAACAGTAGGGTGGCGCGGCAGAGGTGCCACCTGGCGCCGCGCCACATGCAACGGCGCGGGGGCCGCCGCGCCATATCGCCTAGCGCGTCCCCTGCCGCGCCACCCCACATGGCGCGGCCAGGGCGATAACCCCCTGGCCGCGCGGCCCCCTCTCTATATATAAATTAATTTTGTTGCCGTAAAATAATGTGTTTTTTAGACTCTACCTCCGCTCTGTGATTTTGAGCTGTGGATCGACATCAAGATCTCCCAAGAGGATAAGGAGCGGATGCAGCGTGTTTTGAGGTTGGACGCAGAGCGGGAAGGAGAGGATGGAGAGGAGACGCAAAGAGCTGGCCGCTGAGAAGGAGCGAGAAGAAGAGGCGCGGCTGAGGCATCTCGTAGCTTTCAGGGAGGAGAAGGAGAAGAAGCTTGAGCGTGCACGTCAGTGCAAAAGCAGCCATAGAGTCTAACCCCGATGCTTTCGGTAAGGGAAAGTGGTCCTCAGTTGCACTCATTATCTTGTTGGATTTGAATTGAACTTAGTGTTTTCGTATTGAGGACCCTATATTTGGTTGTCATGAATTGAACTTCTGTATTGTAATGTAATCGTACTATTGTGTTCACTTAGTCAGTGTTTTTAGTTGTTGTTTCATGTTGTGGACATTTCTTTTCTTGTGAAACATATTACTAAATGATGCGAACAAGCACAACACATGAAAAGGCATGTGTGGACCCTAACATGCCTTGGGAACTAAAACATACAACGAATACACAAAATGGCATGTGAGAATCTGCACCAAACAAGGGTAAAGACTCTCTGCACTAGACCTAACATGCCTTAGATAATTGAAACATGCACCACACACATAGACGGACAAATGGACACCCTACTAGTAGTACTGCCACATATTGAGCTGAGTTGCACCTTCCCCATAATAACCGCCCATTGGCGGAGGTGGTGGCGGTGGCGATGCCGGCGGATTGGCATTGTTCTTGTGATGAGGGCAGCGGCAGTACGGGTCTGTGCATATTGGCTCCTGCGATGTGGCCCCACTGTTGCCTCCTTCCTCATCTTCCTCCTTGTTGTGGTTTGAGCTGTAGCTTGGGTCAAGCGAGCTGATGCGGTCCTGCAGGTACCAGATGTACTCCAAATGCGGGGTAATAGGTTGAGGGTCCACCCACTTAGTAAACCCGCAACTGCCTTCTGCCCACGAGGTCTGCGATGAATAGATTTGTTAACACGCTTTGGTGTTGCGAAATACATTACAGAAATAAATGACAACAAAATATTACATATGCATAGGGACACTTGAAGAATCGCCAGCCCCCGTTTATCTCGCCCTCGGTGTACATCTACACAAGGCAGTCCTCACCATGCATGCATTTAGGCCACTCTTTTTTCCCCGGCTTGACATAGTCCCTCAGAGGTCTATCATTTGGCGAGCCCTTGCTTTCCACCACTCCCTTGCCCTTCCCAAACCCAAGCCTCCGACCTTTTGGTCCAGACATCCTGTTGTGCTGGTGATGTTCGTCGAGGGGCCAGTCCCATGTATATATAGGGAGGCGAGGGGTGACGTTGCCATGGAATACAATTGAATTAATGCAGAGTTAATTCAGCACAGTTCTTTGTAGTACTCTGAAAAGGCTAGATTCTCGGACTAAAAAGGCTACGCACTAAAAATGGTAGACACTGAAAAGGCTACGCACTGAAAAGGCTAGACACTGCGCTGTATGAGTGATCCGAAAAGACTATGAATTGAGTTGACAAGTCGCTGAAAAAGCTATGCACTGAAAAGGCTATTCGCAAGCCCTTTGAATCACTGAGTAAGCGTGGCCGGGCTCTGGCCAGCCTCAGGCCAGCCGTGGCCCGTCGGGACCGGTCCGTGGCCGGCCTCAGGCGAGCCGTGCAGCATTCTAGGTATCGATCAAATTGGGCTTGCGAGCCGCGCCACCATTCTAGGTATCGATTAAATTGGGCTTGCGAGTGCTCCGGTAGTATCCAGTATCCGCAGCCTCTGACGGGTCTCCCAAGCCTGGATGTACTTGTGGTGTGTAACTGCCTAGTTCTTCTCGCTATACCTATTCCTTCGGTCGTACCTGCACCAATCGAATGCCGTACATTCATCATAAGTGTAATAACATAATCTGAAATTGTCGATCGGTGATGTTACATCAATTTCATACCCAGTGCAACTTCCTGCTCGTCGAGTAGTGCGGCGGAGGACACTCTTGGAACCTTCCACACTGCCTGGAGACCTTGCATGGGAAGTGCATCTCTACGACATGGTAGCAGATGAGGGGCGTAGCTGAACGCCACTCATCGCTCTCTTCTTCTGTCCTGGGACTCAGGTAGTTCTCCAACTCCATCCGAGCCCAGGGACACCAATTGACTTGCAACAATAAAAGTCCAGTTAGTACATAGTTTAGAATAGTGCATCATTTCCGGTTTGCACTTACTGCAGCTTACCTGGTACTGTGTCAGGACGTCCAGTGTGTCCGTGTACGACGCATACCTCCTTACAGGGTTCCCTCTGACTGCCGGAGCGCTGTCCCTGTTCCACACGAAGAGAGCAGTGGGGCCAACGTCTTCATGTGGCCAAACCTGCATTAAGAAGTCATTCAAGTTTACAAATTAAGGGCATGATCAGTCAACCATAGTAAGGCAATCACGATGAAAGGGACTTACAGGCAAGCTTGAACGAAGTGGTCTGCCCACTGGCCAACGCTCCCAGCACCAAATCTATAGGCGGTAAAGGCAACCACCAAAGTTGGAGTTGTCTCCGGTTCGACGGCAGGCAACACAAAGTTGGCGGTACAACCAGGCAAGTACCGCACTTCCCCAACTGTATGCTCCAATGTCCTCCCAAGAGAGCCTCAATATGTTGAGGAAGGACCAGCTGATAGTGTTCCCCGATGCATCAGGGAACAGGAAGGCACCAAGGAAGTGCCACAACCAGACCTTCGTGTACCTCTCAACGTCAACATCCGGTGCGTCATCTGGTAGCCAACCAAAGTTTTCTCTGATCCAACCAGACGTGAACCGGAAGTTCTCCTGCAATGAGTAACATTTATAGGACTAAGGTAGTAGTAACATGAAACCAAATATGTTGCAGTACTCTACTTACTTGGATCTTTTCGCATGCTCGTCCTCTGGTGGCCTAAGTTCACAGAACTCTTCCACCGTGTCCATTCAGGTTGTCGGGGTCGATAGTGCCGGTGACTGCATGGCCACCCAAGCGCAGACAAAGTATAAGCGAGACGGTCCTGCAGGGTGACTGTCATCTCTCCAGCTGGTAGGTGGAAGGTGTGGGTCTCCGGCCTCCACCTAACAATTTCAAAAAGAATACAAATTCAGCAAGGGAAAACCCAAAACACGGACGGGGGAAATGATTATGATTTTTCCAAAAAAAAAGCGCATACCTGTCAACAGCTGCCGTGAGGAGTGCAGGGTCCAGCGGTGGCAGACCGACTAAGTACGAACGCACTAGCTCCAGGAAGCCCGCACGCCGTAGGTAAGGCGCGTACCTCTCAGTCCCATGGGTGCACACCGTGAACACGACTCCTGAGTGGTGAAAGAAACTCCTGAAGGCCGAGGTCCGACAGGACGTGGCCTCGGTGCCGCTGGTCGTAGGTCAAGTCAAAAGGGGGTACTGCTGATGAGGAGCCATCCTGCATGAACAAGAACAAACGTGTTAGAAAGAAATCAAACGTATCATGATAAATAATGAAATTATATAATTTAAATGACCTAAAAAATGCATAAAAAGAAAATAGTGAAAAGACCATGGTTGCTAAGAGCATTCGTATACCTGGTTGCCTCTCCTCCTATGTCTAGAGGTCTTGTGGCCTGGTTCGTGGCAAACGGAGCATAGATTGGTCCCACGTGTCTTGTTGAAGTCGCCCCCGCCGTACATATCATCGCCGTATCCTTTCATATCGTCCATGTCCCCTTTCAACCTCTTCTTCTTCCTCCTTCCCTTACCGAGTTTCATCAACCCTGGATCGGGTACATAGTCCGCACCCAAATAAGGTGGCCATTGGGTGGGGTCAAGGTACGGCTCAAAGGTTTTCTGCCATATACTTAGGGTGTTCACGTGAAGGTACAACGGAGACATAAAGGGGGGACCTTTGTGGTCATATCCGATAACCCTGCAAGCCGTTATCATGTGGGAACAGGGGGCATGCATTATCTGCGGGACATTGCAAGTGCACGTAACTTTCTCGAGGTCTACCCTGTAATTGCGGCCTCCATACGTTTCACCTTCCAGCGTCGTGCCACCCCTCCCCCGTATATTGTAAACCTGCCTGTTGGGCCCGTAGGCCTCTCCTACCCATCTCTTCACAAAATATTCATTGCACTTATAAAACGAGTACTCCACAATTCCAGACACGAGTAAAGCTCGGACACCCTTGAAAACCCTATTGAAAGACTCGGACGAGTTGGTCGTTATGATGCCATATCTGTAATCACCCTCATCGTATGCTAGCGCCCACTTAGCTTTCTCGTCCATCTATTGGGCCAACCACACCTTCCCTTGTGCATTCACCATCTTATCAAGTTCTGCCTTTGTTTCCTTGAACTCTCGCTCTGTACGCTTGCAACAAAGTTCCTTGACCTTGTCACAAACCTCCTTGTTGCGATGATGCCTCCAATAGTTGGCTGCAAAATGACGCATGCACCATCTATGAACTAGAGGAGGATACCCCGGTATCTGTTCTTCAGCCGCGTGAAGGAGACCCGCGTGCCGATCTGATATCATACAAACAGTGCGGGATGAGCCAAGCACCTCAGTCCGTAGAAGTCGCATGAATCAGGACCATGATTCATTGTTCTCCCCCTCCGCTAAGGCAAACGCCATTGGAACTATTTGATTCTCTGGATCAACAGCAGCTGACATCATCAACACCCCCCTGTACTTCCCTGTTAGAAAAGTGCCATCAACTAGTACCACTGGCCGACAAAACTGGAATGCGTGTTCTGTCTGCGCAGAGGACCAAAACACACGCCTCAGTACGTGTTTCAGTTGACCTTCGACAATGAAGTACATCCCGCCAGTGTCTACGAACCATTTCATCCCGGGGTTATAGGAGCTCATTGCACACAGAATTCTAGGAACTCTATTGTAGGCTTCCTTCCAGCTACCCCACCGTATTTCCAAAGCAATCTGCTTGGCACGCCACACCTTTCCGTACGTTGGCACGTACTTAGTGAAGCCCACTATGCTCTGGATCAATGAAGAAACAGATATGTCATTGTTGTCATCAACGAGGCCCAATATGCGACGGACAAGATAACGTGCCGTGAGCTGAGGATGGTTTTCTTCCTTCTCATTCGACGTGCATGTGTGAGGTTGCACCACTTTAGTTATCTTCCACTTCCCGTCGTTCCTTTTCTTACGATCATTTAGCCTCCACAAGCAACCTTTTTTTGCAAATGACATGAAACAACACATCCTTGTTGGAATGAGTGACGGTGTATGGCCTATGGTGGTAAACAACATAATTCTCAAGGAACAACTTCAGCTCAGACAACGTGTTGAATAACATCCCTTTATTAAGGATTTCATTCTCATGGTTGTAAGTCGACTCCTTGCACATTTGCAGGCCTGTGTCACATACTGCCATATCCGTCATGCTGACATCTCTATAGTTGGGTACTCCACTAAATTGGATGTTTCCAGCCCTCAATTGCATCAACTCTGTAGCCGTGTACGGAGGTGGTGGAACGTACGCCTCGGCTTCGCTCAAACGAGCCCACGAATCATGGGTCACAACATCATCATCCTCAGTTCTAGCCAATCTTCCATGCACCGGCAACAGCATGTAGTTCTTGCAAACTAACTGGCGTTGGCATAGGACGAACGGTGTTGCCATGCTGCTCAATGCCTCCTTGCTCCTCCTCCGAATCCGATGAATCAGTGTCTACCAAATCACCAATCCTTTCGTCCTCCAGCTCCTCCTCCTCCTCTCGTTCAAATTCATTCACATCGAAGTCATTGCTTATGTGCCCCGGTGACCTCTTCATCGGCTCATCGACTGCCATATCATCGTGATTCTGCGTCAGCACACCATCCCTGTCCATAACACCCTCTGCTTCTACTGCTCAGCCCGAAAACCTGACTTGGTCACCTTCGAATCCGTCATGATACGGCTCATCATCGGACTCATCAGCCATCTTGTAGGCATTCTCCACCACAACCTGAGGAACCGGAGAATTCGAAGCCTGAAGTGCTCGATTGTAGCGGCTCCAATCCGAGGGGCCAAGCAAGGGCATTATCACATAGCGTGGCCTATTCTTTCCGGCATCGAACCTCGCTTTCAATGTGAAGTTACCCATAAACTTCGACCTCAACCGCACCAAAAGGTCCATCAACGTAGGCGGTTCGTCAAACATTTCCAAATCTTCTTCCATGTCCTCAAACATACAATCTTCTCTACTAATATTTTCCCCGTAAAAAACACAGACAAAACAATTCATCCTGATTCCACGCCTGCGAATCATCGCACCAAAGTTAAACTCTAATATTGCAACCATCTCCGTTCACCTTTCAAAACCCACTAAATCAAAATGTGCTAACTAACTAACTAACTAAACCCTAACTAGTTAATAAATCAAAACCTAACTAGTTAGGTCATATAAACTACATCTTTTGCTAAACTAACTAAATCCCTAAACCTAACTAAACCCTAACAACTGAACTAACTAAAACCTAACTAAACCCTAACTACATAACTAACCAACTAACACAATGAAATCCTACCCAAACCTTAACCAAACACGAAATGTAATCACAAGATCGACAATGTACCTTCACACCACTTGAAGAACGATACAAGAGCACCTCTAAAGCGCCGCCGGCCGGCGAGCCGTGGCTATGGCGCCCGTAGCGGCTTCCCTGGCCAAGGGCAGCCGCCCCCGCCTGTGCGGCCAACTACAGCTGTGGAGGGAAAGAGAGGATGGATCCGGGACGTAGACGGCCGGCCGGCGGCGCGGTGGCGGTGGAGGACGGCCGGAGCCAAGGACGCGGCGGCGGGGGCGCTGGGGGAGCGGCGACGGCGGCGCTGGACGAACACGAAGTGAGGAGGGAGAGGGAGGGGGCCGCGCGACCACGGGGTTATCGCCCTGGCCGCGCCATGCGGGGTGGCGCGGCGGCCCCCGCGCCGTTGCATGTGGCGCGGCAGAGCCAGCCAGCGCAGCGCCAGGTGACACCTCTGTCGCGCCACCCTAGGGTGACGCGTCGGTACTGTTTGGACACGCCACCCGGGATGACGCGTCCAAACGTGCTAGTTTTAAAAGAAAAAATTTACACGTGTTAGTTTTAAAAATAGTTTTTAAAAAGTGTTAAAAATAAAAAAAATTCTCCTCAGGTGACTGACGCATCCACTTGTGGCATGAAACGGCGTGGCAACCTGGGCAGTTAAGAGCAAGCCCAATAAACTTGGCTTTAAGCCAAGCCATGTAAGCAGTAAAGAAATATAATAGCTGAAGTATACAATAAGGGAGTCACTTCTCCTGTTGTAAAAATATTTTTTTATTTACGTAGGACCTATCTCATCTTTATCTTTTCCTCCATCTCTCACCGTGCGTGTTCCTCTCCAGGCTCTTGCCGTCCTTCTCACCCAAGCCCAAGCAGCCGCTCACCACCGTACCAACGCATGACCGTTGATGTTGCCTGTGCGACCACCAGCCAAGCCACGCTGCCCAGCGCCAATCGTTGCTATATACAAGGAGGAGCAGGCACGCAGCGGAGCTATCGTGTGGCTGCCAGGTGCGATGGACTGCTGGAGCGGGGCCGCGGGCACTATGCGAAGCTGGAGGTCGTGCGACCACCGGCGTGGTGGAGCATCCATGGCAGCGGCTGCGACGGTGAGTTCGATGACCTTCGGTCACGCACCACACGATGGCGAGCGCGGCCTCCACCGCCCATCTGCTGCGCTTGAGATCCACCAGAGAAAGAAGACAGGGATGACAGCACGAGGGAGAGAAGGAGAGAGAAAGTGCGTGTGGGGCCCATAGCGTCTTGGACGATGTGTTGCGCTCGGCGACGTTGCAAGCGCCGATTCCATTCTCTCTCTTTCTTTCTCTCACCGCCAAATAGGAATGTGATGATGCGGCTGGGCTATAAGCCAAGCTGAGTTGGCTTAGGCTATGTTCGTTTCACTGAAAAGCTGAGCTGATTTTGTCTGAAGCTAATTTACTGAAAGGAAAAATACTATTTTAGAGCTGAAAAATATGTGCTGTTTAGCTCAAGCGAACACAGCCTTATTGTACCTACTCTAAGATGACTGGATCCCCGTTGAGGAAGCTGCCATGAGAGAGATGTCGCTGCGTGTGGATCCGCCGTGGTTTTGCAGTGGTTAATTTTGTAGAATTTTTTATACTCGGGGATCCAATCCGATGTGTGTGTTCCTATATGTTTTGTTGTTGTGTTGATTAAATGGTATTTACGGACAAATGTTTTTTTACTCGGATCCAATCTGATGTGTGTGTTCCTATATGTTTTGCTGTTGCGTTGATTAAATGGTATTTACAGACAAATGTTATTAGGCCAGTCTCAATGGGAGTTTCATAGGGTGTCATGCATATTTATTAGGGTGTCACATCAGCAGATTGCATGAAACGAGGAGAGAGAAGCAATTCGTTTCATCCCCACGACACTACCTGGACACCGTTTCCAACACCGTGAAACGAGATTAAAACTCCCACTGAGAAAGCAAACTCGTTTCGTGAGCCTCCCTGCCGCGAGCACCACCGTGGGCGAGCACCTCCGCCGATCGCCGTGCAGGCCGGGCCGCTATAGGTGAGCACCTCTGCCGTGCGGGCGAGGCTACCGTGGGCGAGCATCTCCGCCGTGCAGGCGGGGCCGCCGTGGGCGAGCGCCTCCGTCGTGCAGGCGAGGCCGCCGCGGGCGAGCACCTCCGCCGCGCAGGCCGGGCCGCCGTGGGCGAGTGCCTCCGCCGACCACCGAGGCCGCCGCGGAAAAGCACCTCCGTCCGCGCCGGTCGGGCCGCCGTGGGCGAGCGCCTCCGCCGCGCGGGCGAGGCCGCCGCGGGTGAGCACCTCCGCCGCGCAGGCCGGGCCGCCGTGGGCAAGGGCAAGGTCCGCCGCCACCGTGGGCGAGTGCCTCTGCCGCGCGTGCGAGGCCGCCGTGGCCCGCCGCGGGCGAGGTCCTCCTGCCGCGCGGGCGAGCGCCTCTGCCACACGTGCGAGGCGCCCGCGCGGCCCGCCGCGGGCGAGGTCCTCCGCCATGCGCGCGGGCGCCGCCGGACGCGGGCTCGGTCTCCTTGCCCGAGCAGAAGAATTCCATGCGAGGAAAAGAGAAGAGAGAGATGAAAGAGACATGTGGGACCCATGAGACTGTAAAATATCTCTGAAACTGTGCCATGAAACTCTTCACTGAGAGAGAAACACATTTCATATCAAAGTTTCATATCTTAGAAACTGTGGATTGAAATCCTCCATTGAGACTGACCTTATTAGTAATAAAATTACATTGTCTTGATAGCGGACAGCACGTTGATTATTTATCAATAAATGATGCTATTAGTAATACAAAAAGTACATGTGTGAACATGTGTCTCAAGATGGAATTTTTTTGAACAAAATGATAATAAGTAATAAAAAGTAGACTGACATGATATCGAACACATCGTGGACTATTATAACAAATTTTTACTGCACATAGATCCTGACAGAATTATTTATGGACCCAAATGATACTATTAGTAATAAAAATTATCTTTTGGAATCGCCTTGTTAATTTAATTTACTATTCACAAGTAATTGTGGAATTATTTAGTCACCCAAATGATAATAATAGTAATAAAAAAATATCCTCCCAGAGTCCGGACACAATTATTAATTTTACTACCGTGCTAGATAGCTGGAATAAATATTATACCTGGACAGCTAGAGAGATTTACTGTTCACAAGTCATTGTGGAATTATTTAGCATCCCAAATGAGAATATTAGTAATAAAAATGATACTAAGTAATAAAAAGTAGACTGACATGATATCGGGCACGTTGTTGACTATTATAACAAATTTTACTACGCATAGATCCGGATAGAATTATTTATAGACCCAAATGATACTATTAGTAATAAAAATTATCTTTCAGAATTCTAGAAGGCAGCCTTGTTAATTATCATAGACAAATTTCCTGTTCACAAGTAACTGTGGAATTAGGGACCCAAATGATAATATTAGTAGTAAAAAGTATCCTCCCGAGATACCGTGGTAGATAGCTGGAATAAATATTATACCTGGACAGCAAGAAAAATTTACGGTTCACAAGTCAATGTAGAATTATTTAGCATCTCAAATGATAATATTAGTAATAAAAATATCTTTCCCAGAGAACAAAGACAATTATTAATTTTACTACTGTGGAAGACTTTGGAATAAATATTATACATGTGCTGCCATCGAAACTATAGAGTACTATTTTATTCTGGCAACCTCGGCAGGAGTAAAATGTCAATGCATGGTAATATAATAACGTTTGAAAGCAACAACCAATGTTTTCCCATTATTTTTCATTTTTTATTACCACCATTGTTCACATGATTAAAAAACTCCATAAATTACTCCCTCACTGATTTTAAAATATACCACCAAAAATATTAATTTTACTACAACAAAAGATAGCTGGAATAATATTCTGGACAGTCATCGAGAATGTAGAGGACAATATATTTAATACTATTTTATTCTGGCAACCTTGGGAGGGGTAAATCTCATCCAAAGTTTTGATGCATCATATTTAGCACAACATATTATTTTATTAGGTCCAGTCATGCTTAGAATTATTTATGGAAGCACAAACTAGTAATACTCCTACATTATTTCAAATGATGCCTACATTATTTTAGTGCAACATGTCGCCAGCTGTTGCATTTGCCAGCAGAAAGCACAGCGATGATCCTGCGTCTCGAGTGGCGTAAATCAATGTAATTATGGTAGTTTAACGTCATTCATTGTCTACTATGCATGCCATCAGGAGCAGTAAAAACATGGCGAGCTGATTCAAGGCACGTCAGCACTATCATTTAAATTAGTGCAGAGCCAATAAAGTCTCCGTGCAGTAGTTAATACTAAAATAAAAGGAGCCACCGCTGCACAGTTTTACTACTACGAGAATAAAATTTATTAACTCTTTGCCGCGGCGAGGGCGCTAAATAATACTTGAAGTCCTAGGCTCCTTTTATAGACCATCTGATGGCGCAAAAGGAATATATAATATCTCTACTATAGCTAGGACAATTATTGGAGACAGCTATACCGTCCAGGTGTCCAGACAAATAATTGAAGAAGACACATCCGCACTCCAGAAGATGCTGAAGACAGCAAGGCACTCTAGAAGGCTCCTCAGCAGCTATAAAAAGAGAAGCTGGGCGCAAGCAGAAAGGCACGAATACCTCCGAAGACGCAGAGCACCGCACCACCATCGCGCACACTCCGCTCCACCACTATCCCACTCATACGCCATGCAGAGCACGATCTCAGAGCCCCTCTGAAGATCAATCCACCATTAGTTTAATAATAGCCATCCACTACCGCTGTATTACTCCACCCCTGTAAATTAGAGAATAAAGGAAGTCCAGTGATCTTCCTACGCTTGTAAGGTAATTAAGGTTTGTGCTAAGTGCTTGGGGTTTCCCGAAAGGGAAAGCCGTATGTAAGTCTGTTTCTGTAGAAATGAATTAAGCTTTCCTGTTTTGTTCCCTGCCTTCCTTCGAGCTCGTTCATGCGGGATGAAGCCTCTATGCTAGGGACCCTAAAGGAGAAACCTCTGCGTGTGTCTGTTCTCGTGTTAGCCTATGATAGCGGCGTTTTAGAAAACCCTATTTGCGCAGAGAAGTGTTCCCTTCGGGTGGAACTGCCTGGGGAGACGATAGAGCCTGAGTTCCGTGTGTTCGTGTTCGGGGATAGCAAGGGAAGAAAGCTGGCTAGCCTGGTTCCTGAAGCGAGCCGGCGACGCGGACGGTGAGTATCGAGTAGGATCCACACACAGCATAGCACAAGACCCGGCAGAAAAGTTTGGTCTCGCCAGCCTGCAAAGATCCTGAGAATAATATTCCACATACGCATATTAATCACGCGCACGCTAATTTCGTAGTTAATAAACGCATGCACACCTGCATCCACCATAAAAGCACAAAGTAGTGCTTGAATAGTGCCCAAATAGTAAGCAAAGTTTGGGTGCCTGAGCCACTCCTGCGTGAGTGCTCGCGCACTGTTCATATTCCGAATTTGAATAGTAGCAATTGTTTTGAATAGTGCAGCGAATTTGAATAGTGACCACCGAATTTGAATAGTGCCATGAATAGTAGCTCGAATTTTGAATATTTGAAATTTCGAATCCGAGCCTGAATTATTCGGTTACCTTGTATAGTGGTATCGGAGCCTGGTTGTTTAAATTTGAATTTGAAGGATTACTACATTTGTTAATATTGAGAAGTTACATTATTTAAATTTAGAAGTAAATACAGGAAAGACTGTCAATACTAAAGAGAATATAAATATTAGGTGTAGAATATATAGTTCTGAAGAACATATTTGGCATACATCACACTGGTCAGATAAACTTAATAGTTGACCTGATACATAATTTTTATATAGCTTGGGGTAAAAGACAAGACGAATTAGAATTAAAATTTGAAAAATTGCAGAAAGAACATAAGCATCTAGTAGAGCAATATTCTATCATAAATAATAAAATAGAATTAGCTTTACAAGCTTTAGAAGAAAGCAAAAATTCCTTAGGATGAATTAGCCAAAATAGTGATTATATTAAAAAGGACATAACTTATCTATATAATAAGCCTAATAATACTACTGATCATAATAAAGAAATTATGTTACCATCATCAGAAATAGTTGAGTTTACCAGGTCTTTAAATTCAGAAAAATGGAAATATCTGAAAGCCTCTCTAGAAGAGACAAGTCACTCCAACTAGTACATAAAGACACAAGACCTTTGGGCCTCATGGATAACTTAAAAGGAGGATGTGATAATATTGAAACTTTGGAAGAATTAGTAGACGTAAAAAGAGATCTTGAAAGATATCAGAAAGATACTTTAAGAAAGATAATACCGCAGCAAATATATCAAATGGGCTGGTTTGAGAATAAAAATGGCTTATACAGAATATCTAGAGAAGTTGAATTAAGTGTATTAACAGAACCTGTCCAGTTAAGAATTGTTAGTAAACAATTTGAGAATGGATTAAAATATTCAGGATATAAATACATACATCAAGGAATGTATATCATAGGAATTAAAGGAATGACACGGAAGAAATTAGGAACTAAGGTTTTAATTACATTATTAGATAAAAGATGGGATTCAGTGAATAAAGCAGCATTAGGATTTTTAGAAGGTGATATGAATGAAAATATGTTAATAACATATATAGCCCCAGATTTGATAATGCCAGTAAATGAATTTATAAATAAAATGACATTTGGTTTTCAGACCAAATGTTATGAAGATTTTAGAGGGACAAATTTATTAGTAAGCATAGAATTTATAGGAAGGTTAACAAATAGAAGTGGAACTAAGTATAAGGTAAATGTAAACAATGTAATAGAAAGTATGCAATCTAAAGGAATAAAGTTTATGAGTTCTCTTAAAATAAGTTCTGAAGAAAGAGCAGGTGAAGAATGGAATATAGGTGCTTTAATTGAACCAAAGGTTTTAAAGCAACCTAATGATTATATGAGCTATAAAAATAGTAAGGGGTTAACTAGTATCAGATTCCTAAATTATAAAGAACGAAGCTTAGATGACTTAGAAGCATCAAGTGCAGAGTCAAATATAGAAGAAAATAGAAGATATAGTGTATGCGAATTTATGGAAAAATTAGACTTAGATAATGAAATAAAACATTATGAGCAGAAAAGCAAAATTCATGATGAATATAAAACTTCTATGCTCCATAGATGGTTTGCTATAAGAGAAAAGGAACTTTATTTCAGAAGAGAATTATGTAGACTTAATAAAATTAAGAAAGATAGGGAGTTAAACATTAAAATGGTTAGAACTCCTATAGAGAAAAATGAAACTACCATGAAACAGGTAGAAATTAAGGACAATAAATCTCAAAAAGAATTAAAAAATAAAGATAAAAATATTATAGACATGAAAGATAAGGCTATAAGTGAAGAAGAACAGTGGGAGATCAACAACAGATTATTATTAGAAAGCTATGAAGAAGAAGATGAAAAAATAAATGAAATATGCAGTAATAGCTCAGAAACTCATATGCAATCTCTAGAAAATCAAGAATTATACAAAAATAAAAATGCTATAGAAGCAATGGATATAGACCCAAGTCCATCAAAAAGAAGACGAGAATATGGAGGAAGTTCAGGAGTAAAAATTGAGGGCGAAGAAAATAGACAATCTAGAAAGCAAGGAACTTGGCCACCAGAAAAAGAAGAACCTGCATATACCTATATACCTGGTCAATATAAATATATGTGTTCAAGAAAAAGAGATTTTGAGAAAACAGTAAAATTTCAAAACTATAAAAGTGATGGAGCTATATTAAATTTAGCAGCTCATGATCCAATAGACTGGCCAAATATAATCAGTATATGGAAAGGTTTAATAGTTCAAAAATATATACAAAATCAGCATAATATTGGGAATAGAGTAGAAGATATGATTACATATTTAGAGACATTCTTAGGTGAATCAGTCAAAGTTTTATGGGAACAATGGGTAGAGGCTTTTCCAAATTATTATCAAGAATTAAAAAGAGCTGGTAGTAACCCATATAATTTTGCAAATATCATATCAAGTATTGTAATAGGTGAAGACCCTGAATTAGGATATACTGTTTTACAAAATGAAAGACTAAGAGAAATAGAAAAATTATCATTAACAAATTGGAAAGGAATAAAAGAATTCTCTCAACATTATTTGTATAATGCCACAACTGCTAAGCAAGGCTATAATCAAGGTATAGTTGAAAGATATTTTAATAAATTACTTGACTCTTTAGGTTCTATGATATTTGAAGAATATAAAAAGGATACTTTTGGTAAAGAATATAATATCTCTCAGGCTATAACATTTGTTTTCAAACATCTAAGAAAGATATGTACCAATATACAAGCTCAAAGGTCAATGAAGCATTCAGACTATAACTTTTGTAATAAAATAGTTCAAATACCATTGACATATGGAGAAGAAAGATATAGACATAAGAAATATCCAAAGAATTATAAAAAAGGAAATGTTAAAACAAAGAAATGCTATTTTTTGAGAAGGTCAGATAATACAGCACCTTTCCTTCATAAGAGAAATGCAAGAAGATATAATCCTAGAAAGAATTATGATAGCATTTGTAGATGTTTTATTTGTAATTCACCCAATCATCTAAGTAAAACATGCCCTAATAAAGATAAGAAAAGGTATTCTAATAAGCAAGAAGAACAAGAAAAGGTGTTGATAATAGATAGTGTAAATGAAAATATTTTGGTCTGTGATGATGATATAATGGATGATGAATCAATATACTCAATCATAGAAACTGATGAGATAGAAAATGATGAACAAAATGAATCAAGTGATGAAGAATTAGATTTAATTGATGAGCTAGCTGGATTAAAGATAGAAATGATGGATCAATTAGACCATGAGCATATAAAAGGGAAAAACAATGTTTTACCTGATACATTTATCTATTTTGCAGGAATGAATAATATAAGATGTGTATTTTGTATATACTATCAAGATCCAAGAACAAGCAGCATGCAGCCTACGTCAAAGACAAGCTTGTATGTTATGCAAGGAAAATGAGCCAGTAGGCAATACAATATATGAGAAAAATGTGGAACCAAAGCCAAATATTTTAGAAAAAGATAAAAAGATGAATGAAGATCTAAACAATATTTCTCGTGAAATTTTTATATCTAGACTAAGTTTTAAAACTAATCAAGTTTTGTCATATTTTACGCAAGATATTATAGATTTAATTTGGAGCAAATATGCTGAAAGACAATACAAAACATTTCATGATATACAAAATTATTTCATGAAATTATATCAAGGGAAAGAAATGCATCTAGGAATATTTGCTAATATAAATATTTTCCCTCTACTTCATCTAGATGATAAGTTTATTGTCAAGCCTCATCAACAATTTATAATACTTATGGCTGACATAAACCTAAAACATTTTAGGCACATACAAAGACATACTGGTGAAAATATCACTTTACAAACCATTATTGATCATGGAGTCATACATGATATCTATGGTAGGCTTGAAGAAATATTACAATCAGACCTTGGATTGGCTATCAAAGAAGCATGCAAGAAATTGGCTTCTGTCCAAGGAAAATATAAAATAAAATTTACTTCTAATCCGCCAAAATTTACACAACCTATAAGGCCAACATGTCATGATATATATATCACTAAAGGATCATACAAATTTCCTACTACATGGTCTACAGAATCATGGCAAAATTATGAAGAATTATTTGCCAAAGAAACAAACCATGATAATTGGAGGTTGTTCAATGAAGCAAAAGAAATAGAAGGAAATACAAAATTTGATCCTCAATATTACATGATGTACCAGAATAAAATAATAAAAATATTCCTACGAGAATATTATGGTCAAATTAGTATAATACGAAGAGGAGTAGGAAGAATAATTAAGCCAAACTATGGCAAAGAATGCCAAATGAGGAAAGAATATCGTGAATTGTTGTCATGATATGAAACAAGGCAACCTGAAGATGCAGATAATGAAGAAAGTTATGATGATTAATATGCCAATATAACCTCCATATAAGCATATATGTTCTTATGTGTTGATAAAGAATTATCAACAATTCGGCCGGGGGAAAGAAATAAGCACTATACAAGGTAACCGGACTATTCAGGCTCGGATTCGAAATTTCAAATATTCAAAATTCGAGTTACTATTCATGGCACTATTCAAATTCGGCGGTCACTATTCAAATTTGCTGCACTATTCAAAACAATTGCTACTATTCAAATTCGGAATATGAACAGTGCGCGAGCACTCACGCGGGAGTGGCTCAGGCACCCAAACTTTGCTTACTATTTGGGCACTATTCAAGCACTACTTTGTGCTTTTATGGTGGATGCAGGTGTACGTGCGTTTATTAACTACGAAATTAGCGTGCGCGTGATTAATATACGTATGCGGAATATTATTCTCAGGATCTTTGCAGGCTGGCGAGACCAAACTTTTCTGTCGGGTCTTGTGCTATGCTGTGTGTGGATCCTACTCGGTACTCACCGTACACGTCGCCGGCTCGCTTTAAGAACCAGGCTAGCCAGCTTTCTTCCCTCGCTATCCCCGAACACGGACACACGGAACTCAGGCTCTATCGTCTCCCCAGGCAGTTCCATCCGAAGGGAACACTTCTCTGCGCAAACAGGGTTCTCTAAAACGCCGCTACCATGGGCTAACACGAGAACAGACACACGCAGAGGTTTCTCCTCTAGGGTCCCTAGCATAGAGGCTTCATCCCGCATGAACGAGCTCGAAGGAAGGCAGGGAACAAAACAAGAAAACTTAATTCATTTCCACGGAAACAGGATTACATACGGCTTTCCCTTTCAGGAAACCCCAAGCACTTAGCACAAACCTTAATTACATTACAAGCGCAGGAAGATCACTGGATTTCCTTTATTCTCTAATTTACAGGGGGTGGAGTAATACAGCGGTAGTGGATGGCTATTATTAAGCTAATGGTGGATTGATCTTCAGAGGGGCTCTGAGATCGTGCTCTGCATGGCTTATGAGTGGGATGGTGGTGGAGCGGAGTGTGCGCGATGGTGGTGCGGTGCTCTGCGTCTTCGGAGGCATTCGTGTCTTTTCTGCTTGCGCCCGGCTTCTCCTTTTATAGCCGCTGAGGAGCCTTCTGGAGTGCCTTGCTGTCTTCAGCATCTTCTAGAGTGCGGACGTATCTTTAATTATTCTCTAGCACTGTTGTCTGGACACCTGGACGATACAGCTGTCTCTAATAATTGTCCTGGCTACAGTAGAGATATTGTATATTTCTTTTGCGCTGTCAGATGTCACACATTGTCTTCACGTGTGGCAGTGGATACTCTTGGGTATGGTCTTCCACGCCCGATTGATTGATGTTGCAAAACATTAATCAAAACCTGGCTTGAATTAAGCTTTCCTGTTTTGTTCCCTGCCTTCATTCGAGCTCGTTCATGCGGGATGAAGCCTCTATGCTAGGGAGCCTAGAGGAGAAACCTCTGCGTGTGTCTGTTCTCGTGTTAGCCCATGGTAGCGGCGTTTTAGAGAACCCTGTTTGTGCAGATAAGTGTTCCCTTCGGGTGGAACTGCCTGGGCAGACGATAGAGCCTGAGTTCCTTGTGTCCGTGTTCGGGGATAGCGAGGGAAGAAAGCTGGCTAGCCTGGTTCTTAAAGCGAGCCGGCGACGTGTACGGTGAGTACCGAGTAGGATCCACACACAGCATAGCACAAGACCCGACAGAAAAGTTTGGTCTCGCCAGCCTGCAAAGATCCTGAGAATAATATTCCGCATACGTATATTAATCACGCGCACGCTAATTTCGTAGTTAATAAACGCACGTACACCTGCATCCACCATAAAAGCACAAAGTAGTGCTTGAATAGTGCCCAAATAGTAAGCAAAGTTTGGGTGCCTGAGCCACTCCCACGTGAGTGCTCACGCACTGTTCATATTCCGAATTGGAATAGTAGCAATTGTTTTGAATAGTGCAGCGAATTTGAATAGTGACCGCCGAATTTGAATAGTGCCATGAATAGTAAGTCAAATTTTGAATATTTAAATTTTGAGTCCGAGCATGAATAGCCCGGATACCTTGCATATATATATATATATATATATATATATATATATATATATATATATATATATATATATATATATATAGATATACATATATATATATAGATATACATATATATATATATATATATACATACATACATACATATATATATATTATGGAAATTCTTTTCTACTCTGAGAGAGTAGTTATTCCTATATTTATATCTTCAGAATTAGGGCATATATGATCAAATGAAGTGTATGTGCATTATGATCATGTTAGACCATCTATGGTAGTATATTTGTCAAGTATACATGCATACATCGAGTATGTGGTCATAATTATTTTATATACTACAGTAAGTGGTATTTTCATAATATATTAAAAAGTATGGGTTAGCATCATAATATGAGTATGTAAACATATTCAAAGTGATAAACAAGTATAAACACATACGCAAGGTGGTTTTTAAAAGATGGGAGTAACTACTCCCCGGAGTATAAAAAATACACCATATATATATATATATATATATATATATATATATATATATATATATATATATATATAACGTCGTCCAATATAACTTTATAACTTTTAACACTAGAGACGAGATTAGAAGATGTATGGTATTTTAATTAACTGATCATTAGCAAGTAGCCACTTATCTATTACCAACATTCTTTAGCATGAACTTGGTTGTCAATCCTAATTATATATGCTAAGAATAAATAAAGGTTTTATATATTATTCCATGTGATTAGGCAGAAATATAAATAAATATAAACTAAGAACAATTCTGCAAGCGGACAGATAATTATACTATTATAGCATTTTACCTAGAGTATCAATAGGTTGTCGATTTATATTTATACCACTGGGAAGGTCTAGTAGGACTTAAATTATATCTACAACTTATACTGCTAATGTAAAAGATAAACCATAACTATAATCCTACTCATAACAAGGATCAGTCACATGATAAAGATATATATAGGATAAATATGATCAGTCATCATCATAAATAGGTAGATATCAGAGCTCATCTAGTCATAACAATAGCTGGCCAATGGATAGATAAAGGAATTAATATCTGAAGTAATTCTATAACTACGTCAATGAATACTATGATTAGTGCAATTACATCTAGCAATCATTGTTTAGCTCTACCTACATCATGATTAAATGTAAAGGAGCATCATCTAATGAGGATATTAAGACACAAGGGTCACCTCCTTCGCGACCGCGCTCTGCTCGTCCTACGTACGGGGGGTGGACTACAGAGGACTCAACGCAGCTGTCACCTACGCGATCTACCATACGACTCGGCACGTCAGGGTGCACTCACAGATAAGCAAGATATCTAAACACCACGTCTACATACTGCCAATCATTCATCCACGATATCTCTGGACGAACTCTATACGAGCAATTACATAAATTCAATAGGATCAAACTAACTATGCTAAACATATAATCAAAATGAACAATGACTATTGCAATTAAGAACATATATAGGATTAAGAACAATGTTTCCCAAATCATAATGTTGAATGCAATAAAAGAAAAGAACTAGAACTATACCGAACTCCGCGCTCCAGACAGACGCCAGGGGCTCCGGATCCCACTGAAGAACTAGAACTTCTCTACTTCTAATCTAATTAGGCTAAAACTATGAACTAGAGAAGCTCTGATGAACTAGAAAGGCTCTGGATGGCTTGATCTCCAAATGACTTGATGCTCCAGGGAGGGGGTCTGCCCCTTTATTTATAGTCCGGTGGGATGAACGTGCGCCGTAGGATCAAACCGACTTCAACAGAGGGCTGAGATGACTCCTAAGAGGCGGCGGAAGAAGACTCCAGAAGCGGGGGCCGAAACCCTAGGGTGGGGCACCGGCCGGCCCTACCTTGTGGGGTCTCGGGCCCCGGTTGCTCGGGTGTGTTCCAGACTCTTCCAGGGTCTTCGTGATGTTGTTTCCTTGGTGGTTAAGTTTCGTGGTAATCATGCTCTTTGACCCTTTTTTATGCTTTTCTGGAATAGCCCCTGGAAAATACAGAACATGCAAAACTCGTGGAAACTGTCAGTTAAAACCCTAAACTAGTGTGTATTCAGGTGTCCTTTTGTGTCTAAAGTTCTAATAAAAGTTATGCCAGAAATGCTTGTTGGTATTTTTAACATCACTTCACGTTAAGTTGTCATCCCTAACATGATGCCAAAAACCAAAGGTAAAATAATCTTCACTTGCCTCGTAAAAATAATACTATACCATATATCCGCAAGCGCACAGATAATTCTCCCATTGTAGCACTTCACCCGGTAAGTATTCCGAGTATCGTTAATTTGTTTTATGCCAAAAGGATAAATGTGACATTCTACTCATTAGGATAATCTACTATAATAATTGGAAAGATAAATATGCAGACCTATGATAACCCATAACACTAGTGCTTTAGCGATAAATAAGTCAATGATAAATGGTAAATGATAACTGACTAAATGAGGTAAATGGTATTCTAGAGATAGAATTTAGAGACTCACTAATGTAGAAAAATAATATCGAGATTCGGTTAAAGTAAAGGAAACCTATGTAATTACTAAATATAAAATCAACAGCCTACGCCACATTACACATCTTCATCTATAGCATAATCAACTCAGAAAACATCATAAGGAGCATCATCTAATGAGGATATTAAGACACAAGGGTCACCTCCTTCGCGACCGCGCTCTGCTAGTCCTACGTACGGGGGGTGGACTATAGTAGAACCAACGCAGCTGTCACCTACGCGGACTACCACACGACCCGGCACGTCAGGATGCCACCGTAGGTACACAATATATCTAGACACCACGTCTACATAATGCATACCATCTAACTCAAACGAGTACTGAATTAGGCGCTTTACGATCATACGACAATAATCATCACCAATCACAACTATATCAAATATACAACTAGAATAAACTAAGAACTGAATAAGTAGCAATATGTTAAAATAAAGCAAAGTCATAATGAGATACAAGATAAGATTACCGATCTCCAGAACGGATCTGGAATCCCGAGCGTAGCGCCCAACTCTACTTGAACCTTTCTAGACGCCTAAACTATGAACTTGAAGAACTAGAGACCTATTTCTAATATCTGGAAACCCTAACTTCTGTCTACTCTTGACGAATGAAGCAGGTGGAATGAATTTGTGTGTTCTGGGTGGGGGGGTCTGCTCCTTTATTTATAGCCCGGTGGGATGAACGTGCGCCGTGGGATCAAACCGACTTGAATAAATGCCCAGATGACTCCAGAGAGGCGGTGGAAGAAGACTCCAGAAGGTGGGCCGAAACCCTAGCAGGGGGGCGCCGGCCGGCCCCACCTTGGCGCCGGCCGGCCCCACCCTGGTGGGTCTCGGGCCCCGGTGCTTTAATTGTATTCTGGATCTTTCTAACTTGCTGATGAAGTATGTTTCCGTCGTGATCAAGTTTCGTGGTAATTATGCTCTTTAATCTTTCTTTTAAGCCTTTTCAGAATAATCCCTGGAAAATATACAATTCACCAAAACTCGTGGAATTCGTCAGTAATAACCCCTATGCTTCTATTATTGAATTTCCATTGGCATTAGTTGACGGCATAAAATTGGTACTTAACGACCGTCAACAATACCCCCAAGCTAAGCCTTTGCTAGTCCCTAAGCAAAGTTGAGTTGAAATAATTTAATTAGGGTTCCATAAAAATGTATAAATCCCAAGAAATACTTAAATATTTAAACAGAAATTCTTCTCCGGATTGAAATTCATTAATCCACCTTTCGAACTTATTCTTATTCTTTTCAATCGTGGGGCTGTTAAACTAAGTCTTGGATAATTGAGAGACAGAATAATCAAGCAAGTACTAAGTCTTTCATCCCTTATTTCAACCATTGCTCCAGTTTTTTTTGAATAGGTAGATAATTTTTATTTAGGAAATAATGAGAGCCTACTAATAAGATTGCAGAGGACTACTAAGTTATACATCATGATTGAATGTGTGAATGTGATTAAATTTTATTTTTTGAACTCCTATGTATTATCCTCTCTTTTCTGTCTTTCTGAAGAGTGTGGGTTATATCCCCAGTGGATATTTTTGTACCCATTTGATACTTCTGTCTTTGCACCCATTGTTTTTCTCATTTTTTGGCACATAACCATTTGATATGGCATCTTTTAGGTTCATACTTCTTTGGTATGTCATCTTTCAATTTTTACAACCCACACTCTCTGTTAGACATCTAAGAGAGAGACTTGTGCATAGAGTGAAAGCTTTTTGTGCATGTGAATTCAATCATGAATGTATAACAGAATAGTCTACTTAATCATATTACCAGAACAAATTATTATATTTGTTTTGGTTTTTGATCAGGGAAATGTCTGGAGCTTAGGTGTCACTTAGGATGAAATAAATAGCATCTCAAACATTCTTATATCATATCCGTCAATTACTTAGAAAAGCTTATACTACCCACAGATATCAAGTTTCAGAAAAAAAATTCGTGGTAGATAAACTTCATGCAATTCGTAGGAAAATTTAAATTTAAATACTAAGCAATTGCAGGAAATTATATCTAAACAATTTAAATATCTTTTTGATTTTTCTCTAGCTTCGAGTTCTAATTATTCTAAAGACAAATTGAACGCGGAATTTAAAGCAAAATTAATTATACACTCTATTATTATTATTATTATTATTATTTTTGGATTTTCAATTTTAAGCAAGCAGAAATTTAATGAATAACTAAAGAAAACAATAAATAAATTTTTATTTGGTTTAATATTAAAATTGATAGAATTAAAGACTGAATTAAATGCTGAAATAAAAAGCATATATAAAGGTGAGAGATGCTCACCTAGCAGGGATCTCCCCCAAGCTGGATGTTGCTCAGTAATGAGGTGGAGGTGGCGGTGGGTATCTTATCTGATGTATCAAATATTCTATTTCGCTCTGCGTCTGCTGCTGTCCCTGATATATCTGATTCAGTCGTTGGTCCGTGTTGTGCTGCCATTGTTCATGCTGATAGAACCTGTCGTTGACCTGCTGCTGCCACTGCTCGTGCTGTTGCAGTGTGTCGCTTATTGCGTTCTACCCCTATTTAATGTTAGTGAGACGCATAGATAAACCTGGAAAATCATCAGCGATAGTAGAAAAGTGCTGCTCAGGTGAGCGATAGTAGTCATCTTCTGGTGGTGCATGAAACGGATACGGTCCACCGGCGGTGAAGTCCGTGTTCCCGCGTGTAGAAAAAGATGCTCGTCCTCTCTGAAAATCAGTTGCTCCCCAACCTGCTGCTGCTGATGAAGATTTTCCTTACTGAAATGTGGACTGTTCCTCCCATCCTGTATGTGCAGTCCATTGCTGGCGTGGCTCCTGCGTCGATACCTGTTCACCAATATTGACATAGTGGGAATAAGCTGGCCAAGATGGTGTTGGGTCAGCTCCAGTGAAGTTAGCTCTTGGCGCCCTACTGATGCGTGCGGACGGACACCTGCCAATATTAGCTCTAACAGCTGAAAAAACAAAATTCTGGACAGAATAAATTCATAACTCCCTGTCTGGCAGTTCGTACTCATTGTCATAATTTTTATAAATCATAACTATTTTATTGTTTCGGCGTTCGAGCATATGAGCACGAAAGAAAAAATGATAACCAATAATTCTACGGGCATCAGAAATATAAACAAGTGAACCATTTGATAATAATCTTAGCCCTGCAGCTAAACGAGTAATACAGAAAGTAAAAGAAATACTACACTTCAAAAAACAATTTAAAAAAATAAAAAACATGCTTTGCCGAGTGCCTGGGTCACGGCACTCGGCAAAGATTTTTTCAAAAAAAAGAAAATTCTTTGCCGAGTGCTTGTGGTTTGGCACTCGGCAAAGCGCTCTTTACCATGAAGAGATACACCGAAACCTCTTTGCCGAGTGTTGCACTCGGCAAAGGTTTTACCGAGTACAATTCGACCTTTGCCGAGTGTCGCAAGCACTCGGCAAACCGCGTGATTCCTGTAGTGTCATCATGCGCCACGGAGAGACCACCCTCCCGTAATTCACCGTGGCCTCCTCGTGCATCCACCACGAGCCACACAGCTATGGATGAAAATGGTATGGATATTGACCGTCCGTTCGACCGAATTTGTTTACAGGTGTTCAGATCTCTCCGTATTCGAGTCCGGATATTCAATATCTGATACCATATTCGTATCCGAATACTCAAATCGTATATTTATGATGTCCACATCTAATCGTATTATATCCAGCGTGGCTGACACTATCCGTATTTGAATCTAAATCCAACTAGAAATATAAAAATAAATATGATATCAGTGATATCCGTTCGTATCTTATTCGTTTTCATCCCTACACACAGCTATATCACCGATTCACCGTGAACTAAACCCGTAGACCTGTCCAAACCCAGATCAGGCTGGCCCTGTTGACCGTTGACCAATGACCATGAATCCAGTGACTCGAAGCCGAGGACCACATGGCCCAACCCAACGTCCACACGTTTCACCCCTAAATGATGCCAGATTAAAATAAAAGTACTAAGGGGTGTTTAGTTTCTCTCTAAAATCCTAAAACTTTCATCACATCAATTTTACGGCACATACATAAAACATTAAATGTAGACGAAACTTTTGCATGTTTGCATAGTTTGCCTGTAAATCGCGAGACGAATCTTTTGAGTCTAATTGGGTTATAATTAGACAATTATTGCAAAAGATTCCTCGCAGCTACAGTACCAAAATCCTAAAAATTTTGGGATCTAAACACCCCTAGAACATGTAAGCAACTCGTTCACTGCAAGCAACACGCCAACCCCATGATTGATTAGTATTTTCTAATTTTCAATTTTAATTCGGTTCGCTGGAAGCTAGTGCTACGGACATCACAGACCGAAGCAATGCGACCTATTTGTTTCTTCTTTGCTTTGTATATGCGCTTTGATTGTAGACAGGAAGGGTTATAAATTGAGAAACACTAACCCTCAACCTGTTGTTTCTTGGTCCTCTATCAACTGAATCGTGGCTCCTATCTATGTCTGATCAGGCGCCGCTCCGCTCCCAATCGCAGCTCCACATGCCTCCCTACTCCGCACTCAGCCCTCAATTGTGCCTCCCCACGGCCCACGGTCCCCCCACTCCGCGCTCCGCCCCCTGGCCGCTACAAGCCGCCATCCTTTCGCAGGTGCAGGCGTCCCCAGCGCAGGCCCTGGCATCCCGATGGGCGTCCCCGGCACGGGCGCTGCTGGGTGCGAGCATCGCCGGCAGGCATCTCCGGCACGGGCGCCGTCGGGCGCGGACATCACCGGCAGGTGTTCCCGTCGTAGATGTTCCCGTCCCCCGCCATCCTCTGCTTCCTCTCCCTCCATGGTCGTTCTCGGCTTCCCCTCCTGTTCTCTGTTTTCTTCTCTGATGTCTAGTCCTCCATTTGAAAATTTGAAAATCTGTGAAAAATTTGATGACATTTGTAGACAATTTAGTATATATCTCTCTGATATCTAGAATCCATAAAAAAATATTTGTAAAATTTGGCATATATCTATCTCAGATTTGTAATAGTTTATGTTATCTTCTAAATACATCATTCCATCCAATAAATTACACTGATGAAGACAATGTAAATATAGTATTAATACAGTGTAAATATAAGTAGAAGATAGTGTAAGTGAATTGAAAAAAAAAACAGTTAAAATGAGAGCCTAAAACAACCAGTTGTTCAATAGATAGATTCTATAAATTTCTAGTTCAATGATTTTATTTGAATTTGAATATGATATATATTGCCTGAGAAGCATTTGTTAGGTGCTCAGAAAAAGGAGGAAAAAAAAGAAAACAAGAAGATCAGTTCATAGAACCGTAGCAGATCTAGCAAGTAATGCTGAAGGCGTCAAGATCAGGGCCAAAAAGATGATCATACCTTAATTGCAGTCGATCCAATAAAGGTGCTACAACAAAGCCTAATTAAGATGCAGAAGCCGATGCATGCAAAGTATTTAAAGCAGGAAACCTATCCTGTACAAACCATAACTTCGTGAAAACCTGTACAAACCACGATAAAAAAATTATCTAAATTTATAAAAAAATCACACATGTAGATGATATGATGCTACACAACCTTATAAAATATCTTGTCGAAACTCGACTTCTTTTGTGAGATATAAAAATAACAAATTTCAAGCCAGAAAGCTGTCCTAGTGATTTGTTAGAAATTTGTGTAAGATATTTTACAATGATTTTATATATAATAGAGCCCGTGCTAGTAACGAAGTCCGTTCTGAGCACCTTTTTTGTTTAACGGGCTCTATTCTTCTTGCTTGTCCAGTGACCTTTAAAATCGTAGAGCCGGCCAGTTAGTCTTGTGTGACGTGTGAGTGTCCATCGCTTACTTATCCAGAGATCTCTTTCCTTCGCTGCGATCCTGTGCAGCTTTATCATTACTAGCACGGCAGGCGCACTACCGCTGCACCAGCTCTGAACGGTGCATCCTTGAGTGGGAAAAAATACAGACACCAAGAAAAACGAAAATGGACAGTAATAAATGGTGAACGATAACGTCAGCAAATACCGTTGCTGACGGTATCATGAACAGTACCGTCGACAGCATGAACAGTAGCGCTACAGTAGCTGGAGGCCTGAGCATGCGCGAAAACATTCCGGGTTAAACAATCTTATTATTTTCTAGAGACATGCATATATATATATATATATATATATATATATATATATATATATATATATATATATATATATATATGTATGTATATATATATATATATGGTAAATTTTTTCTACTCCGTAGGAGTAGTCACTCCCGGGTGAATGTACATATGGGTTCTCTACTCCGCACAACAGACGGGCGTCACATTCTGAAACGACCTCAATTTCCACGAAGGGAAATCCACCGGCACGCATTGTAATTAAATATATTGTATCGAACAATCCATAAAATTACCCAAACCTCAGTTGATACCAGGATCCATACAACGAGTTCATAACAGAGTCTTTCATAAATTATTACATCGCCACACTGGCGGGATCAACAATTCAGAGAAGCTGATAAGATACGGAAGCGGTTTATCCTTCACGGCCAACTTGAGTGTAGCACGCGACCCTACTCTTTCCAATCGTCTCCATCGAAATCGTACTCTTTCTCGTCATCTGACAGCAAATTTATCAGTACGATTTGTACTGGCCACGGAGCCCACCTATGATAGCAGTTGCTTTGTGGAAAGTGGATGCAAAGCTGTACAAGCAGACCTATAGGCTGGGGTTTCCTATACAGGTGTAATCAATATTTTAATAGTCATGTTTTTATCTCATTCAACTTCACCCATTCACCCAAATCTATTCCATCCCATACACCACATCTCACACACATCTCGCACTCATTCGGCAGGCCCAACTCCCTCTCGGGCCTGTCTCAGCGGCACACTGCCACATTGGGCACACTACCGGAAAGTGTCAACCAAGGGGAAGAAAAGAACACTCACTACACTAGTAGAAGCTTCACAGGAAAGGTCCATAGCCGACGAGTCGGCATATGTATTGATCGATCAACCATACACTCTGCAGAGGTTTCACTACTCACAAGATTACCCATCATAGGTGTTGCGCAAACACCTAGGCAGAATTCCTGGTGCTTACTTGCCTAGGTCGATGCCACCCTACCACTCAACCCTGGAATAATCAGGTTCCAACACCATCATGCTGAAAAGGGGAGACGCAGTACCGGGCCCAATCAGTGGTACTGCGCATCTAGAACGGAACGGGAACTCATCGACCGTGTCCGCCCACCCTTATCACCTCACAACCTAGTAGCAGTGGCACCGTCCTACCAAGTAGTCCAGCCGTTCCCCGCCCATCGAAGACGTGTGAGCAGTAAAGGATTCCCATGAACCTGAAACTAGTCCGTCCTAACTGTGACCAAGCAGGCATCTTCTCTTAGGGGATACTCTCCCCGTGCCATCACAGCACCTCTGTTCACGGGCTCCAAACCACACAGGCCGTCCTTCCCGGAACCACCTCGTAACCCATTACCCACCACAGGTATCTCTCGTAGGGATGCCCAGGTTGCACCCCCCGGCACGACTTGCCCTTTTGGCTCGTCTCATAGCTCACTTGGTCGACTTGACCCTCACCACGCACCCAAGACTCACGCAGCACGCTCCCCCATTTAATTAAGTTTAGTTCACATATGTCAAACCGTTCCCGATTCCCCACATATGTGTAATAATCGTTAACTAGTAGAAGAGCAAATAAGCATATAACAGCGAGCATATATCCTATCAATGGATAGTAGGGTGATAGTTTAAACAAGGCAGGGTAATCAATTATTCTAACATGCAACCTAAACAGTTCATATCATATGATCATAAAGCAATGGCATGAACGATATTTAGCAATGCGTAATAGGTGCTAAGGATTTGGTGGGACGTGGCACCTTCGTAGTCGTCTCCTAGCTCCTGAAGGTACTCGTGGTCGTCCTCCTCAGTCAGATTCTCCACCGGCTCTGAAAACGGAATCGAAATAGTCGCGTTAGCGACTTCTATAGATCATTCGAAAAAAATCCAATAATAGATCCAAATGCACTCAAACATAGGTCTAGGCTGTAGAGCTCATTTTTCTGAGAATTTTGATATATGGTGCGCAATTTTTGGACATCGTATGAATAAGTTATGAATTTCTGAAGTTTATCCTATTTTCTGAAAATGGGAAAAAGACATTTAATCAGGGAGTGACACGTGGCAGCACGGGATTGGTCGGGTTACTGTTCTCGTTGACCTGGTCAACGGTCCGGTTGGCAACGGCTGTGCTGACGTCAGCATGACGTCACTGCTGACGTCAGCGTTGACCGAGTCAACATTTTAGCGACGGGTAGGGTTGGGTGACGTCACGGTGACGTCATCATGACGTCACCTGCCGGACACGTGTCGGCACGTGGGCGCGCCACGCGGCAGAGCTGGAGCGCTTTGGCCTCGGTCCACAGGAGGTCGGTGTACGGTGGATTGCGTGTGTGCTGGTCTATAGACCGCACACTTGGCTCATGGTGAACCGGGTGCACCACTCCCCTCTTCTCTGCGGTCTATGGTGGTCCGAGCCTATCCTCCACCTGCTGTGTGGCTCATTAGCTCGTAGGCGCGGTGTACGGTGGGTCGCAGTTGCGGGACATAGCACAGGGACACGGTCCTCGTGAACCAGGTCTACCTCGACTTCCTCCTTCCTTTCCCCCTTCTCTTTTCGAACCCGACACGGCGGAGCACTTCACCGCCGGCGAGCTCGCGCGGAATCGGTGCTATGGTGGTCTTCGAGTTCTCCCCAAGGGTCGATAACCTCCGGCGGGCGGGCAAGGCTCTGGCTAGATCGTAGTTTCATTAGGTAGGGCAATCCGGTGAGCTCGTTGCATCGGTGGTTGGGAGCTAGCAGCGGCGGACGACGACGAGGTGGCGGCGGCCGTGTTGTCGTGCAATTCGGTGCAGAAATCCTCGATTGGCTTCGTCTAAGAGGCCTACAACCTTACGGCTTCGGTGGAGGGTCACGGTGGTGCCCTCCCCGCGGAGAGGTCAATCGGTGGCGCTCCGGCGAGACATGGGGCTCACGGTCGGTGCGCGTGTGGCGGGTTCGACTCACCCGTACCTTGTGTCCAAGTCGTTACAGGCAGCGCGAAGGTCATCAGGCGGTTGGATAGTGGTGGCTGCTACTCATCGGTGCTTCGTCCATGCGGCGGCACAACGTGACCAGCCCTCACGACGGTGAGGCTAGCCCCGGGTATCCAGAGCACTCCTACTCGTGTGTCAGGGCAGGATCTAGCGGTAGCGCCCGCCGAGCTCCACAGCCGTAGCCTACGGTTCCAACGGAGCTCGTGCCGCGGCGATGCCCGTGACAGAACTCCGGCGATCTCACAGTGAAGGTGCATCACGCTGAGTGTAGGTTCTAGGGCCTCTCCGAGTCCTTGATTCGGGTTCGTGAATTCACTGTGAAGCTCGATGGCCCACAGTTAGTGCTCGGTTTGGTCGCAGTCTCCCGGAACAGGTGCTCGCCATGGTGCAGAGTATCCATGGCGAGTGCGCTCCCCGTGAACGCGTCTTGCTGCGTTCCGGGGTTGCAAGGACTCAGCTTGCCGGTGGTTTGCTTGTTCGTGGTGACCGAGAGGGTAGCAGATAGCTCTAGTAGGTTAGGCTCCCCTACAGCTCTTCCAGATAGATGGAACGCGACGCGGTGCTGTCGTGGGTGCTTCTATGGCGTGTCGCGCGGTGATCCAGCCGCGCCGGTGAACTCTCGTCACCTGGGAATCCGTTGGGTCAAAAAGGCTAATCATGTCCGTGCGTGCAAACGTGTTCCAGAGCCGGTGGTGGCTCGTGCCTGCGCGTCCCAGAGGCGAGACGCCATGGTGTGGCGCACGGGCGAGGTTGGAGAAGAGGCACGGGCAGCTCACCGTGGTGTCGTAGGAGTGTGGATAGCGGCGCAGTGAAGGGTCGTGGCTGAAAGGATCAAGAATGCCCAAGAGTGGGGGTGAATTGGGCAACTAATTAATTTTTCGCAAACACAATTCAACCTACCGCAATTTGCCCAATGTTACCCCACAAGTGCTTGTGTCAATTCTATTCCTAAAACAAGTTATGCAACCTAGAGCCAAGTCCTATCACAAGTATAATACTCTAGGAAAGTAGAGAACACAAAGGAAATGCGAGAATGTAAAGGGTTAGAAAGACAAATCCGATTTTTTCCGAGGTATAGGAGAGTCGGCACTCCCCACTAGTCCTCGTTGGAGCACCCACGCAAGGGCGTAGCTCCCCCTTGATCTTCGCAAAGACCAAGTGCTCTCTATGGGCTGATCCTTTGCCTCTCCGGCGTGGTGGATCGCCCACAACCGCTCACAACTTCGACTTGGGCCGTCCACAAGCTCTCCAAGCGGTAACCAAGCCACCGATCACCACCAAACCGTCTAGGTGATGCCGATCACCAAGAGCAAGCCTAGACTCTCACTTGACCAAGAACAAGGCTAAAGAGGGTGATGGATGCACACAAGTCACTCTTGATCTCTCTAGGGAAGAAGCTCACAAGCAATGGAGTTCATTCAATGCTCCCTAGGGCTCTTACTCTCTCACAAGATCAACAAGGGTTCCTTCAGCTGTTAGAAATGGCAAGAGAGATAGAATGGAGGCTTTGGTGGAGTATAAATACTCACCCTCTCCAAAACTAGCCGTTTCTCACTTTCCTGCGAACCGTCGGACGCTGCCGAGGCTCGACCATCGGACCATCCACCACGGTCCGACTCTCACAGTCACACTGTGCTCAATCCTGTGCCAGAGTCGGACCGAACTCGATGGTCCGATGCTCCTCAGTCCGACGCTTTTGAACAGCTGGCACAGTGCCTCTCAACGGCTATAACACGGATCAATGGTCCGACGCACACCGTTGGACCAAGTCCGACGCTCCTTTTCGCTGTGGGAACCTCTCTGGAAGCGTCGGACGCTAAGAAACATTAGTCCGACGCTCACTCTCTCGACGGTTCGACGCTCGCTGAACACCTAGAGGCACCGTCGAACTCTGGCCAATGGTCCGACGACCATCTAGCCAGGGTCCGACGCTCCTTGGCATGCTGAGAATCGTCCAGGGGCTGCCACATGTCGTCGAACTCTAACTATTGGTCCGACGCCCATACTAGGTAGAGTCCGGCGCCTCTAATTTGATCAAAACTTCGTCGAATCAAAAACTTTCCAAAACCAAGTTTGATCCTCTCTCTCTTAAGAGTCTCCCTAGGCTGTCTAGAGCTATGTTGGACAAGTGTGCATCACATCTATACTCTCTAATCTTGCTCTAAGTCAAGCTACCCATCCAAACCCCTCTTAATAGTACGGTCAAGGAGAAAAACAAAACCTAAGACTACGCCAAGTATCTCTCAACTCCAAACGACACTTGCCACTAGCCTATCACGGTCTTGTCTTCCATCCTTTGAAAACCGAATCGAATTCCATCGCTAGGGGCTTGAACCTACATGTTATTATGACCTAACCTCTACGTTATCCTGCAAAACACACGTTAGTCATAATAACCGTCTTGTTGTCATTAGTCACCGAAACCACTAGGGCCTAGATGCTTCAATCTCCCCCTTTTTGGTGATTGATGACGATAACCTCAAATAGATTTAGAAAGAGTGAGGTTTTTAAAGGGTTTATTCATATAAGCATGTGACAATAAGAGCAAAGGGGTTAGGCATGCTTATACAAATCAAGACCACAAGGTACATATAAGATATGAAATAAGCACAAGTACCAAGTGTTATGCTCAAGATCAGAGTGAAGTGCGGAAGCAAAGACAATGAGCATAACCAAAAGAGAATCAAGTGACATGATATAAATAACATGAAGCTCGAACACATGTCACAACCAAGTCTCAAGCATGAAAATAAACAAAAACATGATGCATGAAAATCACATCAAAAAGAGCCAAAACCCTCTCACATGCTCCCCCTAAATCTATGCTCTCTCCCCCTTTGGCATCAAGCACCAAAGACCTAAGACTCAGGCGGAGGAAAGGAAGCTGCAGCGTTGCGGTCGGAGGAGTGAGGTCGAAGCTCAAACTGAGAAGGGTCTGTGTCTGACTCTGAACTCTGACCTGCCTGACCCTCTGTCGGAGCATGTGAAGGTGTAGCGGTCCGGGTCTGCTCAGCTATCTCTGTAGCTGCTGCTGTGACTACTACGGTCGCAGTCCCTGCTGTAGTCGGGAGAGGCTCTGAAGAGGCGACTGAAGACGGTAGTGTCTCTGTAGTCCCAGTGGCAGGTGGAGCTGTGGTGGTGGTAACAAGCTATCGGAACTCAGGAGGTGTGGGCAAGCCTGTGATCTCGCTGAAGGTAGCTCCCAAGCTCCTAAACACTGTGGGGCCACCTAGCTCAGGTGTGAAACCGGTGTGGATCGGAGTGAACCCCTGAGTGCCTGGCATGGCAAACCACTGCTGAGTCTGCTGAGTCGGCGTGATGAACTGACTCTGGAGAGAAGCTGTGCCCTGACTCTGAAGTCCACCGGACTGTATCGCTGGAGTCACTGGGCTGCAGTGGCTGCCGGTCCAACCTGCTGGACTGGAGGGGCAGTGGCTAGGTACGGTGGGGCTCTGGTGTGTCTGATGATGTGCTCCATAAACCCAAAGGTCTGTAGCTGTATCTGCTGGCTTTGGAGCTACATCTGGAGCATCTGCTGCTGGAACTGATCCTGCCTGAGTTGAATTTGAGTGAGAGCTGTAGCCTGCTCCCTGGTAAGCTGGGCCTGCTCCTCTGCCTGTCTCTGCTGTGTCTGCTATAAGCTCTGAAGAATGGCAAGCAATGCAGGGTCTGTCTGTGAGATCTGTGGGGCGAAGCTGGACCCACCGGCTTCCGAGTCGTGAGCTCGTGGACGTGAAGGGATGGGCCGGTAGTCCTTGTCAAAGCTAGACGAGGAGGTGTCGACGGGGTCATCGTCTGCAAGTAACTGCTCAAGCTCGCTTTGGGCAACGTGCCTCATAGCCTCGTCCTGCTGCTGTACCTCTTCCACATCTGCCCCTGAAGTCTGACGGCGCTGAACTCTGTGCAGGGCTCTGCTGCCACGGCATCCGTCAATCAGAGAGGTCATCCTATAGACTGGAAACTCTGTCTCAGTCTGGCGCAGCTCACGAGAGATACCTGTCCAAATTCGATGCAACCTCCGCTCAAGGATGTCTGAGATCCAGTGAGCGTAGGGAAGCTGACGCCGACACCAGATGCCCTCTGCTATGTTGTCCTCCATCTCACTCATGATCAAGTCTGCAACGTCGAACTCGGACTGCTGGACCAGGGCACCAAGGAGCCAAAGCTGTAAGTGAGTCAAACCCTCCTCGTACCCCTCCCGCGGTAAAAATGTACGTCTCATCACGTCGTTCAAGAGACGAACGACGGGATGAAGCTCCGAAGGTGTGCTATGGGAGCCGTCTCTGAATGACAGTCGAAAACACGCTGCTATATAAGCAGTACCAGGTGCAAGTACTCCGTGAGCCCGCCTCGGCGGGTCTATCGTGGCATAGCAAATGCTGTGTAACCTGGTAGCTGACTCTGGCACTCCAAACTGCTCTCGCAGAGCCTTCGCGTAGAGCCGGTATGGCTCTCCGCCGAAGGTGTACTGCAGGTACTGGTGGTCGGGGTCTATCCATAGTGAAGCATAGAACTCTCTCACCCACGACTCCACGTACCGGCCTGAACGGCCAAGAAGCTCTGCTAATCCAGGCAGATAAGTCAAGTATGGCCTGATCTCCTCTCCTGCTGCCTGGACTATGTCCTCTAGGGGACATACCCTGTGCTGTCGTAGTCCAACTCCTGTGGCCATGAGGGCAGTGAAGAAGTCCTCGTGAAGAGTAGTGTACCAGCCCTCAGAAGCTCTGGGATCTCTCTGATCCGGAAACCAATTGGCAAGCGACGTCAGCCGGAGTTCTCTGACTCGGGCCACAGAGATCCTCTGTAGGTCTAAGTGAACGTCCGGCTCTGGCTCCGGCTAAGGCTCGGAGGGAGCAGGTGCCCTGGGGACTCGGTCTCCGCGCCTCTGACCAGCGGGCCGGGGTGGCACCAAAGGTCGAGTGCGGCCCGAGCGACGAAGAGGTGGAGCCTGGGCCTGCTCCCCCTGAGTAGCTGCCTCCTGCTGCTCTGGCTGCCTCGGCTCTGGCTCTGGCTGTGCTGACTCAGTCTCCGACTGTCTCTGAGGCTGTGGCTGCTCCTTGGACTCATCCCTACCTGACAAGCTGACAGAGATACCTCCAATATGTATACCTCTGCCACGCTCTGCCTCCTCTGCAACCTGTGCTACCCTAATAGCCTGCCTCTGCTCAGCTGAAAGTCTCTTCCTTTTCTTGCTGCTCTCTACAAGAGGGGCCTTCCCCTTGTCCAAAGGTGGACGAGGAGGAGGCCTCTCGTCTCCACCTGTGCCTCGCTCACTGCGACTGGCCTGCTTGCACCTCACCATCTCTGCCAACTGTCACTGTCTCTCAGAAACTGGCAACTGCCGCTGACACTTAGAGGCTTGGCCTCGTTCCGTATCCGTGGGCTTGGCCCCGGATTCAATGACCCACTGCCAAACACTCTGACCACGACAGCTGCAATAGAGAGATAGACAAGATATACATAAGCATATATAAGGTAGAGATGAGAGAGCCTATAGAAGCAAGCATATGGGATAAGAGAGGAGAAGCAAAGCAACCTGAGGGAAGACCTGCGAAGAGGTGAGAATCTTTGTCGACACGAGGCACCACACAAGGGACAAAACAAAATCACTGCATGACATAGGGCACAAGTCAATGACTAGAGCAACTGACATGGATATGCAATGATTAGGGAGGTAATTAAGGTGTGGAGGCAAAAGAGGATTACCACAAGGTGAAAATCACCTCCACAAACCCTAGAAGGCCGAGAGTAGAGCCAAACTTCAATAGAACTACGAGGAACGCGAGGAATGCTGGTTAGGGCATTTCACCGAACAGTTTAAGTGCGAGATGATGAGTAGAGGGATTGAAAACAAGAAAAAAACGAATCTCACCACCACTCTGTGGGAGATGCTGGCGCAGACGAGGAGAGGGGGTGTACTCGTGGAGGATGAGCACCTCCGGCGGTTCAGAAAATCACGGCGGCGGCCCTTGACACGGCGGTGGCGCTGCTCTGTAGCAGCTCGCGGGCATGTGCAGGAGGAGGGCGCGCACGCGCGGGGAAGACCTGGCGGCCGACGACGAGGGCGCCGGCGAGCTGGCGGTGGAGCGCAAGGGTGCGGCGGAGCGGCGGCGGCGGTTAGGGCTAGGGCTCGTACGGGCGGCGGCGTGATGGCTCTGTTCGAAGACGAAAGGAAATGGACGACTGGCAGACAGGCCCCACGCGACAGAGAGAGAAAAGAACTGAAACGCGCATTCAAACCGACCGTCGGATGGTTACTGTTGCAGGCGTCGGACCAACGCTCTGCAGGGTCTGACGCTTCCAGCAAGATCCAGTCCCCGTCGGACTTAGTTCGACGCTCCTCGTCGGACTAATATCTTCGGTCCGACGCCGTGAACGCGACGCGACGCGGCGTGAACTCCCTTTTTCAATAGCCCGACACCCAAAAAAATCTCGGTCCGACGCTGCGTCCGACGCCTCCTTCAACAGGATCAGGGACTGTCGGACTGAGGCAATTGGTCTGACACTGGAAAAACCAGCGTCCGACGCCTCGGTCCGACGCCCTAAAACCTGTTTTCTTCCAAATTTCTTCGCGCCGATTTTTCCCAACTAAGTTCCAACTCCAATAAGAGTCAAATAAACACCAGTTGGAACTAGTATGATATGTCCTCTCTCAAACCCTCAATTTTTTTGAAATATTTTGCCTTAGGCATATGTGAATTTTTTGAAAATAGGCGATGAAGTCCAAGAACAAAATGACAAAACAACAATCATGCAATATGCTATGCAAATTCACGTAAATTAATCTAGTTGCTTGTCAAGTTTGTCCTCGGGTAAGCTTCTTCACACGCTTTTGGACGGTTATCTTAACCGAGTTGGACAAGCCCTACGTGCATTTCAATGTTAGACATGTTTTATGTTACAATGCAATGCACATGACAAAGTACAAAAGCGTGCCTCATCCAATGGTTTAGTGAAAATGTCCGCCAAGTTATCATCCGTCCTTACTCCCTCAAAGGAAATGTCACCCTTGGCAACGTGATCTCTAAGGAAGTGATGACGGATGTCAATGTGCTTTGTGCGGGAGTGTTGAACCGGGTTGTTGGCAAGTTTTACCGCACTCTCGTTATCACACAACAAAGGCACCCTTTTTAAGTTGATTCCATAATCAAGTAGGGTTTGTTTCATGTAAAGAATTTGTGCATAACAAGCACCCGCGGCAATGTATTCCGCTTCGCTTGTTGACAAGGCAACACTATTTTGTTTTTTGGAGGACCAAGAAACTAGTGATCTTCCAAGAAAGTGGCACCCTCCGGATGTGCTTTTCCGGTCAATCTTGAAACCGGCATAATCCGAATCGGAATAGCCGACAAGATTGAAGTTAGCTCCTTTGGGATACCAAAGGCCAATGCTTGGGGTGTGCTTTATGTACCTAAGGATTCTTTTTACCGCAACTAAGTGAGGTTCCTTAGGGTTAGCTTGAAAGCGCGCACACATACACACACTAAACATGATGTCGGGCCTAGATGCGGTCAAGTACAACAAACTACCGATCATAAAACGATAGAGAGTTTGGTCAACCGATTTACCTCCCTCATCAAGGTCGAGATGTCCATTGGTAGGCATGAGGGTCTTGATGGGCTTGCATTCTTCCATCTTGAAGCGCTCGAGGAGATCCTTCGTGTACTTCTCTTGCGAATCGAACGTCCCCTCCCTCATTTGCTTGACTTGAAAGCCGAGGAAGAATGTGAGCTCACCAATCATGAATATCTCAAACTCCTTGGACATCATATCACCAAATTTCTCGCAAAAATCTTCATTAGTCGAACCAAAGATAATATCATCAACATAAACTTGACAAATGAAGATATGCCATTTGTGCTTCTTGGGGAATAGTGTGGTATCAACCAAGCCGATTTTGAAACCCTTGTTGATGAGGAAGTCGCAGAGGCGCTCATACCAAGCCCGTGGGGCTTGCTTCAAGCCATATAGCGCCTTGGACAACCTATAAACATAGTTTGGATATCTAGGGTCTTCAAAACCCGGTGGTTGCGAAACATAGACAAGTTCATTTATGAAGCCATTTAAAAATGCACTTTTCACATCCATTTGAAAGAGTTTTAGATTGTGATTAGATGCATATGTGAGTAGGATACGGATGGCCTCAAGTCTTGCAACCGGGGCAAAAGTCTCCCCTAAATCCAAGCCTTTAACTTGGGAGAACCCTTTTGCCACGAGCCTTGCCTTGTTTCTCACAATGTTGCCCTTGTCGTCTTGCTTGTTGCGGAACACCCACTTGGTGCCCATGACTCTTGCTCCTTTTGGCTTCTCTTCAAGTGTCCACACTTGATTGCGGGTGAAGTTGTTGAGTTCTTCATGCATGGCATTCACCCAATCCGGATCTTGAAGAGCTTCTTCTATGCTAGTGGGCTCAATGCAAGACACAAACGAGTGATATTCAATGAATTGAGCATGCCTTTGTGAGCGAGTCATTACCCCCTTGAAGGACTCCCTATTATGAGATCTTGAGGATGTGCTTGTAGGAGTGGAGTAGTTCTTCTATCAACCACTTGAGGAGGAGGTTGTGGAGCATCAACATCTTTTGCTTGTGCCTCAACTTCTTCTTGTGTGATGTGGGTGTCTTCATGTGGACCCACCCCATCTTTATCTTCATCATCTTGAGGCACATTTGATGAAGATGGTTGATTGATCACTTGCACATCATCACTATCATCTTCATCATCTTTAGGCATGATGTCTCCGGTTGGCATGTCCTTCATAGCCTTCCTTAGTGGTTCATCACCTATATCATCAAGATTCTCATGCTCTCCTTGAGAACCATTAGATTCATCAAATTTCACATCATATGTTTCTTCAATAAGGCCGGTGGCATTATTGAATACTCTATATGCTTTGGACTTTAATGAGTAACCAACAAGAAAATCAATATCACAGCGTCTTTGGAACTTCCATAGGTGTTGCCGCTTCTTGTAGATGTAGCATTTGCAACCAAACACCCGGAAGTAGGAGACGTCCGGCTTCTTGCCAATGAGTAGCTCATAAGGGGTCTTCTTTAGCAACCGGTGAGGGAATAGGCGGTTGGATGCATACCATGCGGTGTTGATTGCCTCCGCGAAAAACCTCTCCGGTGTGTTGTACTCATCAAGCATAGTCCTTGCAAGGGTGATCAAAATCCGGTTCTTCCTTTCAACTACACCATTTTATTGAGGGGTATAGGTGGATGAGACTTTATGCTTGATCCCAACTTCATCACAATATACTTCAATGTTTGTGTTGTCAAACTCTTTCCCATTGTCACTTCTAATCTTCTTGATCTTCGCTTCTTGAAAGATTGGGCAATTTCGGTCTTGTCATGAAGAAAGAACACCCAAGTATATCTTGAAAAATCATCAACAATCACTAAACAATAGAGCTTGCCACCAATACTTGCATAAGTTGTTGGCCCAAATAGGTCCATGTGAAGTAGCTCTAATGGTCTTGAAGTTGACACAAATGCCTTGGATGGATGTGTATTTGCCACTTGCTTCCCGGCTTGGCAAGCACTACACAATTTGTCCTTCTCAAATACAACATCTTTCAATCCTCTCACCATCTACTTCTTCAATAGCTTCTTGAGTGTGCTCATCCCAACATGTGCAAGCCTTCTATGCCAAAGCCACCCAAGAGATTGTTTGGTGAATAGACAAGTCTTCAAATTTGCACCTTCCGAGTTGAAATCCACTAGATAAAGATGATTGTACTGAAAGCCCTTGAATATCACTTCATTATCATCTTTCTTGGAAACAACCACTTCTTCACTTGTGAATAGGCATTGGAAGCCAAGATCTCCCAATTGACCAACGGATAGCAAGTTGAAGCTCAAAGAAGCAACTAGAAGCACATTTGATATGGAATGATCATTAGATATAGCCACTTTGCCAAGCCCTTGCACTTTGCTCCTGGAATTATCACCAAATGTTATCTTTCCTTGGTCTTCTACATTCTCTTCAAGAGAGGTGAACATACGAGCATCACCGGTCATATGTTGAGTGCAACCACTATCAATTACCCAATGAGAGCCACCGGTCTTGTAGTTCACTTACACACAACAAATCATTTTTGATGTTTAGGAACCCATACTTGAGAAGGGCTCCGGACTTTCTCAACCAAAGCTTTTGCCACCCATAGTTGCCTAGGCCTATTCTTGTTAGGGGGTCCTAGCAACATGACTTTCACTTTGCCCTTAGAATCTTTCCTTAGCATGTAATGAGCATCAAAGGCAAAGGGCCTAGCATGCTTGGGCAAAGGTTGTGGTGGCGGTGTCTTGTACTCATGAGCAAAGTGACCTTCTTGTCCACATTCAAAGCATCTCTTAGGTTTGGGCTTGGACTTGTTCTTCGCTTTGTTGAGGCAATTTTGAGCTCTAATGTTTTGTACCTTCTCACCCATGTAGCCAATCCCACTTCTATCAAACTTCATCACGGTGTTCATGAGGAGATCACTTTGGAGATATTGGCCTCTTGTGAATTTTTGCAAGCCCATGGTGAGATGACTCTTTTCTTGCTTCAACTTCTTGTTTTCTTCCAATAAGCTTGTAAGGTGACACTTCTCATTCTTGAGGATCTTGTTTTCTTTTCTAAGCACCTCAACTTCATCATCTTGTTGCACCGTTTCAATGACAATGGTGTTGGTGGTTGATTGCTTCTCAAGCTCTTTCTTCAAGTTCTCATTTTCAATTTTGAGCTTCAAATAGTCATCATGGCAATCGGCCACCACCACTTCCTTGCCTTTGCTACTAGCACCTTGCTCAATGATCTCATCAATCAAGTCATCACATGATGTAGCTATGTCACACTTAACAACAAGATTAGGAGCATCATGTGGTTCATTGGAAAGCAAGTCATAAGCCATAGCAAGGTTGTCATGATTCACTTTCACTTGAGTGTAGTCCTCTTTTAGCTTGTTGTAGCTAGTGGTGAGCTCAATGTGTATCCTCTCAAGTTTATCATGTTTTTCTTTGAGCTCTTTTATGTTAGCTTTGAGCTCCTTGAGCTTGGATGACACATTTTGATTTTCAACTCTAAGCTCATCACTAGCTTTAGTGAATTGTTCATTTTGAGCTAAGAGGTTGCCATTCTCAAGTTTTAGATTTTCATTTTTCCTTGTTAGTTCTCTTATAACTTTGGTATAGCCATTAAGCAAGCTAGCAAGTTCATCATAAGTGGGTGAATCATATTCATTGTCACTATAACTACTCTCATCATCACTTTGTACCTTCTTGTCCTTAACCATAAGGCAAAGGTGTGTTGGAGATGAGGGCGGTGATGGCGGTGGAGGAAGTAAAGTCCCAATCACAAGAGCAGCCACCTTCTCCTTTTCGTCATCCCTTTCTTCACCGAAGGAGCCACTAGTAGATTCAATGTCGGTGAGCCAATCACCAACAATGTAAGCCTTGTCACTCTTCTTACTTTTGTAAAATTGCTTCTTCTTGAATGGCTTGGCCTTATTCTTCTCATCATCACTCTCATTACTAGAGTCTTGCCTTTTGCCCTTGTTCTTGTTCTTGAACTTGTCTTTCTTGGGCTTTGGGCATTGATGAGCAAGATGCCCAAGCTCTCCACAATTGTAGCAATCCATCTCGGAGATGGGCTTTCTCTTGCTACTAGTGAAGAACTTCTTCTTGTTGGAATCAAACTTGATTCCCTTGTTGTTGAGCTTCTTGAGCATCTTGGTGGTCTTCCTTACCATAAGAGCAATCTCCACATCTTCATCATCATCTTCACTTGTGGAGTCAAGCGAAGTGTACTTGACTTGAACTTTGCCTTTCTTGTCGGCCTTGAGTGCCAAGTCTTTCTTCTCTTCTTTCTTGGATGATGATCCATCATGAGGAGTGATCTTCATGTACATCTCATGAGCATTGATCTTCCCCAATATTTGAGTAGGGGTTGCATTGGAGACATCCGTTTGATGAAGTAGGTTACAATGTGACCATACTTTTTAATTGGAAGAGCATTGAGGATTCTCCTTGCAACCTCGGCCGGTGAGATTTGAGTGAGTCCAAGGCAATTTACTTCCTCTACAATGATATTCAAGCGAGAATACATGTCATTAGCACTTTCATTAGAGAGCATTTTGAAAGAATTGAGCTTGTCAATGATAAGATAATATCGTTCCTCTCGCTCATTCTTAGTTCCTTCATGGAGCGCACAAATGTCCGACCATAGTGCATGGGCGTTTTTGTGGTTCCTCACACGGTTGAACACCTCTTTGCTAAGGCCTCTAAAGATGATGTTTCGAGTCTTAGCATTCCACTTCTCATGCTCTTCCTCAAAGGGTGTGAGGGTTGTGCCGGGTTTGGGAGTGGGGTACCCTTGTGTGGCGGCTTTGTGAACACCAAGGTCCACCGCCTCAAGGTATGCCTTCATACGAATCTTCCAATAAGGAAAATCGTTACCGTCAAAGACGGGAGGGGGACCATCATGACCACCGGACATCCTTTCTCTTGGCGGTTAAGCCAAATTAATGAGCAACAAGGCTCTGATACCAATTGAAAGGATCAAGGATGCCCAAGAGGGGGGTGAATTGGGCAACTAATAAATTTTTCGCAAACACAATTCAACCTATCGCAATTTGCCCAATGTCACCCCACAAGGTCTTGTGTCAATTCTATTCCTAAAACAAGTTATGCAACCTAGAGCCAAGTCCTATCACAAGTATACTACTCTAGGAAAGTAGAGAACACAAAGAAAATGCGGGAATGTAAAGGGTTAGAAAGACAAATCCGATTTTTCCCGAGGTATCGGAGAGTCGGCACTCCGCACTAGTCCTCGTTGGAGCACCCACGCAAGGACGTAGCTCCCCCTTGATCTTCGCAAAGACCAAGTGCTCTCTACGGGCTGATCCTTTGCCTCTCCGGCGCGGTGGATCGCCCACAACCGCTCACAACTTTGACTTGAGCCGCCCACAAGCTCTCCAAGCGGTCACCAAGCCACCGATCGCCACCAAACCATCTAGGTGATGCCGATCACCAAGAGTAACAAGCCTAGACTCTCACTTGACCAAGAACAAGGCCAAAGAGGGTGATGGATGCACACAAGTCACTCTTGATCTCTCTAGGGAAGAAGCTCACAACCAATGGAGTTCACTCAATGCTCCCTAGGGCTCTTGCTCTCTCACAAGATCAACAAGGGTTCGTTCAGCTGTTAGAAGTGGCAAGAGAGATAGAATGGAGGCTTTGGTGGAGTATAAATACTCACCCTCTCCTAAACTAGCCGTTTCTCACTTTCCTGCGAACCGTCGAATGCTGCCGAGGCTCGATCGTCGGACCATCCACCACGGTCCGACTCTCACAGTCGCACTGTACTCAGTCCTGTGCCCGAGGGGCGTCGGACCGAACTCGATGGTCCGACGCTCCTCAGTCCGACGCTTTGAACAGCTGGCACAGTGCCTCTCAACGGTTATAACACGGATCAATGGTCCGACGCACACCGTCGGACCAATTCCGATGCTCCTTTTCGCTGCGGGAACCTCTCTGGAAGCGTCGGACGCTAAGAAACATTAGTCCGACGCTCACTCTCTCGACGGTTCGACGCTCGCTGAACACCCAGAGGCACCGTCGGACTCTGGCCAATGGTCCGACGACCATCCAGCCAGGGTCCGACGCTCCCTGCCACGCTGAGAATCGTCCAGGGGCTACCACGTGTCATCGGACTCTAACTATTGGTCCGACGCCCATACTAGGTAGAGTCCGACGCCTCTAATTTGATCAAAACTTCGTCGAATCGAAAACTTTCCAAAACGAAGTTTGATCCTCTCTCTCTCTCTCAAGAGTCTCCCTGGGCTGTCTAGAGCTATGTTGGACAAGTGTGCATCACATCTACAATCTCTAATCTTGCTCTAAGTCAAGCTACCCCATCCAAACCCCTCTTAATAGTACGGTCATGGAGAAAAACAAAACCTGAGACTACACCAAGTATCTCTCAACTCCAAACGGCACTTGACACTAGCCTATCACCGTCTTGTCTTCCATCCCTTGAAAACTGAATCGAATTCCATCGCTAGGGTCTTGAGCCTACATGTTATTATGACATAACCTTTAGGTTATCCTGCAAAACATACGTTAGTGATAATAACCGTCTTGTTGTCATTAATCACCGAAACCACTAGGGCCTAGATGCTTCAGTGGCCGTGCCGAGAGTTCGCAGTGCCGTGCCGACCCGCAACGGTGGCACCAGCTCCGTCTTCGGCTCCGGCGGGTTCCACGGCGGCAGCACCTCGGCGCCTCCTTCCTTCACTCTCCCTCCTTCTCTAACGTGCAGTGTGATGAGGTGATCTGTGCCGCGGCGCGGCGGCGGGGACACGGGATTGCTATAGGGTTGGTGACCCGCTCCCTTAAATAGGCGAGCTCGGTGTGCTTCCTATGGCGGACGGCTCCGATTTTGTCCGGTGGATCGGAGGGCTGTGGCTCGAGCCAGTCTAGGGTTCCAGGCGCGCTCGGGTTTCCTTGGCGGCCTAGGCGAGGGGACAAGCGGGGAACAGTGGTGTCAGCGCGTGGCCTTGTCGGGGTAGTGCGCGCGGTCACACGATTTGCGTGGGCTTCTCCGAGAGGAAGAAGAACAGAGCGCTGGGAGTGGCTGGCAAGCGGGTCCGGTTTGATAGCGAGCGAGGGCGCGGGGTATGCGTGCGTTCGGCTGTGGCGACAGCGCGCGCGCGAGGTTGGGCCGGCCCAGCTGCGGGGCGGCGGGGTGAAGCGCGTGGGGATGGGAAGAAAAGGCCGGTTTGGGCCAGGCCGGTCCGGTAGCTGGCTGGCTTTCCTCTATTCCCTTTTTTTTTTCCTTTCTAATTTCTGGTGTTCAATTCTATACACATGTATATGTTTTAATACTTGTATGAGTACTCAAACCATACATGAAATGCAAATAAAATCCACATATGCATATAGCTAGTGAAATAACTAAAAAGAAGTTGGGGTGCTATGACACATATTTGTAGTTTGTAGATTTTAATTCCTATATGCATGCACATGAAGTATGTTTTAGTGTAATAAAGATGAAAATTTTAATTGGTTGGTATTTTTGGGTTGTGTGGATTTTTAGGGTTGTTACACGTTCATTAGCAGGTTATGATGCGAGTGGACCCGTTAATTCAATGGACAAAATTAAATCGATCCTATTTTTAGCTATTTCTGTTGGATGTCACCAATATTGCTCATTTATTTATTCACGTCATCTACTAGCATTGAAGAGATGGAGGTCATCCCGTGCGATAGGCCGTGGCTGGCGGCGGCTGCGGCGGCCCGGCTGGCGGCATTCCCTTCCCCGGACGGCGGCGTGCAGCCAAGCGGAGCAACCTCCCTGGTGGTCGATCTGCGTGCCGCCACCCGTTCCCCAACTGGCGGCGTGCGGCATCCTCGCGGGATCCATCCTCTTCGTTGACGGTGCATCGGCGGCGGCGGCGGCAACGAACCCCATGTGCCGCCCTCTCGGTTGGTTGCGACTAGTGGAGGCCTCGAGCCGCCATTGGTCGATGGTCCGGTGTCGTAATGGAGATTCGTGGTCAATCCGTGGTGGCGGCGCAATGATAGCTCACGACGGTGGCTACTGTACCTCCTACCGTTCATCACACAGGTGTTGGCAGCGGCCGTTCGTCACACAGGTGCTGACAGCGGCGATGTTGGGAGAAGGCAACCTGTTCCTCTACCGGATCCGGCCTTTCGTCTCGACGGCGGCGGCACCGAGGCCTGCGGGGGCTAGGTCTCCTCTGTAGTGAGCAGGGTGGGCGCCGTCTCGGCTGCAGGTTTGTTCTTCAACGCCTTAGTATCTGCTCATACTTTTTCTGATTCTAGTATCAGCTCATAATTTTCAGATTACATGTTCCAGATTATAATTCTTCAACGCCTCTAGTATTTGCTGATACTTTGAGATTATTCGTTTCAGATTATAATGTCAGTTGATCGCCTAGTAGTATTGCGGCAGCGGCGTGGTGCTCCATCAGTTTCAGATCGGATCAGAGATTATGGTGCTTCATGTACTCGACGAACGGGAGTAGGAGTAATACTACTAATTTGCTGACTGATTCTACTTGAATACTACTAATTTGCTGATTCTGAACCACATGATTTCTCTCACTACTGTCAGGTGTTGTTACTGGTCCAAGAATCGTCGGCACTCGCAGGATGAATGTGCATGATGCTCTCTCGATATATTATTCAGAATTAGCGTATCTAGACAGTACATGTTTCTATACAGTATACATCAAATATATGTATATCCGCATGCTCCCTTCTCCAAAAGTATATACGTATACTCCCTTCTAAAAACGTATGTACATACTCTGATGGTTAAATACGTGAATGTATACACATATACTCGGGATTGTGTGGTTCTCCTTTTTAAAAAGTATGTGTATATACACACATACAAACTTTGTTTTTAAAATGTATAGAAAATCTACAACAAGTATCCGAGAAATGCTTCTTTTAAAAAAGTATGAATAAATACTCCTTCCAAAAAAAAAGTATGCGTATATACTAATCTACACTTAAAACACGTCTGAGTATGTGTACATACTCTAGCGACAAAAAATGGACACAGGACCAGACCGAGAATCACGGCAACAAAGTAGTAGATAATATTACTTTATTAGATACCTTAATTATTTCAACCAATTAGGCACACGCTAAATTGGATCCAACTGAAGACATGCAGGCCCATTATTACCAGCGTTGTTGTCCTACCTACGATACAAAATGGATAGGGAGTAGATACTCTTGGGAGTATAGAAAATGCACCCCATATATATAGAGAGAGAGATAGACAGCAGCAGCATGGTTATGGTGTGTGTCGATGATGTCTCGTGTGGCAGCACCGTCTGTGCAGCAGGTCGGGTTGAATCTACACGCTTTGTTCGCAGCGCAGTAGATCGGGTCGGCAGCGGCAAATACTGTGCAAAAGTTAAATAAACAAAAGCGGCGACGAAAACAGAAGAAAAGGGCGAAAAACACCGACGACCCCTGTCTTCAATATATGCATATGCACAGGGCCGGCTTTATGGGGGCATACAGGGGCCCGGAACGGAGCGAGGAGCCCAAGACTCAGCCGGAGATCTACAACCTGCTGGACCGTGTGGCGCAGCAACAGACCGAGAACTCGCTGTCTTGATTGCACGGGTTCGACGCTAGCCAGCATGCATTAGCTGGGCGAAACGCCAGGGACACGTCTGTCCATCCGCCGCTGACCAACGTCCTCAAATATAATACTCCGGGGAATCGGACCCCAGTTTGTCTTGCCTGCCAGGCTGGCGCTGCGGTCCGCAACCTGTCCTTGTTCTTGGTTGACTCGGCCCAGACATGGCTGCAGCATCTTCTGTTCGGGAGCATCCAAAGCCAAGTGGATCTGAGAGATATAGTACCTTCATGGGCAACTTCCAAGGCAGCTACACGCGCTCTGAGAACCCTGGGACCTCAAGAACTGTCGGTAGAAGCCAAATGAATCCCTGAGTACATCCATCTTATCCATCGCCATTCCCGACAATACAACAAGCTGCCCAACATTGCTGATGCCGACATCATCAATGCATTCCTATCTAGGACCAGCAACAAGACCCTAGTTCATAAACTGGGGTGTAAGAGTCCACGGACCACTAAGGAGCTCCTCTGCCAACAGCCACACGTCCGGTGAGGACACGGTGGGGGCGATCTTCATCCGCTCTAAGGGAGAGGTGAAGCCGGACGAGGACGCCGAAGAAGGCGCCTCCAACCTCTCCAGCAAGAAGAAGAAGAAGAAAAACAAGCAGCGGTGCGAGAGGTCGCTCGCAGTCGCCGCTGACTGAAAGGGCAGGAAGGCGACCACCGAGGAGACCCTCGACCACTTCAAGAAGATGCTTGAAGCGCCTTACCCGAGCCACCAATTCCCTGTCAAGCATGCCTACAAGGATTGTGGGCTACTGAAGAAGTTCTTGGCGGGGGCACCAAGAATAGGGGGGGGGGGGGGCAGAAGAACCCAGAGACCTCGACAGACGATGCCGAGGAGAAGGAGATGACGTCTTCCCCAACGAGATCGGCTGCCTCGTTATCTCAAGCCAGATCGCCCATACAATTTTCTTCTGCCAAAGGGCCTAGTGTCAATTCCATCTATTCAGACACAGGTGACCTATAAACCGTATTTATTTAAGACTACCATCCCTGCGAAGTGTGATGTGTGAATTGTCCTACAACACCGCGCCATCATATCACTGTATGTCAGGCCCGTGTGGCCGTGTCAGTGTGGATATATATCGATATTTTTCAGGCGAAATAGCTACGTACGGTACGCCCATGGCCGAATGGGCGGTGACCACTGACCAACACTATATATCTACTGATCAAAGAGCCACAATGGGAGGATGGCAATACGGGCCTCTGAGCCATCCCTCGGCGACCAGCCTGTTGGCCGCCTCCGTGAGGTGGACGCCGTCCCAGGACTCGTGCGTGGACGGCTCCCGGCACGCGGTGGCGCCCTTCATGCCGCACCGCGCGTCGAGCTCGAAGTTGTACCTGCCGCCGCCGGCGCCGCAGCACGCCGGGACGGCGCCGGTGGTGAAGCCGAAGCGCGCCGGGCTGCGCACCATCCGGTCGACGTGGGCGTAGTAGTCGGCGTACACGATCCTCGCCGCCGGGTGCCTCGCCCGGACGCCGGCGAGCCTGCTCTGGAGCAGGGCGTTCTGGTACATGGACAGCTCGTTCAGCGCCTTCAGGCACCCGTGGTCGTCGTAGTCGCCCGGGTTGTCGCTCGGAAGAAACGTCAGGTACACCGCGAAGCACCCCACCGGCAGAGCACCCGGGACGACGATGTCCTTTGCGCCCAGCTGGATCAGTTGCTCGACGCCGCCGGCGACGGTGTCGACCATCTTGGGGGTGTAGTTCCGTGCTTGGTCGACGGTGAGGCCGAAGAAGAGCATGGCGTTGTAGTCGTTGCCGCCGAAGGGGCCGAAGATGAAGAGGGACCTGGCCAGGTAGTCCTTGCAGCTCCGTGCTCCCGGCGCGCCGCAGATGGACGGCAGCAGGTCCCTGAACCACTGGAGCTGGACGTTCATGGCGCCGTTGTTCCAGAGCGGGTAGCCGAGGCCGATGGACTTGAGGAACTCGAAGTCCAGCGCCGTCGCGCCGACGATGGCCATGCTCGCGCCCCTGCGGAAGTCCGCGCCGCCGCCCTGCTGCTTCGATGGCGGGAGCAGCGGCAGCCCCAGCTCCTGAGCTGCATGCATTATTCGTTTGACCGTTCACCGCATGCAGCACCGGCATGGCGTACGTGCATGCACATGAAATTGCATGATTGAGTAAATTAAACGAGCAGGAGTGGTATATAAGTACCGAGGAAGTCGACGACGAGGCGGCCGTCGGAGCAGCGGCAGGTGGGGTGGCCGAAGTAGGTCATGCCGTAGGGCGGCTGCGCGAAGGTGAGCAGGAGCTGGTTCGCCGCCGACTTGTTGACACAGATGTTGCCCGTGTCGCCCAGCGAATCCCCGAAGTTGAACAGGGCATCGAACCTCTGGGCACCGACGCTGGCGCCGGTGCCGCCGGCCAGAAGGAAGCAGGAGGAAACGAGCAGGAGTCCAACGGCTCGGCGATCCATGGCGTGGCGCCCGTGTACACCGTATCGATCAGTCCAAGCACTACCGGAGGGAGTGGAGGGATCAGAAATGCCGCCATGGCAATGTCCACGCACACGGATATATAATGTCCCGGCCCTTGCACTTGCACCGAGAGCGTCCACGTGTGCTGTGTGCATGCTCATGCATGGACTCCGTGAGAACGACTTCGCCGTGCTCGGCGGCTACCCGACCGATCGGCTGCCGGCCGAACCACCTCGCGGTTTAATGCCGCTTGGATGCTTGCATTCGGGTTGCAGCAGCGTGTCTCGCATATCGTCAGTGCAAACGCTGGAACGGTGCGTGCCGCGGCCGGCTGTCGCTTCCCCTCCTAACAGAGCTCTTCGTCGCATCGGCGCGATTCAATGGCGTGCATGCGGTGCGGTGTGGACGTGTGGTGACAAGGTCCCCCGCGTCTGTTCCCCTGGAAAAGTGGGGAGTGCTAGCGGCCCGACCTACCAGACTACCACCGTTTTGAAGACCTCCTCTCCTTATCTGATTTCCTTACACTCCCCACTAAAATAGAGGCACCGAAAACACTGATTTGCCTCTCCAATGCAGCAACAAAAAATCAACCGCATGGATGCCCCTTCGCGATCGCTACATGCCTCCCGCGACCTTGGCTTAAATTCACGAGCGAAATTGGTTTTCCATGACATCTAATTGCCCACAACCTCAACCTCACGCCCTTGATCCTCCATTATCGAATTTGTCACCACACGCAATCGCTAGAGGCGCCACACACCGGGCTCCGCCATTGCTGCATTCTGTCTGCTGCCCGTCGCGATCCCTCCTTGCCCGACGCGATCACCCACAACACAAGTCCGTCCTGTCAATGCAGCTGTGTGCCCGCCGCACTACCTCCTCACCCGACGCGATCGCTCGTAGCATGGGTGAGGACGCGCGTTCAAGAGCTTACATCGCGCGCCACACGTCGCCCATTGCTGCTCATTAATTTGTTGCCGCCTAGCCTCATAATCCATCTTCAACATGGACGAAGGCATCGCGACAGTATTTGCGTTGCTTTGCATGTCTCACGATTGGCTCTAATAGAACATGTATTAGGATAGTATTAGCAACAAACTATCTATCTGTTTAAACCAAGAAGCTTAATCAAATTGATTTTTTAATAAAGGAACAAAATTCCAGCTTCTACCATCCGAGGATGGTACACAGCTAATAATCACCAAAAAGAAAAACAACACCATAGGCATTACAAGTGCCAAATGAAAATAGAAAAATGCAGCCCAACTAGATTGTAAGCCTGTGACACTACCCCTCTCTCTCTCTCTGTGTGTGTTAATTTTATGAACTTTGTTTTTATTAAATATTACTTTAACATTGATATTTAATCTTGTAGTACTATTATCCTGTCGTGTGGTTTTTAGGCAAAAATTTAGTTATCCCGTAGCAATGTACGGGCACGAAGCTAGTTTAGTAAAAAAAAACTTCATATCTCCTAAATCAAATATCAAAATTAAAATCCGACATTGTCTCCCTGTCTCACATTGAAGGTAACCTTATCACATATCATTAACATAAATTCAACCTACTTTGGTCAGCTTTCAAAGAAAGAATGGGTGTTAGTGATTTCAAAGGTATTAGCTACAATCTGATGACCTGCTTATCTCTCATGATCTTTCTTGTTTGGATGAGGATTTCAGTCAGAGTGAAATTGAGATGGTGCTCAAAACCTTACCTAATTTACATGCTCTAGGCCCTGATGGTTTCAATGGTCTCTTTATTAAGAATTGCTGGAGCTATATTAAAGAGGATTTCATGAGGCTTTTTAGGGATTTTTTTCTCATAACAGTATTGACCTAAGCAGCATCAATTCTTCTCTCATTGCTCTTATCCCAAAGAAGGACAATCCTAAAAATATCAATGATTCCACACCAATTTCACTGTTGAACTATTCTTTGAACTGTATTACTAAAATGCTGCCTGTCTCTGGCTAAGGCTGTGACTTGAGTCGTGACTGAATATTTTGTTTCCAGGAAAACGCACCCCCGGTCCCTTAACTTGGCTCAAAGTATCATCTATATCCCTGTACTTTTAAAGTGATATCTATGGGTCCCTAAACTTGACAAAAGGTGTCATTTAGGTCCTAAACTTTCAAAGTGATCACCGCAGGTCCCCTAAACTTGACACAGGGTGTCATTCAGGTCCCAAACATTATAGATAATTCTAGCACCGAATTTTAAAAAAAGAAAATCTAATTTCGGGTACTGTAGCTACAATCTGTAAAATATTCTAAAAATTATATTTTTTTCATACGATCTCCGATGAAACTTAGTTTTATATAAAAATTGCAGCTTGCGACGAGATCTACAACTTTCTAGTTTTGAGTTTTTAAATTTGAGGTGATTAAGACACTCAAAAAAATTAAACAAATATATTCTACAGTATATTAATCGCGTATAAGCACGTGTCGCCTTGAAAAAATCATATCTTTCCTATATACAATCAAATTGAGATACTTTCTATACAAAAGTTGTAGAGTTCGACGAGATGTACAACTTTTTAGTTTTAACGTTTTTAATTTGAGGTCATTAAGATTCTTAAAAAATTTAAAATATAAAACTACTGTGCAAGAACCGAAATTAGCGTTTTAATTTTTTTCAGAATCTTAACGACCTTAAATTAAAAAAGTTAAAACTAGAAAGTTGTAGATATCATCGAACGCTACAACTTTTGTATAGAAAGTATCTTAATTTGATAGTATATAAGATAGATATGATTTTTCCAAGGCGACACGCGCTTGTACGCGATTAATATACTGCTGAAAAATTTTGTTTAAATTTTTTGAGTGTTTTAACCACCGCAAATTAAAAAACTCAAAACTAGAAAGTTGTAGATCTCGTCGCAAGCTACAATTTGTATAGAAAACACATCTTCATCGGAGATCGTATGAAAAAATATAATTTTTGGAATATTTTACATATTGTAACTACAGTACCCGAAATTATATTTTCTTTTTTTAAAATTCGGTGCTGGAATTATCTGTAGTGTTTAGGACCTGGATGACACTCTTTGTCAAGTTCAGGGACCTGCGGTGATCACTTTAAAAGTTTGAGACCTAAATGACAACTTTTGCCAACTTTAAAAACCTATAGATATCACTTTGAAAGTTCAGAGATCTAGATGAATCCTTGATCCAAGTTGAGGGACCGGGTGCATTTTCCTCTTTTGTTTTTGGAACACCACCCAACTCCCTATGATCGTTGACAAAACCAAAGTTTTCTCTCTTTCGCTCACCCCAAATAAAAAAATATTTTCCCTTTGGCGTTGCAGGGTTTTTTTATGCCAGCAGGCCCCGAATTCGAGCCGATTTTACCAAAACCATATCCAACGTAATATAAATAGCCTTATTAAAACCGCACGCTACACAAGTGGTAGCATTGCTGTCACATGATGAACACGAGAAGAGTTTACGCTTAACTGATTGATTATTTCTTGCTGATCACATCCACCATCTTCTTAATTCCCAGCTAAAAAAAATACAATCAATCTGATTCCCCTCCCCTAAATTGAGGGCCGGGCCAGCAAACGGAAGTCTCCCGGAGCAAGCTTCTAGGCCGAGATGGCCGGGTGGCAGTATGCCCCGCTGACCCAACCGTCGGCGATCTTCTTGTACGCGGCCTCGGTGAGGTGGATGCCGTCCCAGCTGAGCGACGACGCCGGGTTGGAGCATGCGTAGGCGCCGGGCATGCCGCAGCGCGCGCTGTTCTGGTAGTTATACTTGCCGCCGCCGGCGCCGCAGCATGCCCTGAGGTTGGTGCTGAAGCCGTAGCTCCCCGGGCTCTTCACCATGTCGTAGACGTGGCTGTAGAAGTCGGCGTACATGATCCGCGCGCCGGGGTACTTCCCCTGCAGGCTCCGCACCTTGCCCTGCAGCAGGGAGTTGTGCTGCGCCGACAGCGCGTTGAAGCGCTTCAGGCACCCGTACTGGTCGTAGTCGCCGGCGTTCGAGGTCTGGTACAGCGTCAGGTAGATCGGGAAGCAGCCCACGGGGAGCACCCCCGGCACGACGACGTACATGGCGCCCAGGCTGATGAGCTGCTCCACGCCCTTGCCGATGGCATCCACGATCGTGCCGCTCTGCCCGCTCGCCTGCTCCGGTGAATAGCCCCCGAAGATCTGCGCGTTGTAGTCGTTGCCCCCGAACTCCCCCAGCACGAACAGCGACTTGGACAGGTACGACTTGCAGGCTGCATGAGAAACCGAATTCATTCATTCATTCGTTAATGGCGTCAGTAAGGGAGTCACCACCTCATAGATCATCATCTCCTTCTTCTTCCATGGACCATGCATGGGATTTAATGGCGGCCGCGGCCGGCATTGGCATTGATGGCGGCGTGTCGTGCACCACCAAGACGTATACGTACCCTGGGTGGAGCCGCAGATGGAGGGCATGAGGTTCTGGAACCACTGGATCTGGCTGTTGAGGGGGCCGTTGTTCCAGATCTTGTCGGCGATGCCGAGGGACTGGAAGAAGCTGGAATCCATGGTGGTGGCGCCGATGATGGCCATGTTGGCGCCCTGCTTGAAGTCGGCGCCGCCCTGCTTCGACGGCTTCAGCAGCGGGAGCCCGAACTTCTCGGCTGCATGCATGCAAGCGCGACAGACACCAATGCAAGCAAACACATGTTCAGAGCGAGTGGCGAGCAGAGCAGAGCAGAGGAAGCTGCTCTGTTTTCTTTTTCGTTTTTTTGGAGGGAACGAAGCAGCGCGTTTGAAATGAACGCCCACCCAGGAAGTCGACGACGAGGCGGCCGTCGGAGCAGCGGCAGGTGGCGCGGCCGAAGAAGGTCTCGCCGTAGGGCGGCTGGGTGAGCGTGAGGCCGGCGGGGGGACCGTTCACGCACAGGTTGCCGGTGTCGGACATGGAGTCGCCGAAGCTGAAGATGGCGTTGAACTTCTGGCCGGACACGCCCACCAACAAGGAGGCAGACGACACGGCAAGGAACGCGGCCACGAGCCGAGCCGCCGCCATTGCTGCTGCTGCAGGTGTCTATAGGCGTGCTCCGACTGACTCCGAGCTAATACTTGCCTGATGATGATGAATGACCATGCTTGCAGAGGCTCCCGGCTTATATAGAGGGCGCCAATGGCGTGGGTTGGGACGTAGCTGTTCCGCCATTAGCCCACCTCGTGTCAATCTCCTCTCCTTCGCCGGGCTAGCTGCTTGCTTGCCTGCTTAACTACTAGTCTACCGTCAGTCACTCGGTTGCTGTGCATGCATGGGCTGCTTTTAGGGTTTTTTTTTGTGTTCGTGTTTTTTTCCCTCTCTCATTGGAAGAAGAAGAACCTTCTGCCTTTTTCTTTCCTTCTGCTGTCTTTTCCTTTCTATTCTACCAGCTGTAGAGTTTTTTTTTCTCGTCGTGTTTTATCATAGCAGTACCGAATCTTCCTCTGCTTTTGGTAACCACTTTTCAGTTTTTAAGACGTATCTTTTGTTTAGAGAAGAAGTCTGTATATCTCCGGTATGATGAGATGGCTCAAGTGTAACGTCACCGAGGTCCGGGTCATTGTGGACTCTAATTTGTGCCCTTTTACTTCATGGAAAGATATATAGATATTTCCTGATGAATAATATTATGCATCTGTTTTTCAAAAGAGCTCAAAAAAGTAGTGGCGTTATTTGTCGTGATCAATGTTGTAATAGATGCTGCCGCCCACAAGAAAGGGTAGTTCAATGAGGCATGAAAATGTGGGTTAGACATTTCGTCCTGTTCCTAATCAGTGTCCAATAAAAGCAAGATGATTGAAGGTAGTATGAAGCATCAAGCATGGGAGCTTGTATAGTATACTGTACAAGTTGGAGTCTTGGACCAGCTATGTTTGATGCTTGTCTAGCGTAGGACCCCTAGCCATTTCATTACTGAAGCTAATTAACACCTTTGGCTTTACCCTAATCATTTTCCACTAACATGTATAATATCTATGTGGCTGACAGCTCAAACAATTAGAAATACCCTTTTGGTAAAGCTTTGATGCTCTGGGTTTCTAAGTTCTTTGGGCAAATACTAAAGTTTACGAACTCTTGAGATGAAAGTATCTTCTCCACCTTGTTCTTCATTAGTTAACATACATTTTTCTTAAACTAAAAAAAAATGCTGCTCATAAATGTTGCAGCGCTTTCAGTTGAGTTGACTTAGTATAACTACAAAAAAAGGATTTTTCCGAGAGATTGATTAGGTAACCAGAGTCTGTCATGGAGATATCATCATCGAGTTCAAATTATATTACATGGTTTCCACGTTATTTGGTACTACTAGTTGTCAAGTAGTTGTTTGGATTTATGACCCAAAAAGCTGTTTTGGTTATGAAACAGAAAGCTGCCTAGTGACTGCTCCTAGACTCCTATAACTGAATGCATCAGCCAGCTGAACAGCACTGGCTGTTTCTTGTGTATTGTACTACTGTGTCAATTAGACGTTACCCCTTGTTGCTTTCTTATCCTGCTTTCCCGGTTCAGGCAACGAGTAGCAGGTCAAACGGCATTGTCACAACATACAGGAAGGCCAGCATGTTCAGCAGCATGCATCTGCCTGCCAACACTATATCAAACAACGCCATGATATAAACTATACCAACTATGTATAAACAGCATGCATTTGATATGACTTTACAGTTAAGAAAAAAAAATGGTGGTTCGCCATTTGTAGTAGTGGTAGTGCTCGATCAATCTCCATGACACCTACACCTGAACGTCAAAAAGCTAGGGCTCAACAACTCCAATAACATGGTGCAAGGAAGGGACACGCACTAGCTACTATTCGGGGCAGGCGGATGCCATGTCAATTCCTCAGCGAACTTGGCACCGTGGTGTAGGCCATGCCAATGCTGGCCGCGATGCAGTTCAGCAGTTGCAGTCCGTTATTATCCAGATGAGAGGGGGAGAGAAGACTGTGTTTAACTTTTTGTAACCAAATTAACGGATTATCATAACAGTATCATGCATATCGTCAGACTGTTTGATTCAGATTTTTGGGTCAACCATCAGCTGCTGTCAGTCACAGTGTTGTGACTTCTCTGTCAACCTCAAGAATAGGTAGGTAAATGAATGAAGAGCATCAGTACTCAGATTTCAGCAATCAGCAGCTAGATATTTCTAGCCCAAAAAAACAGCAACTTGGGAAGTATTTTAACAAGCATTATCCGCATGGCTAGCTCATCCATAACCATGACAGAGTATAGTATATCTGATACCATGACCGACGTCAAAGCTAGCTCATCTTTTGACGACCCCTGGTGGTTCCGTGTCGCTTCATCATCTCATCTGTCCCACATTCCGAGAAAGTCTTGCATACACATCATCACAGGATCGACATCTACTCCTAAAACAATTGCACTACTGTACTTGTTTAATCGGTTACAACCTCTGGCATCGATAATTGGAGCCTGTACATGCATGCATAAACGATCGAACAAACACCAATTAAGCCACCAAACGATGATCAGCAGGAACCCCAACAACTCGAGCCGCCGCCGCTAGCTTTAGGACACGGAGCAGGTACGCGGAGGAGGCGTTCGATCATCATCTGCAAACGGACAGGCAGTACGACCGATCGTGGACTAATGCGTATGCGACGAGATGCCAAAGAGAGCGAGCCGTCGTTGTCGACCGGCCGGCGACGTGTGCGTGATGGTGCTGTGTCTTGCAAGCGAACGCGCGAACCTTCCAAGTTCCATCAGCATAACCGTCGATTTGATCCGGCGGGCGAGCGAGCTAATAACGCCCCTGATTTGATTCGTTTTCGCTTTTCTAACGCCCGGAATTGGGGTGGAGCGGAGTGTGCCGGAAGCAACCTCTCTTGTGTTTGGTTTGGTGCGTACTGTGTCGTCTGAATTTTCTGGTTCGTGATAGAAATGGAGTTTCTGGACTGTTTTGCAGAGTGCCTGATACTAGCCAATGCTGTGCTTAGCTTGCGGCAATATTTCAGTTCAAACGTACGGAAGCAAGTTCAGTTAGGTTGTTGGGCCTCTATATAGTTATATGCAGTACTTGCTTTGTATTGTTTATATTTGGTAGAACTATACTGAAAGTCTTTGCTCAGCAATAAATTGTACCTAACGCTTTATGTAGCATTGTTTACTACAGCAGTACTATCTCAGGTACTTCTTCGCTGAAACAAGGGAGCAGGCTGCATCATGCATCAAAAATATCATCCTATGCCAACCCGTTTTTCGTCACCAAACATATGCATGAACATGAGGCGTCTATTTTTAATCTGTTCATTCAGTTTATCTGTACTTGCACAATGTGATTGGGCAATCGAATCGGTGGCCGTATTGGCGTCATGAACATGGGCGTCTGATTGCATCCAGCTGACAGAGGAGGGGGAATTAGCTACTGAATAATATGCGATCAGGGTCAGGGATGCCGAATTGCGATCAAGATAAATAAATAAATGAGTTAAAAGGAGCATGATATACTGATACTGTACTCCGTTTCTCTGTGTCACACACACACAACAGGGCGCTCAAGGCTGAAAATAAGCCGTGCAGTGGGTTCTTTGCCGAATGCCTGGGGCACTCGGCAAAGAGCCGATTACACTTGGCAAAGACTTTGCTGAGTGCCGCACTCGGCAAAGGGCACTCGGTAAAGGTTCTCTCGGTAAAAACTTCTTCGCCGAGTGCCAAATACCGGGCACTGGGCAAAGGCTTTACCCAGTGCCAGATCAGTACTCGGCAAACTTAGTTGAAACCGTCTACTTTGACGGCTTCTTTGCCGAGTGTCGGTTGACTGGACACTCGGCAAAGATTTTTTTTATTTTTTTTAATATAATTCTTTGCCGAGTGCCAGGCCAGCACTCGGCAAAGAAATTTAGCCGTCTGTTTTTTTAAAAACTCTTTGCCGAGTGCTCCAGCCATGGCACTCAGCAAATATTTTTTATTTTTTTTAAAAAAAATCTTTGCCGAGTGTCATGACGAAGGCACTCGGCAAATCTGGGAAACCAGCTGTCAGGTTCCCCAGGTTTGCCGAGTGTCTTGACCATGGCACTCGGCAAAGAAGTCTTTGCCAAGTGTTACACTTGGCAAAGAGGTCAAAAAATTTATTTTTTTGTTTTTTTGCTTTCCATCAAAACAGAGAGACATATCAAATATATATTATATACATCATCACACACAGAGCATAATATATCACATTCATCATCCAAATCATCCATAATCCACGAAATTCACATATATCATCCATCCATCGTGCATCACACAAATATCATCCATAATCCATCGTATATAATCCACAATCCATCACATACATATAAATATGTCTCTAGTGCATCACAAATACAAAGTCTGGGTTTTGAACAAGTCCGAAGAACTTGCAGAGCAGTACCTACTGCTGCCATCCTGGTCCTGGCCACTGTGGAGACTGCTCGGTCTGTGGAGGGGCAGTTGGCCACACGGACGATGGAGACGGGCCACCGTGTGGAGACGGGCATTACCCACCGACTGTGGCTGCACAAAGGAGAAGCGAGAATCATGAGTATGGATGATTGGACCAAAAGGCTAAAGGAATCAACATGTTGACATACTAACCGGAGTCCCTAAAACAAAAGGAGGAGGCGCAACTGGTGTGAGCAGCGACGGAGGCACGACCACACCTGGCAAGATCTGCAGGCTCGCCATGAAGGTGAACATGTCCTGCAACCTCTGCTGCTCGGCCGCCCTCTGTGCTTGCACAGACGCCATCTCCAGCCGATGGGCCTCCGCCTGGGCCTCCATCGCTTGGCGTTGGGCCTCCGCCTGTGCCGCCTGCTGGGCCTGCAACTGCCGCATGTTCTCCTGCGACATTCCAACCGCAAGGATTAAATAACGCAAAGGTAAGGTACATGTGTAAAAGTAATGAACGACGAGTTTGTGAGTAGTAACCTGAAGCTCTGCCATCTGCTACAGTGAGCTTGGCTGCCGAGGGCGTATGGGGAGGGAGGAGTTCGTGCTCCTGCCTCGAATATCGGCGAGGCTGGCAGCAGAGGAGAAGTCAACTGTGCTGTCCGCCATCCAGTACCGGCCGTGCTGCTTCCCTCCTCCCAGCCTCATCACGAGGTCTGTGGCCAGGGGCTGCCGAGTCGGATCGTAGTCCTCCCCATGGTGCTGGCACGCCGCTGAGGTGTACTCGCTAAGCTTGCTGTGGACGCTCGGATTGGTGTACGCCTCGGGGCCGTCCGTCAGGTTGTAGGTGACGTCCGGGGCCGTCGCCTTGCCCTTGTGTGCCAGGGCGAACGCCATGAAGTCGTTGCATTCCTGGCCCTGGTGCGCCTGGGACTGCGAGGAAAACACAAAGACGATTACAAGTAGTGATAATTGAGTCTTAGGATAGAAAAATAAAGATGGTAGCACAAAGAAGTTTACCCATGTCCTAACATACGTGCTGAGGCAGAGGTTGCCTTGGTGGTGTGCCGGCCCACCCATCTGCAGGCGGCAGTCACGGCGGACCTGGTGCTTCTCCGCCCACTCGGCCAAGAGCCACCGGTCCACAATTGCCTCCCAGCAGAGGCGGTGACAGGCGCACCAACTAGGACATTGCTGCATGCCATAGAGTTATTGAAATGTCAGAAGATGAAATGAAGCTAACCTACTGTCCATGAAAGTACTTCTTACCGAGAGGTACTGCTCCCTCGTGAGCGTCATGGTCCTGGCATCGCGCTTCTTCACCACCTGTCCAAGGACGTCAGCGTGGTAGTTGATGATGCACTGGAGCCGCGTCTCGTAGTACAGGTCCGAGAGGCGGGACCTGCAGGCCTTGTCCTGCACGCGCACTGCCTGGGCCTCAAACCCAGCTTCGCACCTGTAGAAGTCCTGCATGCATACATCACGTAATTTTTTGATTTTTTTAGAGCGACCAATGAATACATAGTAAAGATGAAATTAGTGTCACGTAGACTCACCCAGAACTCGGCCTTGATCCGCGCCACAACGGTGCCGTGCTCACTGTCCTCGGTGGCCTGGAAGTGCTCCCACGTCCAGGGCGACGAAGGAGCACCACCAGCGTAGGTGACCATCCCAGGGAAGTGCTGCCGGATCAGAAGGGACAACATGCCATTGACATGGCGGCCCTTCCCGGACACAACTTCCCAGTTGCTACAAGAGTCATTAAGAACAATTGTTAGTTGTTAAGAAAATGCATGTCATATGAAACAGTAATGAAATGATACGTACTCGTCGCCCTGGGGTCGAATCACCGGGCGCTGGTGAAGTGGGATCGGCCGCGCCGGGAGCCTCGAGGGCCCGCGCAAGTACACTTCCGAGGAGGTAGAGCCAGAAGCAGTGGAAGTGGAGCCCCCTCCTGTCGAGGGCCCCTCTTCCTCGTGGTCCGGCCACTCAGGGGAGGTGTGACCCCCTCTTGCCTCCAGGTCCACCCCCTGGTCGTCCTCGTCCGCCGACGGGGTGGGAGTCCGCTCCAAGCGCCTCCTCGGACGGCGGCCAGTCCTCGACCTCCTCGGTGCCGGCCCCGACACAAGCTCCTCCTCAGCTGGGGCTGGTGAGCGGTCCCTCATGTAGACGGAGTTGACCTGTCGACGGCCCTACCTTCTGCCCGGCATTTTATCGACTGCCTGCAATTTCAACGAACAAACCAATTAGCAATATTAAATTAAAAAGTACTTATAAAGATATGCAAAATGAATTGAATATAGTAGTAATAGTAATTGTAATAATAATAATATAGTATTACATGAATTAGAAATATTCTGCATCTAGCTCCTCTTCTCCCTTGTCGTCATCACTATCAATATTGTCAACTAGCTCATCTTCTCCCTCGTCCTCATCTCCATCGTTCTCATCATTGTCATCGTCTAACTGTAATCGCTCAAGCATTTGTATGTCCTTCTCATCTTACACCTCTTCTCCCTCCTCCTCTTCTGCATCCCCTCGGTCAATGTTATTGTCTACTTCCATGTCCATCAGCAAAAACATGTCTATGTCAAACCTTCCTTCTAACCCCTCTGGTTGGTAGAACTCCTGTGTGTAATCCTCATCGTTCGGGACAGGTAGTCTACCGCGTAGCAATACCCTTTGCACAAGGTACCAACCCATAAGATTGGGGTTTTTTGGCACGCCCAAGGGAGGTAATAAACTTGTGTGGCCTGTTGAGCCACAATATAGACATCCTCTCCTTCATATACAGAATCCTGTCGAATTTCAACTAGTCCAATCTCAGGGGTTATTCGCGTGACGTTAGGATCGAACCAATGGCATTTGAATACGACTGGATTATGAGCTTTGCAACACTCAAAATCGAGCTGGTATATTTCTTCTACTATGCCGTAGTAGTCGTGCCCATCGGTGCTAGGCGTACGAACTCCGGTATTCTTTTCTGTGTGCATTACATCAATGTTGTGTGGAAGCAGAAGGTCATCGAAATAGGGGAGCCTAGTCAAGCCGGATTTATGAGTCCACTGGTGTTCCTGCCCATATCCAATAAAACCACCTTTCTCTTTATCATCTTTGAGAGCCTCTATCTGAGCACGGATGTGACAGAACCGCCTAAATCACATGGCCCACAGACGCCTGTCATTGTCACTCATGACCTCTGACAGCGGGTCCGCGTCCCAAATGATCTAGAAAGTTCTGCCGGGCTACATTAGCGCCCGATTTTCTCCAACAGGATCCCATTGCGAAGTCATTACAGAATTACAACATTTCATAATAAATTACATCAGAGTGAAAATGCGGAAAGATTATAAGGTACTTAGATTACAAACCGTTTGTCCAAATACGATTGAAGTGCGAATATTACAGACCATAATTAAAATAAGTAGCAGTAGAATGACAATACAACATTATTAAGCATTTAACGATAAGAACCCTGCCCACGGGTTCGATATTACTCCTCCTCACATCCCTCCTGTACCACTGTTACACAGCAAGGGGCGAAACAAACCTCCGGCTGCTGCGTCCCTGCAACATGGGGTTAACAAACCCTGAGTACTGGGGTACTCCGCAAGACTTACCCGACTAAGAAAAAGGATTGAGACTCAGGAATGCAGGCTGAGAGGAGTCAAGATAAGGCTGGAGCAAGAGTCAAGAGTTTTGCAGAAAAGCATTACTATCTCATTTCAATAGTTTTAACTCAGTCTTATTTTAATCATATCCATAATTCCAAATTCCTTTTCATATATCATTATACCTTCAAAATTCTTACTCATTCTCAAAAACACCTAGTTTCGAACCACTTTTCAATTGTAGGTCAAAGGATCAAGTCTCCATATCCGAGGAGCAACGACGATCCGAATCGATTAGTACCCAGCTGGGGATTCCTATCCACACTGCATATGTAGCACTTAAGCTTGCATATACCAACTCCGGCTACCACGATTTTTCTACCCCTGAACCGGTCCTGCGCCACCCGAGAACACAGTACTCCTCTCCTCTCCAGGCACGCCGGCCACGAGGGTACACGCTGCTCTCGCCATCTCTCCACTCCCAGTGCGTGGTTGTCGGTTCAAGTAGTAGAGCCACCGGAGTCAGAGCTTTCCGTAGTATGTGGCTAGTTGCAAAGTCTCGATCACAGCAGGCCTACAACGAACGGTCCCTAATTCTTTTTCCGCCGGCGACAGTGCATTGGGACTCTAACCCAAGTACAAGTGTCCCAACGGTTTTCAAATCCCTTTTCCGCCGGTGGTCAAGCATTGGGACTCTAACCCAAGTTCACAACCAACAAATGGAAAACCCCTTTCCGACGGATACGGTGCATCGGGGCTGCTACCCAAGTACACAATTTCCGAACGGACTCATGCCCCTTTTTCCTTTTCTCATGATTCATAATTGTCACATTAAAATAGCCTTTTTACGCAAAAATCTAAATTGATTAAGCAGGGCTAAGCATTTTCGAACATTTTTATTTTTAAACAGGTTTTCGGGATATTATGTATCAAGGCGGATAATGCATCAATATAGGAGACAAACAACTCCTAACAACCTAATGCAATAATAGACTCAAGTGATAAATAATTTTATAAAACCCAAGGTGGGGCTGAATGCACCGGGGCTTGCCTTGAATCGTGTACAGTGTCGGGTCGGGATCAGTCCCGCAGATGTCGAACCCTTGGATGACTTCTGGAGTGGCCTCCTCAGTAGTAGTCTCGACCTGGACCTCCTCGGGAACGGGCACTACGCGTATGCAATGATGTATGCTTAGCATGGCATGAGGGCAACAAATGAAATGCTTGAAAGTAAACCATTAATACCTTGAGTACAACTTTCCTTCACGGTAAAGTTGTAAACAATTTACGGAAGGTAAAAACAATGTCTCCTACTTTTGTTTTATTGACCATTTTAACGGTCACAGAAAGCCGCTACACAGCTTTTCTACAACTAACAAGCGACCCTAATACATCTGTCAAGGATCACTATGGTGAAAGACCCTTGAAACCAATCAATCCAAAATCACACCAAACAACAGGGATTATTTGCTTAGATTAATTATACTATTCAAATACCCCACAACTAGTAAACAAGTGCCCTAACAGTTTCCAAATGAGCTCAAACTTACCCAACAGATAGATCTTACTCTAAAATAGTACCACATAAATTTTCATGATTTTTGGATAATTCTGGAATTTATTAAAATTGCTCAAAGTTACATTTACTAATTAATATACTGATTTTTAGTTCCCACAGAACACATCCAAACACTATATCTAGTATTTTTATAAAATACTACATGTTCCAGAGAGTACTCACAATTATTTTCATAATTTTTTTGATTAACAGGAATATTCCTATAAAAATGACAAATGTAAGTACTATTCATTCAAAATTAAAATGGAAAATCCACTGGAAATCCCTCCAAAATAAAGAAATACACTTCGGCCCGAGGCGGCCCAACATCATCGGGCCGGCCCAACTCCACCCGCGCGTTCACCCGCGCGCGCGCGCGCACCCAGGGACGCTGACAGGCCGGGCCCGCCTGTCAGCTCCTTCTTCCACCTCGCGCGGTCGTGCGCGCGCACACTCACGGCGGCACGGCGACCAAGTTCCGGCCGCGGGGACGCCGGGGAACTAAAGGAAAAGGGCCAGGAAGGATCGGGAGCTCACCACGGCTCTATTCCGACGGCTGGCCGAGGCTGAGATGGAGCGGAGCAGCGAGGAAGACGGCGGCGGCGGCGTGCAGCGGCTCGGCCTCCACGGCGAAGTCGCGTTCCGGTGATTCTAGGGGACAAAATGAAACGCCGCTGCGAGCATGAGCTAAGGTATGACTCCTAGAGCCGCAAACGGGAAGTCTAAGGTAGAGAGACTCACCACCGCGAGCTCGACGCGAGAGAGGTGGCTGCGGCGGTGCTCCGCCGGTCCCGAAGACGACGGCGAGCGTTCCGGGACCCTCGACGCACGGAAGCCGAACCACAGAGGCACAAGTCGTGTTCAAGAACCCAGTGAGGCTAGAGACGAGTGGAATTTGGGTGAGGAGGTCGGAGCGCGGCCGATTTTTGGCTCGAAGCCGAGGCGGGTGCGGCGGTGGACGGGAGAGGGTGAGGGCACGGAGGGGGATGTCGTCGCCCTTTAAGCCGACCAGAGGGAGGGACAGGAGCGGCATAGGGCGGCGCGCGATCTCCAGCACGGGAAACGGCCCCGGGGACACGATCCCGGCCGGCACGGACGGCGGCGCGCGCGCGCCCGACACGGCGGCGGTCGCGACTGTGCGCGAACAGAGCGGGGAGGGGCAGATCACTGTAGCACTTCAATTCTCCCACACGGTTTTTGACCAATATCGCCAGATTTTGTATAACAACATGAAAAGGTGTAAACACCAAAGTTGTAGAGTTCCAAATTCTGAACAACTTTGATTAAGGGATCAACTCCAAATTTTGAATAATTTAGAAACTATTCAAAAGGGGGTAAAAGAGGGTTTTGAATTTCAAACTGAAATTCTAAAATTACTTTTAAATTTATTCAACAACTTGAAAAATTGTCAAAATAGAAGTTGTCCTACTTGAGGAGCTTTACAACTTTCATTAAATGAGTTTGGTCAGATTCTCAATAGTTTTTAAATTGGCATTTCGAATTTGAATTTCAAAGTGGTAATTAGGGTTTAATTTGAATTTCTATTAAAGAACTTCAAAAACACCCAAAATAAAAGTTGTTCTATATAATAAGAGCTACAACTTCTATTAAGTGACCATCACCAAATTCCAAGTAGATTTTGATTTGGGGTTTTGGGGTCCGATTAGGGCCTAATTTGAATTTTTCCTTTTTGATTTGTTTTAAATTCTCAAATGATAATTCAATCACAACATCCAAGACATTTGTCAATGAACCACTCTAAAGACCCTAAACATAATCAAATGCAAATGTTTAATACTTAAACATGATGACATGTCAAAATTAATTAGTCGTAATACCCGGGGTATTACAGCACGGACCTCGGCACCAGTCATCATTTGAGGCGCAGGGTCGGTAACTTGAACCCCTTTCCTGAAGTTCTTGACGTCTCGCCGGAATGCATGCTCAAGAGGGAGGAATTGACGATGCTGGTCGAACGAAGAGAACTTGCCACCCCTCTTCAGCCAAGTGAACCTCACGGCTGTCTTGCATACTGGGCATGGAAACTTCCCGTGAACACACCACACGCAGAATAAGCCATACGCCAGGAAGTCATGCAGGGAGTAGTGGTACTACACATGCATAGTGAAGTTCTTTTTTGTAACTCGGTCGTATGTCAGTACCCCCTCTTCCCAAGCAATGATCAATTCATCAATGAGAGGCTCCATGAACACTCCCATCTTGTTCCCCGGGTGTCCAGGAATTATCAGCGACAAGAAAACGTTCTTGAGTTGAAACATGATGCCGGGGGGGGGAGATTGAGGGGGATCACGAACACGGGCCAACAAGTGTACGGGGCCGCCAGCAATCCATAGGGGTTGAACCCATCTGTTGCAAGCGCCATACGTACGTTCCGAGCCTCCTCAGCTTTACGACAATGTATGCCATCGAAGTGGGTCCATGCATCGCCATCCGATGGGTGTACCATCTTGCCAGGGCTGTATCTTTTGCCTTGTTTGTGCCACATCTGTTTCGCGGACTCCTCTGTCATGTACAGCCGTTGGATCCTCGGTATGACAGGAAGGTACCATAGGACCTTAGCGGGGATACCAAGCTACTCCTTCTTGCCATCACTAGTGTCGACCTCCAGATACCTAGAGGACTTGCACTTGGGACAATGTGTTGCTTTCTCGTGATCTTTCCTAAATAGGACGCATCCATTCAGACAAGCATGAATGTGCTCATAGGGCATCTTAAGTGCACGGAGAAGTTTCTGTGACTCGTATAGGTTTTTCAGCAACATGTGATCCTCCGGAAGCAGGGTTCCAAAAATTGCCAACATAGCATCGAAGTGGCCTCAACTCATGCTACACAGCGACTTGAACGACATTAGGCGTCCAATGGCATCCAGTTACGAAACCATTGTCTTCTCGTGAAGGGGCTTCTGGGCCGAATCCAGCATAGCATAGTACGCCTTTGCGGATTCCTCTAGGTCATCCTCCAATCTTCACCGAACCGTGCCTCGTGGAAGTCATCCATCCAGTCTGCTACCCCGGCATCTCCATCAAAAGCCTCGAGGCGTGGTCTCACCACCTCCTCTCTAATAAGATCGGCTTCACCATGGTGGATCCAGCAGGTATAGTTTGGCGTGAATCCATACTTGCAAAGATCTTCCCCCACAACCTTCTTATTCTTTCTTACACGGTTGTCACATTTGCAGCAGGGACACGGCATCCGAATCGACCCTTCAGCTGCCTCACCAAAAGCATGCTCTAAGAAAGCATTAGTCTTAGTCATCCATTCTGGGGTCAAACTTGGGTGGCCCGTGTATATCCACTCACGGTTCTCCATACTCTGGCATATGCATATATAAGCGACGAGTAATATGACCATGGTGCATCTGCTCGGTGTGCCTACCATCTAATAGGTGTGGATAGGTCCTAATCCCACCCGCGAATGCGTAGATGAGGTCAGTTTCATTGGTTCGCTCCTATCCAAGATAGAATTTCGGCAGCACCTTCCCGCTGTTCTCTCGATACACGTCCAGCAAAGGAGAGTGTGTATCCGGAGAACAACAGGGAGGTGGTGTCGAAATTCTGTCTCGGACCGGAGCAAATCATGGAAACTAACCTCATCTACGCATCTGCGGGCCGTCCAAAATACGTGGACAATCCGAAAGAGATACGGTTACAGATATGCAGAGATCTACATACCTCGATCCGTATCTCTTTCGAACGGGAGACGCCTAACTGGGCTAAGTGACCATATAAAATATGCATGCAAAGGAGGGGGTTATACCTAGGGTGGCGGTGAAGTAAGGCTATCGGGGCAGTGGCGAGTCGGTGCAGTGGCGAGGTGACGCAGTGCAGGCAGACCGACAGCAATGCTGCTCCCACCAAGTGCTCTTCCCTTCAAAAAAAGAACGTAAAAGCCGATCAATAGAAAATTTCGACAGCATCTCCCCTTCACGGGGAGGTTTCCACACACATATCAACGGCACGATGGCCGAGAACCACACATAACAACGACACGATGGCCGGCAACTACTATCAAGACCGCTATTAGCATAACTACCATAGTAGCACTACTACTAGCACTACCACACATATTTTGCATACCTAAAGGTCGAGGCGACGTGTCGGGAATGGGATGCGGGGGCAACGACTCCTCCTCCTTCTTCTTCTTCCCTTCTCCTTCTTCCCCTCCTCCTTCTTCTCCTCCTTTTTCTTCTTCCCTTCTTTTTCCCCTCCTCCTCCTCCTCCTCCTCCTCCTCCTCCTCCTCCTCCTTCTTCTTCTTCTTCTTCTTCTTCTTCTTCTTCTTCTTCTTCTTTCCCTCCTCCTCCTCCTTCTTCTTCTTCTTCCCCTTCTCCTTTCCTCCCCTTCTCTGCCGCCTCCCTCCCCTTCTCTTCCTCCTCCTCTGCACTTGGCACAGCACAGAGGGAGGGCGAGCAGGGGGCCGGCCGGCGTGGCGGGTGAGCCGGGCGAGTGGGGCACGTGCCGACGGCGGGGACGGCCGGGCCGGTGGCGGGGCGGGCGGTCCGGTGGCGACCGGTGGCGGGCCGGGCTGGTGGGGGCCGGGCCGGCCGGGGCAGGTGCCGGCAGGGGCCGGAGACGGCGGATCCGGGGCACCGGCGAGGGCGCGGCGCCGGCGCTGGGGCCGGCTCCGGCGGCGGGCGGCGGGGGCGCGGGCGTGCGGGGCCGGGGGAGGGCGGCGGTCGGCGGTGGCGGAGCGGGCGGGCGGGGCCGGGCGGTGGCGCGGCGGGCTTGGGCGCGGGGGAGCGGAGGGAGGAAGAAGAAAGAGTGTGAGGCGGGGGGAGGGGCGCGTCCGTTTTTTATTTTTCATGATCAACGGCTTTGCCGAGTGCCAGGATTGCGGCACTCGGCAAAGCTTTTTTTAAAAAAAACTATGGCTTTACTGAGTGCCTAGGTTTGACACTCGACAAAGAGTTTATTTTGCCGAGTGCCAAACGTCTGGCACTCGGTAAAGGGCACGGAGTCAGGTGCCGTCAACCCCACGGCCAACTTTGCCGAGTGCAAGGATTTGCCGAGTGTCTGGCACTCGACAAAGAGACTCTTTGCCGAGTGCCTATCTTTGCCGTGTGTCTGGCACTTGGCGAAAAGCTCTTTGCCGAGTGCCATTCTTTGCCGAGGGTGGCACTCGGCAAAGATGCCCTTTGCCGAATGCCCGAGATTTGACATTCGGCGAAGGTCTGGGCACTCGGCAAAGATTGAGTTTCCCGTAGTGGCCAACCTGGTTTTTGGCAATGGGTGGCGGCCGCATGCGCAATCCGATGGCTCACAGTGCACAACATAACCCATCGTGTGAACCAGTGAAAAGCAGGAGAGAGAAAAAGAAAGGAGGTGAAAGGTAACGAGAATCATGATGCGGAATGGACTGCAGAAGATAGCGAGTGCGGCCGCATAGGGTTGCTGCTGTGTTCATCCGGTTGCACGTCAGTTCAGAGCTGTGAATGACCGCCAGTAACATGTTACCTAACGTCCTGTCCTAACCTGATTGATTTGCGCTTTAAGGCTAACCCATCCGGCCGTACCTGTACCCGTACCCGTACCCGTACAGGAATGACGACGTCGGGTGCATGCGATTAGACGACGTACTACGCTTCGTGTGCTGACTACTATAAGTGATTTTATTAACCAGCGTGCGCTCCGTACGAAGGTTAACTAGTACTCCACAGTCCACTCCAGGGTTTATATGACGAAGCGGCGAATTCAGTGTTTAGATTTGCATTTGTGGTTCACGGAAAGCGCTCCGTTTCCCCGACGATCCAGCAAAAGAAATACGAAGTATTATTTTGCATAGAGAAGAGAAGGGAAGAGTGTGTGTTGATTTGTTCTTATCCGAGGCTGCCCACACGAACGGCTGCATATGCCACGACGTCGTACTGAACTTAGTTTATTCACTCTATTCAGCTAGCTGGTACGGTACGGTTGGTTAGCTGATTGTTCTGAGAGAAAAACACTGCTAAATCACTGATTGGTGTTGGCTGGTATGAGCAGCCGAACAGATCTTGAAACAACGTTATCTGATGACGAGATATGGCCGATCGAGGGGAAAGTAGAAGCAGCAGAGGCGGCGTGTCTCAGTTTAGCTCAGCAGTCAGCAGCAGCACATAAAAGTCGTCAACGCCCGCGGCCGGCATCAACCTCGTGATATATAATCGGTCACGTTAACATCAGAGTTACGTTCATGACGCTACCGGAATCTTCTTCCTCTCTTGTTTTTTTTAATACTCCAATAGACAGCCTCGCTCATCCACAGCGGATCATCAAACAATAATGCAAAGCAAATGTGTCAGCACGAGCAACGAAACTCTCACGCCGCCTGGTATACTACTGACTAAACAGTAAACACTGAACATCAACAGGCAAAGTGGCAGGTTCAGAAGTGTCATCAAGCGCCGTCCCCGGCCCATCAACACCTCCGAAGCAGCTCGATCTCTCCGTCGCTGTTGCGCCAGCGACCAGCGAAGCCCACGCTGGGGGGCCGCGCGCTGGTCGTCTCTCCGGTCTCTGCTGCGGAGCGATTCACTCTTGCCTGTTCCCTGGAAGGCCCAAACTCCCATTGCTCAAGCTCGACCAGCAATGCAACCGGGGTACACAAACACACTTCACAGAAAGCCATACAGTTCCAATATAGAGTAATTAACAATTTGAGGTCATCCATCTATCCATCTGTGATTGGACTAGTAACAGCAGGTCCATAGACGATTTGACCGGCGTGCCGTGCGCCAATAATTCGTTCGTGCTCCGCGTGCAGCCGCCGTACGTGCATGCAGGCGGCTCTGGATGCATGATGAGGGCGGGCTGATGACGATGATGGGGGTGAACGATGGCTGTGTTTCACCGAATCGTCACGTATCTCCGCCATGGATGAGTTGCCCGTCGCCGTCTGACTCTTGGGCGTGCTGTGCTGCCACGATGTAGCACAGATATTGACGGCCTGGATCCTGAAGGTGCCACGAGTACGTAAAAAACGGACAATATAGGCAGGGCCCGTCACGTCCATTTTAACTCCAAAATCCACGTATTCCATGCATAGGTGGTGTGAGTTAGACTGTGTCGGTGGGTTGGAGTTTTCCGGTGGTTAGCCTGCCGGCTGCATGCGTACCGCCGGTGGGTGGGTTGCCGGACCGCCGGTCCATGGTACTCTTCTTTCCCGCGCACGTACATGTGGCCTTTTCCGTATATTTGATTAAATTAAATGAAGTTTCACCGGTATATTAATCGCGTACAAATATCTTTTTATATGCTGCAAGTATCTTAATGATCTTAAATTAAAAACTCAAAACTATAAATTTGCATACCCCATCAAGAGCTATAACTTTCACATAAAAATCATATCCATTTGACACCATATAAGAAAGATATGATTTTCTAACGTAACAAGCATTTGTATGCGATTAATATACTGTTAAAACTTTGTTTAGTTTTTGAGCATCTTATAGACCTCAAATGAAACAATAAAAAACTAGAAAGTTGTAGATCTCAACGAGAGCTACAATTGCATATAAAATCATCTTCATCCGAGATCGAATGAAAAATATATGCTTTTTTTTCCCCTAATTTTTACATCATTGGATTGGGAGGGGTAAAAAGATCATTTCCAGATCAACATAGCAGAAAACTTAACGAATTTTGATGGAAGACAATGAGAGAGGTGCGAATTATTCCGATGGCAGTGAGAGAAGAGGTAAAATTTACGCTGGGGTTGTTTGGATCCTTTCAGTTAGAGGAATTGGAATCTACTTAACAATTTAGGCTATTTCACTTGAAATGTGATATTCCATCATTTTCTAAAGTTCACATATTAACCCACCTCAAATTTATAGGGTGAGAGGTGAAATTTGATCATATAGATTACCATGCTATATTTCTACTTTGTAATTTATAGCACGTTTTTCAACTTACTCCCACACGGAAAAAATACAACACATAAGTATCCCTCTCATATAGTCAACAATAATATACAAATATAATCTATATACAATCATATTAAGTTAATTAATATGTGTGTAAATTATGTTTTTAAAATGAATTCAATTCAAGCATCCAAACAGGACACGAGGGAATTGGCTCTGAATCAAAGGTCCAAATATGTGAATTAGGCCCTGTTTAGTTCTCAAAAAAATTTCAGATTCCCCGTCACATCGAATCTTTGGACGCATGCATGAAGCATTAAATGTAGACAAAATATTTGCATGTTTGCACAGTTTACCGGTTTTTTCACAAGACGAATTCTTTGAGTCTCATTGAGCCATGATTGGACATTTACTGGAGAAGATTCTCTATATGCTACATTGACTTTTCGCCACCTTTTTCGTGAACTAAACAGGCCTTTATTCTGCTGGCACTGAGAGAAAAGGTAAAATTTACACGGAGGGACTGTTTGGATCCTTTCATTTGGAGGAAATGGAATAGACTATTTCGCTTGGAACGTGGCATTCCACTACTTTCCGAAGTTGACATATTAGCCTACCTCAAATTCATAAGATGAGAGATGGAATTTAATTTTATAGATCACCAAGATATATTTCTAATTTGCAATTTATAGCATGCTCTTCAACTGGCTTCCACACGGAGAAAATACAACATATAAGTATATCTCCTGTACAGTCAATAATAATATACAAATATAATATATATAGCTATATTAAGATAATTAATATATATATATATATAAATAAATTATGTTTTTAAAATAAATTCAATTCTAAGGATTCAAATGGGCATGAGGTAATTGGCTCTGAATTCAAAGGTACAAATATGTGGACGTGGTAGATTAGTAGATCGGATGCCACAGCCCACATCCACTTCGAAGTTTCCAACATGGGCCAGGCCGACATGGAAGGGTATAAACATCTGGCCTAGTACAAAAGATCCGATCTGTTGATTCGGCCAGCGTGGAAGCTGCAAACATAACCCTTTCCCGGCCTGGTACGTACGCTGGCACGTATAGGACGTAGCCACGCTCGCGGCCTAGGCCCTACCGTCACTTGCGCGTTGTCAGGTTCCATTCCATACAGTCACGACGATCCAGCCATGCAGCAAGTTAAGGCTACCTTAAAGCTGAAAACAGCTGAAAATAAACGCTGATGCTGATTTTTTGTGAGAGAAAATTACTATAGAAGGGCTGAAAAATAAGCGGTTTTAAGTTAAGCGAACAGAGCCTAAACCGAAATAAATCTATAACTAAGTTATATATGGTCCAATGAGTATGAAATTTTTAATACAGTTCAAGCATATAATAATTAGTCCACCATAAAAATTTCATCACAATTGGACTATAAAAACTGCAGTTATAAATTAATTACAGAAAAGCATAGATCTAATGGTATAACAAAAACTTTATACTAAACCATACCATATTATATATTTATTGTGTAAATCTAATCATATGGAGTCCAACAAAATTGGATTTTTCATTTTATGATTTTTTTTTATTTACTATGATTTTTCAAAGATTCAGTCGAAATAAATAAAAAAGAAAAAGATAAAACCGCCTTCAAAACCACTTATAACCAGGTTAAGGACGCAATATGAACGGTTTCATAAGTTAAGAAATATGTTTTGCCCGTTTTTGAAATTAAGAGGTGAAAAGCAGAGTTTTACGATATTTGAGACAGCAAAGTGAACTTTTTCCTCCGGACTTTGACCGTTGTGAACGGGCTCGCCAGCCTTGGGCTGGGCCGGCCCACCGTCTCGCCAGTCGGCCGGTGCATGCACCTCCCCACGGACTCCCCCCTCTCCCCCTCTGTTGGCCGCAGGCGGACAAGGTCACAAGGACAAGCCGAGACGAGAAAGGCTGGGCCCACGCGCCGAAGCGCCCAACCGCGCGTCACTCCTCCCTTATCCCTCGGGTCTCGCGGAGACGCAGACGCCATGCCGCCGACGTCGACGAGCGCACGCGGCGCAGCTGCTTGCCTTGGCCCCACCCGGCGGCACGCCGCACCCGCACGCACCAGATGACGCCACCACCGTCCGTCACGCACCAAACCGACCGATCTCACTGCCCGCCCCGCCGGAACGGGCGTCCGGCCCTGCATGTCGCCATCTATATAAAGCCGGCCACACTTGCCATGGCGGCGCACACATCGTAGCTCCAAGAACAGAGCCGGCCGACGATCACGAACGAGCAGCTAGCAGAGAGGAGATAGCAAAAAAAAAAAAAAATGAGGCCGTCGATCGTGCTGTTCGGGGACTCGATCACGGAGGAGGCGTTCGGGGAGGGCGGGTGGGGCGCGTCGCTGGCGAACCACTACTCGCGGTCCGCCGACGTGGTGCTGCGCGGCTACAGCGGGTACAACACGCGGTGGGCGGCGCGCGGCGCCTCCCGCGCCGTCGCCAGCATCGCGTGGCCCGTCTCCGCCGTCACCGTCTTCTTCGGCGCCAACGACGCCGCGCTGCCCGACCGCGCCTGCGCGCTCCAGCACGTGCCCCTCGCCGAGTACGGCGACAACCTCCGCGCCATCTGCGCGCTCCTCAAGAACCGGTGGCCGTCGGTGGTCGTCATCCTCATCACGCCGCCGCCGGTCGACGAGGACGGCCGTCTCCGGTGAGTGCTCGTCGCACCGCGGCAGTGGATAGGGCGCGCATTGGATGTTCCTGTGGTGATGGGTAAGGGGAATAATGTAATAATGCATGCAGGTACCCGTACGCGCACGACATGTCCGGCGTGCCGGAGCGCACGAACGCGGCGGCGGGGCTGTACGCGCGGGAGTGCGTGGAGGTGGCGCGGCAGTGTGGGCTCAGGGCCATCGACATTTGGTCCAGGATGCAGAGGTTCCCCGGCTGGGAGAAGTCCTTCCTCAGGTACTCTACTCTGTCCTGCTGCTGCGCTGCGTTTTTTACTACTAGTGGTAGAACTGAAATGAGAATTTGGCACCCATTTTGTTGCGAAGCGATGGGCTGCACCTGACTTCGCGCGGTAACCGGGTGCTGTTCGAGGAGGTGGTGATGGCGCTCAAGGATGCCAACCTCAGCCTGGAGGCGCTGCCCATCGACCTGCCGCTCTTCGGCGACATGGACCCAGAGAACCCGGCTAAGTCGTTCGAGGACCAGGAGTGAACTTGGCCATGATGATCGCAAGACGCCGCCGACGGGACGGGACGGCTTCAAGTCTGGCACCTCTCTAATGTAATGTTAGCTATGGGATTCTGTCATCAAAAACTAAAAAAAAATGGGAACTCTGCGTCCTTCTGCCCATGCAGTGGCGGACCGCCCGGGGGCTGTCCCCTGGGCAGAAATTTTTTTAACAAGTTTTTATTTTCAATTTGAGCCTAGCACTCACGAGCAGGCGAGGGGGGGGGGGGGGGGGGGAGGGGCAGCCAGCCCCACCTATGATATTTAGCCCCCTTTGGTGCGTTTTTGGATTCGTCACTGTGGGGGTGGGGGAGGGGGGGGGGGGAGCCAGCCCCAACCGTCCTACCTTATTTAGCCCCCTTTGGTGCGTTTTTGGATTCGTCATTGTGCCCATGCAATGTTCTGGGTGGACTTTTTTTAATGGAAGCATAATTCATACAGTAGTGTTCTGTTGTATAAGTTTCAGGTCCATTCTTTTACCCAAACAATCTCAATAATATACAAGCGGGTTTGTTTGTTTGTTTTATCAGTAGGTTATAATAAAGCCCCATTCTCCCTTAGTCCTAAAATAATGATGCTGTCGTTTTCCAAGGCGTCAAGTATTTTCAATTTTAATCAAATATATTAAAAAATATTAATATTTATTAGCAATAATTAATATCATTAGATAGGTCTTTGATTGCACTCCCTCTGTTTTAAATTATAAGTCTTTCTAAGAATCTTTAAGAGTCATAACATCGTAAATTTAACCAAAAATATAAAAAATACAAAGCTTCATGACATCATTAAGTGTACTATGAAAATATATTTGATAATTGATAAATAATATAATGGTACTTAGTTAATACTGTAAATATTATTATCTTATTATATAAACTTGGTCAAAGTTAAGATATTTTAACTCTCCAAGATTCTTGGAATGACTTACAATTTTCGATGGAGGGAGTATTTTCATAATAAACTTATGTAGGGATACAAATATTGGTAATATTTTTTGGAAATAGTTAAACTTGAAAAAAATTGATCGGCATGAAAACGATAGTGTCAATTATTTTGAGACAGACGGAATAATTATATTGGACCATATCTTTTCTCATTCTGCGCCAAATTATTTTTTTTCTGCCTCTTGGTCAAATTATAAATGATTTTTTTTATTTTTTTAATCTCTGTGGATAAGGAAGACCGGTGGGCTTACTTCCTGTCCTGGGCCTAACAACATGCGGCCGTTCCTCTAAAGAACAAAAATCCAACAGTATGTAGCAGTTAGGAAAACACAAAACCAACCACCAAATGTAATAAAATCATCCACCGCCGAATTAGCAACAAAATTATCGGACCAATAAATAAAATACTCCGTAGTAGTAAGTAGCAAATTTTTGTTGCGGCCCTTGCATCATCATTCATCAACGGCGAGTGCTGCGATTTATTTCTCCGCGTACATCATCACGTATATGAAATTACAAACTACAAAAACTTACGGATAAATTCGAGGTTCTTTTTGACCTTAACCACCGTATGTCGTCGTGCACCAAACAGTATGGAAGCGGGAGCAAGGGTTTTAATGGTGTTAAGGATCGGGCCCGCCAGGGCTCTCCCTCTTCGGAGTACGCCGCTTTGGCTTTCGCCGCTGCTGCAGCACGCCACGGCACGCAGACAGTCATGGAAGAAGGCAGTGGTGGAGCTTTTTGGAGGGAATGGAACCTCTATAAATTTTTTATAAAGTTTATAGTATTTTTTAAAGGTAGGAAGGACTGAAAATGCGATCTGACTGTATTTTTAAAGGATAGGAGAGGCTAAAAACACGATCTAGAGGTTAAAGGAGACAATAGTTACTTCTTATGCTCAATTTAGGTTTAGATTAAGTTAAATTGGTATAACTCTGTGTTTAGTCTAGTCTATCCTAAATATACTTGTGACTTCGCACCGTCTGCGCAAGACGGTCGTGGACAGGAGGAGCACGGCGCAGAGCAGCAGCACCTTCATCGTCGGCGCATTCGCGCTGGACACCATGGGCAGAGTGCACGTTTGCAACAATCGACCGCATTGGTGTCCTCCTCTCCGGTCGAGGTCTTTTGAAATACGTATTTGTTGTGATTTGCGAAGTGATGGGCTGTACCTGACGCCGCGCGGCAACCGGGTGCTGTCCGAGGAGGTGGTGATGGCGCTCAAGGACGCCAACCTCAGCCTGGAGACGCTGCCCATCAACATGGACCCGGAGAACCCGGCCAAGTCGTCGTTTGAGGACCAGGACCAGGAGTGAACTTGCCCATGGTGATCACAAGACGCCGACGATGGGACGACTTTCAAGTCTGGGACCTCTCTGATGTTAACTGTGGGGGTTTTCTCAAAAACTAAAAAAAGGAAAATCTGCGTCCTTCTGCCCAATGCCCATGCAATGTTCTAGGTTAATGGAAGCATAATTCACATGGCGGTTTTTTTTTGCCCTCATGGACATATGCCCTCAGCATATCTACCATTAGATTCGCATGTACACACATCTCAATGAATATTCGCATTGAGATAAGTGTGTGCACACTTCTCAGTGCGAATCCAACGGTGAATATGCTAAGGGCACATGCCCTCAAGAACAAATTTTATTTTCCCGCATAATTCATGCAGTAGTGTCTTACAGTAATAGTGTGTCGTATAAGTTTCAGGTCCATTCTTCTACCAAAAGAATTTCAATAATATACAAGTGGGTTTGTTTGTTTTATCTGTAGGTCATAGTAGTTTTCCTAGGAGTCAACTATTTTTAACTTTAATCAAATATATAAAAAATATCAATATTTATTAGCATATAATTAATATCATTAGATAGATCTTCAACTGTATTTTCATAATAAACTTATCTGGGAATACAAATGTTGCTAATAATTTTTTAGAAATAGTCAAATTTGAAAAAATTGACCGGCATTTATACGATAGAGTCAATTATTCTGGGACAAAGAGAGTAATTATATAGAACCAATATATTTTGTCAGTATGCGTCAAATTAATTTTTTTGAAATTATAATGGATTTTTTATCTCTGTGGATAAGGAAGACTGGTGGGCTTACTTCCTGTCCTGGGCCTCTTAGCCAGCTGGCACATTTCATCCACCCTTCTCAAAGAGACTGTCACGTGCTCATTAACAACATGCGGCCGTTCTTCTAAACAAAATCCAACAGCATGCGGCCGTTAGGAAAACAAAAAACCAACCACCAAATCAGCCACTGCAGAATTAGCAACAAAATTATCAGACCAAATAAATAAAGTAGTAAGGCCTCATTTGACACGGTTCCACTTTATCAGTGAAACCATTACTTTTTTTTTTGGCTCCATGAATAACTCTATGAGTGAAGGTAAAACCGTTTTAGTAAATGGCAAAACAGGTTCACATGAAAAGTTTTTTAAAACATATTCTTATAAAATCACATGTAAGACAAAAAATTGGATGAAGCTACTATTTTTTGGCTTAACTCTTCATAGATTTAAGAGGCTTCTCAGCTGAAGTAGTACATTTTTCTTGTGACCCTTGCATCATCAACGGCGAATGATACGATTTATTTCTCCACGTATCACGTATACGAAATTACAGACTATAGTACAAAAACTTACGCATAAATTCAAGGTTCTTTTAGACCTCAACCACCTTACGTCGTCGTGCACCAAACAGTATGAAGATCTGAACCAAGCAGTCAAGCCCGCGCGCGGGAGTGAGGGTTTTTAATGGTGCTGAGGATCGGGCCCGCCGGGGCTCTCCCTCTTCGACTCGGAGTACGCCGCTTTCGCTTTCGTCACAGCCGCAGCGCGAGTGCGCCGCGGCACGCTGGCGGCAGTTGTGGCCGGCACCGGCAAACTCACTGCGGTGTGGCTCTCCGCCACGAGCATTCTCCGCCCGGCGATCGCCATGGCCGCGCCGCGGCGGTCATCGGTCTCGCACTGGCCGCGCGAGACGGTCGTGGACAGGAGGAGCACGGCGCAGAGCAGCAACACCTTCATCGTCGGCGCATTCGAGCTGGACATCGTGGGCAGAGTGCACGTTTGCACCAATCGGGCCGTCTTTGTCGAGGTCGTTGGAATCGATCCTAGCTTGGTCCTGTGGCAGCTTCGATTGTTGCTTGGATTACATGCCTGGCACAGCCACAGGTCGAGAATTTTATAGGCGGCCCGAGTGATCAAGCAGTTTGTCGTTGCGCGTTGAGCTGCTCTGCTCCATGCAGTGGTGGAATCCCCCTGTACCGCACTGTGACGATGACGATCTCGCCGAAAAGACCTCCCCACTTTGCACGTCTAACTAGTTGAAATTTCTAACCATGTTGGCATGTTGCACGTACGTTTTCTACATTTTCTTTTGAGGGGCGGTTTTCTTAATTTGTCTTGCACACGAGATTAGTCTATACAAGAGCTAATTGTTAGCTAGCAAAAATTAACTCTAATACATCCGAACACGAAGGCTAATAGGTGGGCTAAGAGCATCTCCTATTGTTATAATTGAGACAGTGGGTGTTTTTTTTTCTTGTTCCAGCATTTCCCCATATCACCCTCTTTTTGAGTGTTTTCATCAATATTTCACTCATCTCCCTCAAATAAAATCTTCCCAACAGCATGGGGAACACAACAACTACAACTTTAGCAAAATACATAATCCAACTACTAGTTTAAAATAAACTATCTTGCTAATAAAAATTATTACTGCCTTCCCTAAATCAAGCACCACTAGTATAAGATGGAGGGATGCAAAAATGGCTCAACTAATAGAGTCCCGCTGATAAAAACTTACTAGCTGATTCTCTTCCGCTAGTAATAGTATTAGCTATTAACACTAATATTTCCAAACAAAGGCTTGAGTGTGGAAAACCGTTAGCGACTGCTAGATTTCACTGGACAATCGATGCTGGCGTCACACGAGCAATCAGTTTAAAGGCTTTTCTCGATCCAGCCACATCACTTCGCACGAATTAACCAGCGCCGTAATCTTGAGCCGGATCTTGCTTCTTGTCGGCACCTGCATATGTGCATGAACTTTTTGCCGTACGTACTCTACATCCATTTGTCAACGGAAACAAAGAGTTCTCCACGGACGACTCCACTGTGATAAAGAATATACCAAATTCGGGGCTTTTATGTTGAACCTGTATATCCTTTGCAAAAGGGTTAGTTTATATAGGACCATACCTATCCTTTTGCAAAAAGTGATAGTTTGTACAGGACCACACCAAAGGCACGAACCTAGTCACCTAAGCCACAATAGTATTACCTAAATAAATGGTAATATGTATGTACGCATGCCTCGATCGATCTGCCTTTGGACCCTTTTCATGGCCCATGTTTACGATGGTTTATTTAGGCCGCGATCTGTCATTTTCCACTAGTAGAGATTTTTATCCTATGTTCGCAGCACCTCGTCTTTGCTCAACTACCCTCGTTAGTGCAACACCCTAATGTTAACTGTTACAAGCATACACGGTTACAGTTAAATGTATTGTCTAAGAACAATCCCCTTACTAAACCACCACATGTAGAATGCATATTATTCCATCAAACCGACTATTATTCCATAAAACTGAATTTCAGCTCAGCCGAACAACAAGATTCTATGCACAAGAGTTCCACACCATCGTATGTAGATTTTCTGTAACAAGGGACTGAGTTTGGAAAGTAAACTTGTTGAGTAGTCTCAATTCGCTGTGTAAGTAGCCATGGTCAATCATGCCGACAAATTATGATCACCCTGTATAATTTTCAAGGGAAAGACGGCTACGGAGAACAGGTATATCCTCTGCAACACTAGAGTTTGATAAGACATGTTTATTTTGTTATAATCACCATGGAGATTGCTCTATGAAGCCTTCATATCATCAAGACCAACACTCGCCTGAAAGTATAGCAGCACATAGAGCTATTTTACAAAGAGACCAAAGTAGCAAAACAACCGAATCTTGAATTGGGCAAGACCATACCAGAAACTCATGATTTTCTTTGAGGAAAGGAGAGAAGGTAGTGCAAAATTTTTCAATATCTGCATTGATATCACCAGTTCCACTAATGACCTCCATAAATTTCTCTCTATTAGGAGCGAGCTTCATAGCCACCTGCCATCGACTCATACAAGTAAATCAACAAATAGAAGCGCCAATAATAGGGATAAACTAACTAAAAGTATGCAAACGATATTACAAGATCAGGTTTCAGTAGACATTTCAAATTGACTAAATGGCTTATCTGGTGTTTGTCGTCTGTAGCTAGAAATTGTGAAAACACCTGCTTTAGCTAATTAGCTTTTTAGTTCTCAAGAGAGAAAAGACTGGATGAAAGAATTTGGATTCATGAAGTCATACATACAAAACTGATGTGACAAGAAAATGTTCTTGAAAAGAACTTTTCAGATTTAAAACTAGTCAAAGCTGTTCTTCTATCATGCGCCTTGCTATTCAATTTGCCAATCCATGTGAAAACTAGACCACATTTCCAGAATTCACATGTTGATAATATTTTCTCAAGAAAGAACGTTGAAGAAACAGATTGCTATGTGGATAGAATTCCGTACTTGTATGGATTATTATATAGAGTGAAAGATCCTACCGTAAAACTAGAACTGGCAAGCCAGCCATGAAATTTCTTCAGAGTCTTGGTGTATGAATCAGTGCAAGCTTGAGTCATGGTCCAGTCTGCATGCTCAAGAAGGTTACGGAACAACTCAACAAGGAAATCCATGGCCCTGACATGCAGAATTTTGAGTAAATAAAAGTCACATACTTGGCATGCTAATCAAGTTGCAATGAAAAGTGTCAAAAAAAAAAAAGAATGATTGAAGCACCTCGTAAGCCACAGAAGCCCATTTGTGCAGCTTGAGGAACCTTTTGCGGTCTTGTTTTGAACTTCTTCCTGAACCATGCTGTACAAGTGTTCATACTTTGATGGATCTGAAGAATACTTTGTTTCCAGTCTCTGACAGAAGAGGATCAAGTTGAAATTTAAATGAAAAAAAAAAAAACTTGGAACCCCGAGGGCTCCAAAAGTGACAAATGAACCAAGCAAGAGGCAGATCAGTCTAAAGTAGCTATCAAAATCAATTATCACAACATAGATAACTGAGAGACAACATTAAGGGGTGTTTGGTTCCCAACTGCCCAGCTATTTACCAACGGAAAAGAATGGAAGATAACCTTTGAATGATACTAGTATAATAGAAATCTTGCAGAAAGATTTGCTTACTGTGATATTGCCACCGATATCACTCTTCACAAGTGCCATAGCAGCTCCAAATTTATCTGGTGCATAAAAGCAGGGGATAAAGGGAAAATGTTTGAAAAAAATAGTTTACTGTTTAAGCAACACAAGTACAGCTCAACATAAAGGAACACAGAACTGCAATCAATTTTAAGACCTAATGGTTTGCTCTTCCATGGTCTAAGACAACACCAAAGCTTGATTCAAGGATGAAAACAAGTACCACACAGATGTGCGCACAAAATTTGCAACCATCCAAAACTCCAGGTATAGGAGATCTTTACTGAATCCTAGATTAAACATCATGGTGATTTCACAGATAATGTCAAAAAAGTTGTGCGTCTTCAAGGTGGCATAACTATCGACGATAATTTGTCTTAGCCATATCAGAAACCATTGTTTACACAATCGATCTACCATGTGTAATGAGAAAAATAATCCAAGCCCGCTCACTGCTCCCGACCCACCACTGAACTAAGCATGGTACCAAATCAGAGATTAAGTAATGCAGCTACTCCTACTTAAGTTCCAAAAAAACCACAAGCGCTAGCAGCGAAGCAAATGAGTTACCCAGGACAGGCAAAATTTGCTTGCAGACATCAAGGAAGGGCTTGGTAAGAATGACTCCGTTCTCAGCCTTCACATGCTTCATCCCTTCCAAACAGGGGGTGAACACCGTCTCTGCCATCTCTGAACCTGAAAGAATCGACAAACATATCAACACATCATCGCAACCAGGGGCAGACATGGTCATAATACATATTTAAACTTGTAATTAGATCAGATCCGACCCAGATCCGAATACAACAGGAAGGGAAGAGAAGGGGTGCGACTACCTGGTGAGTGTTGGCCGCCGGCGATGGGCCAAGAGCTTGCGAAGGAGCTGACGAGGCTAGACCGAGCACCTTGCGTAGGGCGGCGGCGGCGACGGTCACCTTCTGGTAGCTCCACGAGAGCGCGAGCAGAGAGACGCAGCCACGCAGGGTGGACGGGAGAAGAAACTAGTGAAGGCAGGCGGTGAACGGGAGAAAGAAATTGTGTGGGCCTAGCAGACTGAATATTTGGGCCCACCGGCGACCGGTCAACATCTAGGCCCCTCTTGGATAATGATAATCTACCACTAAATTAACCAGATTTTTAAATAAATAAAATAAAATAAAAAGGCATATACTCTGTTTAGATTTTAGAAAATCATGGCCTGCTGTCTACTTATCGTATTGACACCAATACGTCGTTTCAAAAATTGGTCGGTTATATGTGCTCATATAGGAATAAAACTAGGTGGACACGAGTGCATTATGTACATATGCAATATGACATATATACATGAAAATGATCGTACCCTAGTGATATGGGCTAAAACTGCACTAGAGCTTGCCACGCATCATGCATCAAGGTATGGTGCACGGCTTTGGACCCGTGCTCCATCTAATTTTATTTTCCCCATGTAAACATACTCAATGTAATTTTTTACTACATGTCAACCTTATTTTCTCATAATACTTATTTGAAAACATAAATATTGCTAATATTTGTACAATCCTAATCAAATTTAAGAAAAATTACCTACACAATCTATGTGACTCTTTTTTTTAACAAAGGAGTACAGACCCTAGTAAGAGCCTAGTGATTTTGATGGTTATTAAATGATAGCATAACCATTAAGACTAACAACCACTAGTACAAAAATGGGTTCTAGTCCCGGTTGGGAAGGGTCTTTAATCCGGGTTATCCCAACCGGGACTAGGAATACAGGACTAAAGGTCTCAGCAAACTAAAAAAATATTTACACCCCATGAGATTCGAACCCAAGACCTCGTGCATAGCATCGCGCGTGGCTTACCATCTCACCTACAGAGCACATGTGACTTTAGATAGAATGTTTTCCTTTTGAACTAATGCGTAGATGACCCTTTAGTCCCGGTTGGTGCTACCAACCGAGACTAAAAGGACCTTTAGTTCCGGTTCGTAACACCAACCGGGACTAAAGGGTCTACCTTTAGTCTGGGTTGGTGTTACGAACCGGGACTAATATTTAACCTTTAGTCCCGGTTGGTGTTACTAACCGGGACTAAAGATGTTTAGTCCCGAACACAATAAAATGCCGGGACTAAAGCCAAAACTTGATGCGGATCAAAAGCCATTTCTCTACTAGTGAACCTTTGCTAGTATACAAGATACTTAGTCTTATGGATGAAAGAGATGGACTTGAGCTAGGCTAATGTGGGGATCAAGCAACCAACGGCTCAAAGGAAAATCAAAGTGGGGCATTGAAGACAAATCAAGAAGCTCAAGACATCATACAAGTGAAGCACACACAAATAGACTTGAAGAAATGCACTCAATCGAGCATTGTAAAGGTGCACCAGAGCTTTCCGGTGTGCATCAGAGCCCTTCAGTGAAAGCACCAAAGAAATGAAGTGGCTCCAGCCCAAGGTAGAGTTAGAAGAAGTGTCTTATATTATGTTCTTTTGGTGTTTGTACCAGAGATTAAGTACAAAGTTATTGTATAGACGTAGTGGGAAAGAAGAGAGTACCAACGCCCTCTTGTAAAGCACCCAAAAAAAAATGCACAAGGGATTAACGATATAGTCTAGAGAAGTTCTAGTCTTCTAGACAGCGCACTTGATTTGTCCGGTGGGGCACCGAAAAAACTATCAGATAAATAGGCCTTCAATGGTCAACAATGGCTAGGCGACATGGTAGCTACCACTGGAAATGCTACCCAGGGTCCAATGACTATTTTAATTGGGGGACCAGATTTCTCTGGTATGATCAATTGAGCAATCGTATTCTCCCTACAAATGCTACCCATGGTCCAATGACTATTTAATTTGGTTGGGGCTATGTATACCCTTATACCCAGCCATTTGGAGTGTGGTACGTACACCTTGCTTCATGAGCTGTTTCAAGCTATTTTATATCAAATGTGTATTTCTCATACAACTTATTTGAAGCTTATTTGAAATATGCGCTCTCGCAAGGGACTGGGGTAGGGTGAAGCTAATTTTTTTTTTTTTTTGCTTCTCTTAACTCGCTGGATAGGCCCTGCGTGAAATTATGGGAGCGTATTTTTTTTAAAAAAAAAATTACATGTAAAGGTATTTTCAAACACTTCACTAAAACAACTTTAGCTCCACGGATATTCTTCGCGATGCTGCCCGTGGAGCAAAGTACGTAAAATGAGGTTAGTATTGTCTGGCTCTCTCAGTCGTCTCTCCCTACGGATCTAACGGGTCGGTGCAACAGGAGATCACGTGCTCAAGTACAGTTTTTGTTAATTTTCTCCCTTGACACAGCAATAATCGATCTTGCTTGACAGTACAACACAGGTCTGTTTCTTCTGAGAGCAGATATTCAGACAACACTCTCTGACTACACGTATGAATGATATTACTACAGCACGAACGTAGTAACTCAAACTCGATGTGTTGCAGATCCTCGTCATCCGTAGTTGTTATTCCATATACGTCATCCGGCCGCGCATGCAGCAAAGCAACAAAAGGCGCAAGAGCGAGTGTTAAAAACGGTGTGGTTAATGCATGCCTTAATGGTGCTGAGGATCGGGCCCGCTGGGGCTCGCCCTCTTGGACTCGAAGTAGGCCGCCGCTGCCGCCGCCGCGGGGCGAGTGAGCCGCGGCGGCACGCTCACGGCAGCAGCCGCCGAGCTCGCTGCGGCGGCGCCCAGCATTCTCCGGCCCGTGATCACCACCGCCGCTCGGCCGCCGCGGCGACGACAGTCTGGCTCGCTGTGGCTGCGGGCGACGATGACGGCGGTCGTGGACAGGAGGAGCACGGCGAAGAGCAGCGCCTTCATCAGCGTATTCAAGTTGGTGGACGCCATGGCAGCAGCTAGCTCAGCTCGTGCTTCTTCGATTCGGTTGCTTGTTTTTGTTGTTGGTAGTTACTCGATACCGATGGAGGATTTATAGGCGGCGGCCTCGATCGACTGCATGGTGGTGCAGTTTGTCGTTTGCATGCCTTGAGCTGGTGGTTAATTACTTATTGCTGCATGCATTAGCAATCAGAACAATGGTGGAGTCCCTCTGTGCCGCACTGCCACACGGTACATGATGGTGAGCTCAGGAAAAATGAAGACGGCTTTTGAGATCGATGACAGCGCAGTGCCATGCTGACCTTAATTAGTTTAAGCCATGTTGCATATTCCCTTTTACGAGAGACTGGCCCTTCGGAATCTGGATCAGATTTTTCAGCGAATTCTTTTGCGTATACCTTTATTATCAGAATATAATTTATATATGCACATTTTGATAGATGCTCCAAGTGGACGATGACTGGTCCAGCCAGCTTCCTAGATCCTGATAGAGGCCAATCAGCCATGTAGAGCTTTTGGTTTGGGGAATAATTGACCCATTCTAAGATAGAGTGATCCATCATGAGTTCATTTCTCAAATTGATAGAGGCCAGTCAGCCATGTAGAGCTTTTGGTTCCCATTCTAACATAGGGTGATCTATCATGAGTTCATTTATTTCTCAAATTTAGTGAACTAGAAGATACCCCAGCCGTTGCAACGGGGATCACGAGTGAATTTTAGTGCACGACGTGGCTTGCTGACATGGACAAATGAATACGTACTAGTGGATCACGTGGCATGATGAAATGGACGACCTGCATGAATAGTAAGTGTCATAATTGTATGCTCTAGTGGACTGCCACCACCCCAGACGCTTTTTCTCCCGTCGGTCCAACCCTTCCCCCTCGGCCCCACATCCTCCGTCACGAGCGCGTCCTCTTTCCTGACCTGTGCGCAAAACCGAGGTGGAAAGTAGCCTCCACCGTCAGAAATGTTGGGTACCCCGTGAAACCCAAACTTTGAGCGCTCCAGTCCACAGCACGGGCCCATGCGTAATTGAGGGTGCCAATAAAGATAGGCGCGAAAAGAACGCCACCGGCGCGCAAGGTAAAAAATTTCAGGACCTTATCCCCTCACCACCCGACTTCGTCCCATCCCCAAATTTCTTTTCTCTTTCTCTTTCCTCTCTCTCGGTAGAAGGCAGCGAGCACAGCACAGCGCAGCGAGGACGCCGCCGCCGCGCATCCTGGGATCCGGTAAGCGAGATGAGGTCCTCGTTCTTATGGCTTCTGCCTTCTCTTCTCTCTCAAGGCTTCTCCCTTTCCTTCTGATTTAGGGCCATAGCAGGCAGGGCTGCCATTGCCGTCACATCCCCAAGATCCAACGAGGCAAACCCCTCCTCCTTGCATGGATCCATGGCGTGGCGGCGGCGCGGCGCTGCACGAGCCCCTTCCCATGTAGATCAATGGCGCGGCGGCATCACGCGAGGCCCTAATCCTCCCTGTTCAGGGCCAAGGCATGGCGGCGCTGCAAGAGGTACGTACCCAGCCATGGATACGATAGCCAAGGTCTGGCAGATCCGGTACACCACGACGAGATCTGAATGTTTTTAGATTTTTAGGCAATTTATTTACCCTTTCATGAAGGAGAAAAATGTTTTTAGATTATTCTGGGCAATTTATTTACCTTTCATAGAGATGCTAGAACACTGAACTTGAACATTAATTATTGAATTTTATTCACAGATATTTTTTTCACTCATTCACTGAATAGACATGCAGTCTCTATTTGTCCTTACTAAGTATTCCTCCCCGTGCCTTATTACATACATAAGGATAATATATTTTGTTGTTAACATTTGCATGCATTTTTTTATCAATTTACATCAGGCAAGTACTCTGCATAAAAATCTGAGCACGTATGTTTTTAAAAATATGCCTGTGCACTTTTGTTTTGGTAGAAAGTTTTGTTTAGATGAAGTAGCATTGTTGAAATGTCAGAAGTGATGCAGTTCTGGAAGACAGTTTTGGAAGACTAAAAGCCCACGTTTGGTTTTGGGTAATTGATGAAACCTAGTTTGCTAATGTTTTGCTCTAAGTGCTTCATGAGAAGCATTAGTAAACAAGATGGAGCAAAGGATCTAGTCGGTGGAAACCACAAGTGTAGGGCATTGACGACGTTCATGCAAATGGTGTAAACCCATCAACAAGAGGAGAAAGCCCTAATGACGGCATCCATTCAAATGGTATAAGTCCATCATCAAAAGGTGTCTACAAGCTTCATCAAGAGATGAGAAGGAAGATGTTGAAAAGCTAGGAGCTCAAGGCAAAGGTATAATCAATAGGAGCTCTTTTGGTTTTGGTGATCAAAACTCCATAGAGGGAGTAATCACATTTAGGATAGATAGCCGTACTATCAAGAGGAGAAAAATCGTTGATGAAATGCGGTTATCAAATGCCACTAGGTGTTCATGATCATTGTATTGCATATAGATGCCAGTGACACTAACAAACCCTTGAAAAACTCTTTTGAAAAGCTAACACACGTGCACAAAGTGTAGAACACTTGGTGTTAGCACTTGGGAACAAAGGGTGAAAGGTTTCAGTGAAAATCCTGAGAAAACAGGGCGTCGGACCCTAACTTCGCCAGAGCGTCGGACCAATTAGTTGAGTCCGACGGCTAACCCAACGCTGTGCAGTTTCAGAGCGTCGGACTCTGTGTTTCGGAGCGTCGGACTATTGTCCGAGCGTCCGACGGTGCTAGACGAGCGAGAGCTGACACGTGGCTGCTTCTGAGGGCGTCGGACTGTCCGGTTTAGTCCGACGGTGCGCGTCGGACTATCGTCCGACGGATTTCAGCGCTCAGGGAGCTCTCTGGAAGCGTCGGACTGTCGCGATCGTTAGTCTGATGACCCTCTGCGATTCAGTCCGACGGTGGTTTTCGGTGGAGCGTCGGACCGGAGGTTTGGTCCGACGGCTTACCGTCCGACGGTCGTTTTGGCACGAGAAAATAGCCGTTGTGATCCAACGTTCGACTTCAAACGGCAGAGGACACGTGGCGTCCATCCGAGGCGTCTGACCGGCGTTGTTAGTCCGACGGTCAGGCCGTCGGACAGTCCGACGGTACGCAGTTTTGTCCAAACGGCTAGTTCTTTGTGTGTGGCTTATAAATAGTCACTTGGCTGGTTTGGGGAGGATCTCTTGGCACTCCTGAACATCATAACATACTTGTGAGCCTTCCCACTCCATTCTCACTCATCCTACTTGATTGTGTTCATCATTTGGTGAGATTGGAGAGCATCAAGTGCATTGCATTGCTTGAGATCATCTAGAGTCACTTGGTAGTTGTCTTTTGCAGCGGTTTCTCTTATTACTCTTGGAGTTTGCCGACTCCTAGACGGCTTGGAGCTGCGAGGATCGTTGAGGGGAGTTGGTGATTGTCTCCGCCTCCGATCGGTGAAGTTGTGAGGGGTTCTTGAGCCTATCCCCACGGGAGATCGCAAAAGGTTACTCTAGTGGATTGCTCGTAGCTTGTGGATCCCCATCTTGTGTTGGTTGTGCGGCACCCTTGAGAAGGGTTTGGCGTGTGATGCCAATTAGCGCGTGAACCTCCAAGTGGGTGTATCGCTACAACGAGGACTAGCTTGCCGGCAAGCAAGTGAACCTCGGTAAAAAATCTTGTGTCATCTCTCTACCGAGGATTTCTATTGTATTGTGATTGATTATTCATTTGGTATTCTCTATTCTTCACCGGCGGTATAAAAATCACTCTCTACTCTTTACATTCTCGCACTTACTCTTGTGTAGCTTGTTAGCTTAGTGGCTCACCTAGGAGTAGAGTAGAAGTAGCAACTTAGCCTATTGTGTGTGAAATAGAGACTATAGTTTAGAACGGTTAGGTGACTTGCATCTTTTATTAGGCTAGCGCAAGAATTCGTTTCGCCGCTTATTTGTCGAACCACTTTGTATTAAGTGTTGTTTGTAAAATTTTTATAGGCTATTCACCCCCCTCTAGCCATTTAGGACCTTTCAAGTGGTATGAGAGCCGAGGCACCGTTGATTTGAGGCTTAATAACCTACGGTGTAAAAATGACTCAACTCAACATTCACATTAACAACACCAAGAAGCCACCCCAATTTGATGGCACAAATTATGCATATTAGAAGAGCAAGATGACCTCACACATCAAGTCAATCAATAGAGAGGTTTGGAAGGTTGTGGAGACAAAGATTGAGATTGCCAATGCGGCCAACCCCACAATCGCCGAAGAAATATTGCTCCAACTCAATAACATTGCGGTTTGTGCTATCCATGAGGCTCTAGATGAGAAGGTGTTTGAGCAAGTCAAAAATATTGAGAGTGCTCATGAAACTTGGAAGAAGCATGAGGAATCATATGAGGACACCAAGGGTGTGAAGACCGCAAGAGCTTACATCCTTAAAGATAGATTTGCTAACTTCAAGATGAAGGAAGATGAAAGTGTCCCGGAGATGTTTCATAGATTGCAAGTGATTGTTAATGATCTCAAGGCGGTGGATGAGGAAGTAAAGGACAGTGACTTTTCCATGAAGTTCTTGAAAAGTTTGCCCAAGCGCTTTGCTACCTTGATCACGGTTTTGGTGAAGACTACCTTGAGTGAGTTAACACCAAACCAAGTGCTTGCGGAGGTGATGACCGATGATGCGTATAGAGATGATGATGACAAGGAGCAGTTGATCAATAAGAAGAAGAAAGAAAAAGATGAAGACTCTAAAGATGAGAAGAAGAATAGTGTGGCATTCAAAGCCACATCATCATCAAATGGCAAGGGCAAAGCAAAAGTTGAATCAAGTGAAGATCCATCAAGCACAAGTGAGAGTGATGAGGAGATGGCCCTTCTAGTGAGAAGATTTGGCAAGTTCATGAAGAAGAAGGGCTACCGGGCAAGAAGGAAGAAGAATGCAAGAAAGTTTGATGTGCCAAGAAGATGCTTCAATTGTGGAAGCAAAGATCACTTAGTGGCCGATTGCCCACACTCAAGTGATGAAGAGCACAAAGGCAAAAAGAAGAACAAGCATGAGAAGAAGGAGAAGAAAGAAAAGAAAGAATCTTCATACAAGAAGAAGAACTACTCTCATGTGGTGACATGGGATATTGATGCATCTTCAAGTGATGAAGATAGTGATGATGAGAAGAAAAGTAAGAAGAAGGCACATGCAAGCATTGCTATTCATGACAAGCCTTCCATCTTCGATACTCCTTCATGCTTCATGGCCAAGGGCTCAAAGGTATCATCCGATAGCGAATCTAGTGATGATGATAGTGATGATGACCTAACAAAAGAAGAGCTAATTGACATGCTTGATGATGCTCGTATTCATTTTGACTCACTTAGAAAGGAATGTAAGGACTTGCGCAAGGATAAACAATCCCTTGAACTTAGAGCATCTTATGAGAGTCTAAAGGAAGACCATAAGAAGTTTCAAAAGTCTCACACTAAGCTTGATGACGCTCATTCCGCTTTAGTAACTCAAAATGAGAACTTGCAAAGTCAAGTACAAAAGAAGGAAATTAAAACTTGCAACATAGGTGTAACATGTGATATATCTTGTGAACCTATTATTGTTGCCACCACTAACCCTTCTTGTAGCACTTCCACTACTACCTCACCCACTAGTGACCCTTCACTAGTAGTTGAGAACAAGAACCTAAAGGAGGAGGTTAAAAAGATCAATCACTCCTTAGCTAAGGCTTATGGTGCTGAGGACCGCTTGCTTATGTGCTTGGGTAGCCAAAGGGCATCTCTCCACAAAGAGGGATTGGGCTATACCTCCAAGAAAGGCAAGACCGCCTTTGCTCCTTACAAGACTTATTTTGTGAAGAGAAATGGCCGGTATTGCACAAAATGCAAGCAAGTTGGTCACTTAGAACATGAATGCAAAAGCAAGCAATCCAACTCTCATGTATCCTCAATTAAGTTTGATTCTTGCTACATTTTTATGAAGGGCTCAAATAGTGTGAAGGCTAAGTTTGTTGGTACATCCATGTTGGGTCCAAAGAAGAAGACCATTTGGGTACCAAAGAGCTTAGTCACTAACCTCCAAGGACCCAAGTAACATTGGGTACCTAAAAAGAATTGATCTCTTTTTTAGGTCAATTACAAAGTCGGAGGAAGGCATTGGGTGCTTGATAGTGGATGCACACAACATATGACCGGTGATTCTAGTATGTTTGGCTCTCTCAACACAAGTGCAAATAGTGGCTATGATGCAATTACATTTGGTGATAACAAGAAAGAAAAAGTAAAATGACTTGATAAGATTGCAATATCCAATGACATGTCCATCTCCAATGTGTTGCTAGTTGAAAGCTTGAACTTCAATTTACTCTCGGTTGCACAACTTTGTGATCTCGGTTTCAAGTGCATATTTGGGTTTGATGATGTTGAAATTGTTAGTGTTGATGGCTCAAATTTGATATTCAAAGGTTTTAGATATGACAACCTATATCTTGTGGATTTCAATGCAAGTGAAACTCAATTGTCAACTTGTTTGATCACTAAGTCAAGTTTAGGTTGGTCATGGCATAGAAGGCTTGGTCATGTTGGAATGAAATAATTGAACAAACTAGTGAAGCATGATCTAGTTACAGGCTTGAAAGATGTCACATTTGAGAAAGATAAGCTTTGTAGTTCATGTCAAGCCGACAAACAAGTTGGAAATACACATCCTAAGAAGAGTATGATAAGTATTAGTAAAGCTTTTGAGCTCTTGCATATGGACTTGTTTGGACCAACCACATATACTAGCATTGGTGGGAGCAAGTATGGATTTGTGATTGTGGATGATTACACTAGGTATACATGGGTGTTCTTTCTAGTTGACAAGAGTGAAGTGTATGATCTATTCAAGTCTTTTGTCAAGAGAAGCCAAAATGAGTTTGAAACAACCATCAACAAAGTTAGAAGTGACAATGAAAGTAAATTTAAGAACACCAAGATTGATGAGTTGTGTGATGAGTATGGCATTGGACATCAATTCTCACCCAAGTATACACCACAATCAAATGGCATTGTTGAAAGAAAGAATAGAACCTTGATTGATATGGAAAGATCAATGCTAAGTGAATACAATGTTACTCATTTCTTTTGGGCCGAAGCAATCAACACCGCTTGCTATTACATCAACCGATTATATTGCCATGGTATGCTTGCAAAGACTCCATATGAGCTATTGAATGGTAGAAAGGCCAACATTGCATATTTTCGGGTTTTTGGTTGCAAATGCTACATTCTCAAGAAAGACACAAGATTGAGCAAGTTTGAAAAGAAATGTGATGAAGGTTTCTTACTTGGCTATTCAACCACAAGCAAGGCATATAGAGTTTGGAATTTGGCAAGTGGTACTCTTGAGGAGGTACATGATGTTGAATTTGATAAAACCCAAGGCTCTCGAGATGAAGTTGAAAACCTTAGTGATGTAAGAGGTAATGACTTGGCAAATGCAATGAAAGATATGGATATTGGTGATATTAGGCCGAGGTAAGTCAATAATAATGAAGATGGCGGTGCTATTCATACAAGTGTGCAAGTTAATGATGAAGCAAATGCAAGTGACTCACAAGATCAATCTCAAGTGCAAGATCAACAAGCTAGTTCATCTCAATCCAATGATCAAGTTCATATCCTCCAACCGGTCTCTATTGCAAGGGATCACCCTTTGGATCAAATCATTGGTGGTATTCAAAGTGGAGTTCAAACTAGAGCAAGACTAGCTCAAATTTGCGAGCATTTCTCATTTGTGTCATCTATTGAGCCAACCAAGATTGAGAAAGCATTGAAAGATGTTGATTGGGTAAATGCCATGCATGAAGAGCTCAACAATTTCACAAGAAATCAAGTTTGGGAGCTAGTGGAAAGACCAAAGAAACACAATGTGATTGGAACCAAATAGGTATTTAGAAACAAGCAAGATCAAGATGGCATAGTGATAAGAAACAAGACTAGATTGGTTGCACAAGGTTATACTCAAGTTGAAGGTCTTAATTTTGGAGAAACCTATGCACCGGTTGCTAGATTGGAAGCTATTAGAATCTTATTAGCCTATGCTTGTGCCCATAACATCAAGCTTTATCAAATGGATGTCAAGAGTGCATTTCTCAATGGGTACATCGATGAGTTGGTATATGTGGAACAACCTTCCGGATTTGAAGATGTGAAGAAATCCAACCATGTGTACAAGCTAAAAAAGGTATTGTATGGTTTGAAACAAGCATGTAGAGCATGGTATGAGAGATTGAGAGATTTCTTGCTCTCTAAAGGGTTCAAAATGGGAAAAATTGATACAACTCTCTTCACTAAGAAGTTTGGTAATGTTTTATTTGTGTTGCAAATATATGTGGATGATATCATATTTGGATCAACCAATCAAGATTTTTGTGAAGAATTTGGCAATATGATGGCAAGTGAGTTTGAAATGTCCATGATCGGTGAGCTTAGCTACTTCCTTGGTCTTTAAGTTAAGCAAATGAAGAATGGTACATTTGTAAGTCAAGGCAAGTACATAAGGGACATGGTGAAGAAATTTGGATTGGAACATGTAAAGGCCATGAATACTCCTATGGCAACTAATGGGCATTTGGACTTGGATGATAGTGGCAAAATGATAGATCAAAAGCTATATAGATCAATGATTGGAAGTCTCCTTTATGTGACCGCATCTCGACCGGATGTCATGTTTAGTGTGTGCATGTGTGCAAGATTTCAAGCCTCACCAAGAGAAAGTCATTTGAAAGCCGCAAAGAGAATATTGAGGTATTTGAAGGGTATAGCACCCCAGGTGTTAGTCACGAGCTAACCAACGAGTGTGGACCTAACCAAGTTATGTCAATAAATAATCTTGATCACTGTCTCACATTCATCTCCATCTACCATGACTATTGGAAGAGTCTCATAAAGATCCAAATCAAGAATCCACTTGAAATAGCAAATCATATGCTTATTTGGATTTATTGATTTAGGAAAGATGAGCATGCAAAGTCAATCAAATCTTGCAACCTTGACCAAACAAATCTATTTGAACTCTACAACAAAAGTCATGAAGGACTCATGTTGAGCAAATGCCAAGAAAATACCTTGATTAGCCTAAACATCTACTTTGAGCTCCCTAATTACATACTTTGACCAAAGTGGAAATTATACTTCTGAGAAAGATATGAAGTTTGACCTTTAATAAAGGTTGAATATCTTTTGGAATATAACAAATGTTATTTTTGGATCAAGTCATGATTCAACTTCTAAGTACCTCAAAAAGTGGATACAAGACAGAAGGAAAATCTGATTTAAGGACTTGATTAAATTCCAAGTCTGAATTCCATGCCGATTTCAATAACGTGCCACGTTCTCCAAAATTTGTGAAGCAATTTGAGTTGGACCAAAAATAGAAGTTGAAGATAATTGGTTGAGGCATAGCATGTCCAAATTCGAGAGCAAACCGACTCTGTTTGACAAGGTGTTGACATCCATTTGTGATCTATTTTATCGCGTTGACAACATCAAGTTGGAAACTAATTATCTGCTAATCCAATCATCAAATAGCCAAGATCCCTTAATGGAACTCGTAGAGCTTCAGCTAGAAAACATTTCCTATTCTTGGCCCATAGCCCAAATCCGAGCACAACTAGTTCAAATCGGCGTCCTAACTCGCTCCCAACAGAGCCCGCCAGCTGTTCGGCAAAATGCCTCTATGGGCGCCGCGTGTCCTGGACGTGGCAACCAAGCTCTGGACGCCCTGCTCTAATGTCGGCCACCACCTCCACTATCCCGCGCTCCAGCTCCAAAAGTGGAACACCAGAGCTCCTCCTCGCTCTCCCATTCACCCTCCTTGCCTCCCCACCTCCTTCACTCGTTCACTGCTGAAGCGCAGAGCGCCGCCGCCATTGCCGGCCTTTGCCGAGCTCCATGGCCGCCGGCCATCCTGCTCGTCCTCGCCACCTCGTCACCAGTTAGCTTCGCCATCGATCTCGCTGCGTCACGCCCCATCGCTCCTCCTCTCTGCCCTTGCGACGGTGCGGCGAGGCGCCGCCGTGGCTGCGTCGCTGCTTGCTGCAGCCACCGGTCGCCGCTGGGTGAGCAGAGGCCGCGCGCGGGTGCGCGGGGGCCAAGGCTGGCCGCATCTGGCCGCTGTGTTGGCCGCTGCTGGCTGGCCAAGCCGCCTGCTCCCTGTCGCCGGTGACCCGAGCTCGTCCCTCCGTTCTGTATTCCTGCGACTCAGGGAAGAAGAAGACAGCTCTTCTCTCCATGAGGAGTGGGCCCCACCCGAGTTCATTTGTGTCTTAAAAATGCAGATCTTGCTATTTATTCCAAAATTCATATCTGGAGTTTGGTAGCTCCAAAAATTATGAAACTTGTTTTGTTAGTTTTCTTGCTAAGTGCTCTGCATGTTGAATCCATAATGTGTGCCATGTTATTTACATTCATGTGCTGTAGAAATTATTTTGTAAAAGTGGTTTAAAAAACTTATTAACTTGCTTTTGGCCATAATTTGAGAAATATAAGTCCAACAATTGTGGTTCTAATTTTTTTAGTCTTCTCATGAAATGCACTAGCTGATAAGAATATAAAACATATAGGTTATTTACTGTTTTAATGATGTTTCACATTAATCTTGTTAAATAGAAAATAAATGACTGATTTACTTATTATTTTTGTAACTGGAGTTGTATTGCTCCAAATGGCATGCAAATGTAATTGTAGACTCTCTGTATGATGTGTAATGTATGGTTAAAATTTCATGATTTATAGTGCATGTATGACTGAGTTGTTGATTTATCTTCTTTGGTGCATATTAAGTAGATTTAAATACATTATAAATAATATATTGTGGTAAAAATAGAAAATGGTGCTCCCCTACCTTTGTATGATATTGTGTTAGCCTAAGAATCAATAATATGGCCATGTTGTTTCAGAAAATGTTGAGTTTCATATTTAATTTGCTCTCCAATGCTTTATTGCATTATGAATTTGTTTATTTTGTAATAATTAAATTATGTAACCTGAGCATGTAAGATTTGAACCTTGCTCATGATTTGTAATCAGCTAACTCTCATAAAAATTTTGGACCCATTTGACATGTTTACCATATAACTTAAATAATTAAATAATAGGCTTTTATGTAGTAGTTAATGAAAGTTTAGAGTTAAATGGGCACATGCATGCATTGTTATGATCTTCTTGTTGTGTTTTAGCCTGAGCTAAATATTGCACGATCATGTTATGATGGTTGGGGCTGTATCAAAAGCTCATGTGCATATGTATTCTTGGGTAGAAATCAAATAAAGACTTGCTTTGCATATGTGCTGAAATGGCTGCAGGAGCAGTCCCTGTTGTTGTGATGTTTTCTCTATTATAATGATGTTACATGTAAATATGTTCTATACAAAAGTTGTAGTTAACTTCATTTACTTGCTTTTCCTATAATTTCATGATTGTAGACCTGATAGTTTTAGAGTTATAGAATTTAGAAGTCTGCTATCACGTTTTGCCTGTTTTCGGTGCAGACCTGAATGTTTGCTTTGTTTGACCAATTTATGCTTTGAATCACCTCTTGGTGATAATAAAGAAGTTGTATTAGATTTCATTGGCTTTCCAAATTGTCTGGAATCATCCTTTTTGATGGTCTAGATCCGTAGTTATGATTGTTTGAAGTGTGAGGACAGAATCTATCCAGGTCTGGACAGAGCTTCCTTCAATGTATTGTTTGACCTTTATATGTATTGAATCATCTTAAGATGATAATATAAAAGATGTAGACAATTTCAAATAACTTTCCAAAAAGTCTTATATCACCCTGGTTGGATGTGTATAGCTTGAGTTATGGTTAAATCTTATGCTTGCTGTCCTGCTGCCCATAAACTGCATGTATGGGATTATGATTGCTTTGACTTTGCTTTGCTTGGCGTGATTGTTAGCTTATGGATCAGTGATGGTAAATTAACATGCCTTGTATTACTTCCTTTTATTCATACATGTGCATTGTGCATCTCATTTAGGTACGATAGATGAACACGTGGAGTGAAGGACATGATGATGGAACTAACCACAAGATGGTGTGGTGGACTAATCACGAAGATGGAAGGACTAATCGAGTGCTTGGACGGGAGATGCTCATCGAACGAGTGTCATCTAACAAACGCTGACTTAGTGTTGAATCCCAGGCAAGCCCCGGAGCATCCCTAAGCCTCCACCTATCTCTTTTTATAAATGCACCGGTCTTTCTTAAATCATATGATTGTGCACTTAGGTATAAGAGTTGGTTGATACCGTTGTTGCATAATTACCTTGTCCACTCTACATATGATCCTGGTACTATTACTAGACAAGTGATCGATCTTATGCTTAGCCCTGCTTAGACCGGTAGAAGTCGGGTGATTTCCTGTCATCCGCGAGAAAGTCGGGTGATTTCCTGTCATCCGCGAGCATAGGTGGTGACTGATGAGATCCACATGGATGGCTATATGTGTCACCATGCCACACTGATTAAATGAGAGAATCAAGGCTGGGTAGTGGGGAGCTGCATGACATGGGTTGTGCTGACTTCGGTGCTACTCGTGGCCGATTAGGACTGAGGCCACCAGACATCAGTTGAGATTGAAAGACGTCGTCACATAGTTGGCCAGATAAGTCGTTTTTACCGCGAAGCCGCGTAGTTTCATTTGAGCCGATTGTTAGTGCGATCGGCAGACACTTTCCAGTCGGGGACACCATACCGATGGCAGGTGCGTCCTGAGAGACCGGATGGATCGGATCCCTGAGATTGTGGTCCCCACCAACTTCGCGAGACATTAAGACTCAAATGGGCTAACGGTGACCCAAGAAGCCACTGATCAAGCTGAAGGGGTTTGTGATTGCCATATTTGCCAACTGGTACAATCGATTCGAATCGCCATCTCTCCTGGTTAGTAAGAAACTGAACTGATCTTCTGGTGAGGTAGAGGTTAACAACTTGAACGTGATTATTGGTGAGATGAGGAAGATATCTGTGGATATCAGAAATCGCTATGGTTTATTGATTGCTATAATATCAAGTGAATGCTTAGTATAGCTGCAAACTTTAGCTATGATAGCTGAATTGAAATAAAAGCTAAACAATATTTAAAATTGATAAGTTGAGGAATTATTGTAGTAATGCTTTTTATGCAAAAATGATGCTATCTCCTGAACTCCACCAAATAAGCCTTGCATATCCTTGAGAGCCTTTTTATTTACTTCCTGTCGGGTAAGTCTAGCTGAGTACATTTGAGTACTCAGGATTTTATTCCCAATGTTGCAGGAGGAATACTTCATTGTCTAAAAGAGTTACTTCTATCCTTCGGGAGAGGAAGACTAGACCTTGGGCAAGGTCATGTTACCTATCTTATCTATGTTGCTGTGACTGGTCGACACTTGGCACTGTATGATGAACTTAAGTGTGTGTAAATCTATTTCGTTTCCGCCACTGAACTTTTATGTAAAGTCTATCTTGTACTCTGATGTAATTGAACTATGTGCGAATCTATGTATCATGTGTATGTGTGCTGCTGAGTTTCTGCGATCCTTGGGTAAGTGTTGTGTAAAAGTTTGAAATCCTTCGAGATTTCACGGACTACCGGGTTTATATTGGCTCAAGTGTGGCTTGATAGCTGGGAAAACAGCTGTCGCTATACTTGTGCTCGTATAAATTGGTCGGTTCTGTTACAAAGGGCACACAAGATGTTGGGTTGTGGTATCCAAAGGGGTCCAACTTTGAGCTTATTGGATATTCGGACTCCAATTACGCCGGTTGTAAGGTGGATAGAAAAAGCAGTAGTGGAACTTGTCAATTGCTTGGAAGGTCACTTGTATCATGGTCTTCAAAGAAGCAAAATAGTGTTGCTCTCTCAACGGCCGAGGCGGAGTACATTAGTGCCGGAAGTTGTTGTGCACAATTGCTTTGGATGAAGGCAACTTTGAGTGATTTTGGATTGAAATACAAGAAAGTGCCTTTGCTATGTGACAATGAGAGTGCTATCAAGCTAACCAACAACCCCGTGCAACATTCAAGAACAAAGCACGTTGATATAAGGCATCACTTCATTAGAGATCACCAAATCAAGGGAGACATTGCAATTGAAAGTGTTGGCACCGAAGATCAATTAGCGGATATCTTTACCAAGCCACTTGATGAGTCAAGATTTTGCAAGTTGAGAAGTGAGTTAAACATACTAGACTACTCCAACATGAAGTGAAAAGCATCCCACATTATATGACATGCCTCTCCTTCGACTAAAGCAAGGTAAAATTGGTTGACATGGCATTCATACTTTGATATGGATTTGTCTAGTTCATGTAGACATGAAATACATCTTATAGGCTCATTCATGAAAAATCAAATGTTTTCATGTATATATGGTACCATTTTTGTTCTTTATGCTTGTATGATCAAGTGGTAGCATATGACATATTGATGGGCTTACAAACCTAGCGTTGAATCTAGAACATGAGCTCATAATGTGTAATTTAACATGGTCAAGATAACCCTACTAGTGAGGTGTGAAGAAGCTTGTCCTTGGATTAAACTTAGTTACATGTTCTAGGCAAGTGATCTAGATTGAACCAATGTGAAAATAAACTAAACCCCATTTATTGACTTGATACTCCCATAATTTGCACCATTTTTTGGTGATTGTTGACAAAGGGGGAGAAGAAAGTCACAAAGATAAGAATGGAAAGAGGTCAATTAAAAATTTGAAAGCACACAAGTAGGGGAAGCAAGCTCATGAATAAGTTGTTGCATTTGGTTGCGCATTAACATATGATTTGTTGCATTGTCAAACTTCAATTTCTATGACTTGTTTGTTTGGTGTAATGCTTAGAAATAGAATTTGAATGGTGTTTGACAAATTAGCATGCATAGTACTTACTTATCATACAAAGTACCTCTCTTACTTAAATATTGATCTCACGAAGTATTTTGAGTTTGTGATGCATGACTAGTAAACTATGGTGCTAAGGATGGTATAATTCCACAACTCCGATGGTATCACGCTTCAAAGGTCCATTCTATATACCTTAGCATCATTTGATAGTGGTAGCTCACCCAAACTTTCAAATCCATACATATGTGAAAAGTTGAACCAAACACAAGGAATCACATATGTAGGGGGAGCTAATACTACCAAAGTGCAAACTTAATTTTCTTTTCATATCTTTGTGAAGGTTGTCATCAATTACCAAAAAGGGGGAGATTGAAAGCCCACGTTTGGTTTTGGATAATTGATGAAACCTAGTTTGCTAATATTTTGCTCTAAGTGCTTCATGAGAATCATTAGTAAACAAGATGAAGTAAATGATCTAGTCGGTGGAAACCACAAGTGTAGGGCATTGACAGCGTTCATGCAAATGGTGTAAGCCCATCAATAAGAGGAGAAAGCCCTAATGACGGCATCCATTCAAATGGTATAAGTCCATCATCAAAAGGTGTCCACAAGCTTCATCAAGAGATGAGAAGGAAGATGTTGAAAAGCTAGGAGCTCAAGGCAAAGGTATAACCAATAGGAGCTCTTTTGGTTTTGGTGATCAAGACTCCATAGAGAGAGTGATCACATTTGGGATAGATAACCGTACTATCAAGAGGGGAAAAATCGTTGATGAAATGTGGTTATCAAGTGCCACTAGGTGTTCATGATCATTGCATTGCATATAGATGCTAGTGACACTAACAAACCCTTAAAAAACTCTTTTAAAAAGCTAACACATGTGCACAAAGTGTAGAACACTTGGTGTTAGCACTTTGGAACAAAGGGTGAAAGGTTTCAGTGAAAATCCTGAGAAAACAGGGCGTCGGACCATAACTTCGCCAGAGCGTCGGACCAATTAGTTGAGTCCGATGGCTAACCCAGCGCTGTGCAGTTTCAGAGCGTCGGACTCTGTGTTTCGGAGCGTCGGATTATTGTCCGAGCGTCCGACGGTGCTAAACGAGCGAGAGCTGACACGTGGCTATTTCTGAGGGCGTCGGACTGTCCGGTTTAGTCCGACGGTGCGCGTTGGACTATCGTCCGATGAATTTCAACGCTCGGGGAGCTATCTGGAAGCGTCGGACTATCGCGATCGTTAGTCCGACGACCCTCTGCGATTCAGTCTGACGGTGGTTTTCGGCGGAGCGTCGGACCGGAGGTTTGGTCCGACGGCTTACCGTCCGACAGTCGTTTTGGAACGAGAAAATAGCCGTTGTGATCCAACATTCGACTTCAAACGGCAGAGGACACGTGGCGTCCATCCGAGGCGTCGGACCGGCGTTGTTAGTCCGACGGTCAGGCCGTCGGACAGTCCGACGGTACGCAGTTTTGTCCAAACGGCTAGTTCTTTGTGTGTGGCTTATAAATAATCACTTGGCCGGTTTGGGGAGCATCTCTTGGCACTCCTGAACATCATAACATACTTGTGAGCCTTCCCACTCCATTCTCACTCATCCTACTTGATTGTGTTCATCGTTTGGTGAGATTGGAGAGCATCAAGTGCATTGCATTGCTTGAGATCATCTAGAGGCATTTGGTAGTTGTCTTTCGCAGCGGTTTCTCTTATTACTCTTGGAGTTTGCCGACTCCTAGACGGCTTGGAGCTGCGAGGATCGTTGAGGGGAGTTGGTGATTGTCTCCGCCTCCGATCGGTGAAGTTGTGAGGGGTTCTTGAGCCTATCCCCACGGGAGATCGCAAAAGACTACTCTAGTGGATTGCTCGTAGCTTGTGGATCCCCATCTTGTGTTGGTTGTGCGGCACCCTTGAGAAGGGTTTGGCGTGTGATGCCAATTAGCGCGTGAACCTCCAAGTGGGTGTATCGCTACAACGAGGACTAGCTTGCCGGCAAGCAAGTGAACCTCGGTAAAAATCTTGTGTCATCTCTCTACCGAGGATTTCTATTGTATTGTGATTGATTATTCATTTGGTATTCTCTATTCTTCACCGGCGGTACAAAAATCACTCTCTACTCTTTACATTCTCGCACTTACTCTTGTGTAGCTTGTTAGCTTAGTGGCTCACCTAGGAGTAGAGTAGAAGTAGCAACTTAGCCTACTGTGTGTGAAATAGAGACTATAGTTTAGAACGGTTAGGTGACTTGCATCTTTTAGTAGGCTAGCGTAAGAATTCGCTTCGCCGCTTATTTGTCGAACCACTTTGTATTAAGTGTTATTTGTAGAATTTTTATAGGCTATTCACCCCCCTCTAGCCATTTAGGACCTTTCAAAGACACTTTCTAAAAATTTCTGTTTGCAATTAAAGGTCCAAAATTATCCATCATGTTGATACATTTTTTTGCAGGCTATTCCTAACAAGAATCAAATAGAAATGCCATATGACATGCTTAATGAAGAAGAAAGTAGGCATGCTGACAATAAATTTTGGCATTTCCCGGTAATGTTGACACTGCTTGAAGGCAGTGGTGATTTGCGGCAATCGTGTGAAGTACTTTAGGGTGGGTTTAACTATAGCCACAAAAAAACACCACTAGCTGTTTAACTGGTCTATAAAATAATTGTTTGAAACAAATATGCAGACGTGCAACAATAACAATTTATTAGTGTTGCTGGTCAAGATGTGCAGTAGCAGGGTGGGTTTTGGTTGGCAACTCTTGGATGTGTACATCTTTCAAGGTTCATGTAGTACTGTTATCATTCGAATGGTATTTAACTCTTGCATAGTTATTTTTAGTATGTGATTTCTGCATGGCTTTGTTTGTTTTGCATTCAGCAAGTTGAAGTTGCATTGCAGATTTTTGATAAGTTTTTGAGGTGCCATCTAGATATCTTGTGATGTGCTCGGAATTTATCTAAGCATGTTTGGAATTAGTGGCTTTGTTGCTGTTGTTTTTTTTCCATCATCGAGTATGCCTGAATGCCTGAATCCCCATATTTTACCTGATTGCCTGAATCCCCATGTATTAGGCATTAGCTGCTGAACTGTTTGTATATTAGCTGAACTGCATCTATCTATATTTGTATAGGCCACTACCTGAATCTATGTGAGTTACAGAATTACGATGGCAGTGTTGTTTAGATTTTTAGCTGATATGCTATTATGCTCATTGCCTGAATCTGTAATGCTAATGTGCTGATTTTTTAATGAACTGCTACTGTCTATTGAATATTGACAGGCTGTGTCAATCCTTGATGTAGGAACTAGGAACAGGAAGAAATTTTGCATCAACTCAAAGGCAGTAAGCCACTAAGGTATGTCTATTGGTTCTCTCTTTTTATATACATATTCGACAACTCTGCCTCTATTTATATAATTTATTCAGATATATATGATGTGTGCTAATTTGGCAAAACACCTAGATATTGTGAAGCACGAACTGTACTGTATGACCACACTAAAAAGTTACATTGGATCTGATTTAGATGCACACACCAGATGGAATAACTAAAGCATGGTGTACTGCTACTGCTGCTGTTGCCACCTTTCCTTCTCTTTTTACTGTGCAAATTCATTTTTCGAAGATGGGCATGGTGACAGTTCTGTGTATGCAATATTTATTAGTGCTTGCAGTTTTTTTTATTAGTGGAAGGGGAACTTTGAGCCACCAAGTTTAGCCTGTTAACCTAGCGCTATTTGATCCCTAGGAACTCCTCTGTTTGGCTGTTATCACAAATAATCCTTAAGTGCATAAATTAGTATGCTGTAATGACATTCTATGGACTGCTTGTGCGTGATAAAACTGTTTGTACAGGCAACTGGAAATGGATCCTCTCATGTTTCAGCAAACCTGGACCACAACAGTGATGGCATTGACTAGTGATGGTCGGAAGTATTTTTCGGAGCCAGCATACTTGTTCATGGTAGTATGATTTGGGCTAGCTGCAACCAACATGTTTGATGGGGGGGGGTGTGTGCAACAAAGACTCCATTGGCCATTTACTAAGCAGTAGCTCATGTTGCCTTTGATTTATGACTTAGGGAGATAGTATCTTCACACTGAGAGTTGTATGACTTATCTAGCAACAAGTTCTCTTCTGACTTGCAGTTGCTATTCATGTATGACTTAGGTTAGCACATGTTGCTAGACGTATGAATTTTTAGGGATGATGACATATGTATTGAGATATTTGAATATAACATTTATTGTCTTCTTATGGCTGAATGGCTGAGTTTGCTTATGTGAAAGGATCAGCTGTGAACTGAACGAACGCATTGAGATTAACTTGAGCTTTAATCTATATTAAAAATGTTTTGTTGACAGGAAGAAACTTCCCTGACGGTACCGTAACCAACAGGGAAGTCCGAACCTTCCCTGACGGTACACAGGTGACAGGGTATGTTTAAACCTTCTCTGACAGCAGAGCAACCGACAGGAAAGCTCATTCCTGGCGGGTAAGGAAAAAACGGCAAGGAAACTCAATCCTGACGGTAGAAACCGTCAGGGAATGGCGTCAGGAAAGGTGTACTTTCCGTGACATTTCTTTCCTGACGGCTTATCCCTGACGGGAACCGTCACGGAAAGTCTTTCCTGACGGTTTTTGTTACTTTCCCTGACTGTTTTGGCCGTCACAGAAAAAATTGCTGGGGTAGTGTGCTGATGTACATGTCATATCTATCGAGATTGAATTGTAGTGGGATTTTGGATTATAAGATATATAAATATAGATATAGATAACCCTCATTTATCATGGTAGTACTATAGCAGATCGTGAGGAATGAGGTGATAATATATCAACTCATTCCATTTTTTCCTCGAATATATAAAAGATTTGTGTATCTTTGTGTTAAGATTGAGAAATAGTAAAAGTTACAACGACACGCCATGAACATGGCATTAGGGGGTTAGTGTTATACAATCAGCTATGTCCACCCTAACAAAAAGAGACCATGCTCTATTACTCGCTAAACATACTACCTAACCAGCATAGTGATGGCTCTCTCTTTTTGAGTGTGGGAGGAAAACTGTTACTGACTGCCAGATTTCATTGGTGAATAATCTGCCTTGACGTCACGCAAGAGCAATAATCGGTTGGAATCTCCTTATTATTATCGAGCTAGCCAGATCGGAGATCACTTCGCACGAATTAACCGGCGCCGTAATCTGGACAGACATGAACTTTATGTGTGTTCCTGCTCTGCGATCATTTGCTAACGAGTAACACAAGAGCTCTCCACGTACTACAACTCCATTAACTGCTCTGCTTAAACAACGTGGCCATTTTGGCATTGCCTTTCGATGTCGAACAAACCCCTTTAGCAAAAAGCAGCACTTTCTACTCATGCGTCTCAAATTATAAGTCATTCTAACATTACATTATTAAAAAAAATTCAAAGCATTTCGAATTCAACCAAAATTTATATAACAAAATAGTAATAATTATGATATCAAATGAGTATCATTATATTCTTCACTAATTATATTTTCATATTGTACCTATTTGATGCAAAAACAAACTTTTAGTCTTGTTGACACTCAAATTTGTCTTTTTATATTTTTGGTAAAATTTGAGATACTTTCTCAAAAAGTTAGATTGACTTATGCTCCTATCTATATAAGAGTCATTCTCGTTTCCAAAAAGTCCGGAATCTTTAACTTTGATCAAATATATATAATAAACTATTAATAATAATTAGTTTCATTGATATATCTTTGAATATATTTTTATAATAAGCTTATTTAGAGATATAAATATTGCACGTATTTTCTATAAACCTAGTCAAAGTTTTTAAAAAGTTTGACTTGTTCGTATCTTATAGCGACTCCTTTTTAAATATCAAACTATCTTCAACGATAATACCTAAAATATAAAACCCATTCTATATTTGGGATATGCTACAATTAAATGCATCCAAATGAGAATTCTTTCTCTAAATAGATTTCAGGAAAGAGGATATTTAGTCTCTCATATAGGTAGTCTGTTAGATATTCGGAGATCCATTTTGGATTTGGTTCCACATGTAAGGGAATAGCGAGTTTCTACCGGCGATCGCCAAAGGTGACGCAACAGATCTACAGTGACATATATACTAGGCGAGTAGAATAGTGATACGTACGCACATACCGTTGGTCTAGCTCTAGCTCCTCTCCTCATCCTCTGCATGCATATGCCTTTCTACCTTCTCCTGCGCCATATACATTATCATAGTCTTTTTATTCTCGTTCATGCACGCACGATGGCTATGGCTTCATTAGGCCGCGCGCGATCCATGTCAGTTTCCACTGGTGGCATCTGCATCGCATTTCTATTCGCCGGAGCAATGGCGGCAAAGCCTAGCTCTTCGACTCTTCGATGATGGTGCGTGTGACCGCGCCATGGCCCCTACGCGTACGTGGCTCCTCGACGCGATCGTCGTCTTATATATGCTCTCAACTACCATGCAAATGCAACCCCTCTCCCGCTCCAATCCAATCCAATGCATGCGTCACGTCCGGTCCGGCGGCCACCAACGTCGCCGGCCATTGGCAGCTTTTGCTTCTGCGCGTGCGTCATGGCTCGTATGGGCAGCATCGATCGCCTCTCGACTCTCCAAGGCGGCGAGCAGCCGGAGCCGGACGCGGCGGGCAGCAGCGAGGTGGCGCGCCGCCGGTTACGAGGCTCTTCAAACTGACGATGTCTGGATGTAGCCAGGAGTCAAGCGCACCTGCTGTTTTCAAGTCGATCGCTAGCACTAGCAGCCAAATATGAAATATATGGTGGAAAACCCCACGCACAAAAATGCTGTGCGTACGGAGTACCATGTTTTATGAGACGAGGAAATGAAAAGGGCATCAGGGCATGCAAGCATGACTGGGTGGCCGGCCTGGTACAAGAATGGAGCTTGGACACCACTAGTTTAGTTAACGGCAGAAATACAACGACGACTGGATTGTGTTGTGCTTGCTATCTTCTTCAGTAAGTAGTAGATTACAACGGATATGTACTTTGGGAAGAATTGGCAAAGCGTGTAAAAAGGTGGAACGGAAAGAGATGCATGGATATGACTGTAACCTCCACAACAGATCAGATACATACTACCGTACATCTGTACGCGTAGAATCCACTTTCGTAGGCGCAGCCTCGCAAGTGCTTTCTGGCGAAAGTTGTTGTTACCAGGAGATAAATAAATGGAATATATACAGCCAGAGGCAGGTACAACGACAGGACCACGTAGATGCTAATCGGGTAGGAAAGGTAGCCTCGTGATGCCATTCTGGGTATGATCCAAGTCACCCGAGCTCTCTGAATCGGCGAGCCCCGCTGGGGTTTCTTCTTTCTGGATAGCTTCAGCCTCTTTTGGCGCGAAGTGCGGAAGGATCCTCACGTATGCGTTAGGCTCCTGGCCTATGACCTCCCACTTGAGGCTGAAGCTTTCGACGAGCTCCACTTGGGATGAGATGATGCTTGATGGCCTCGGCAGTAGCCGCATGCTCTCGCCTTTTGGGATCACCACCTGCTCCATTGCCAGCCTTGCCTCCTGAACATGGGGAAACAGCCATTGGATACTTTGTTCAGGACGAGTAACCATGCTACGGTGAAGGCGGTCAGGAATTCGCCACACACACACACACCAAAAAAAAGATGAATAGATGTGCAGGGATGATAGCGTACCTCCAGAGCATCAATTTCCTCGGATGATCTTGCTTCTGCTTCCTTGTCATCGTAATCAATCAGCTCATCCATGTGATCGTCAACAAGAGCACGGAGTGCCCGAGTGATCTGAGACAGGGAGTTTGTCTGCGACAAACAGAGAACCAATACAACGAATATGAATTCCTGGAACTCAAATATTTAACAGTGCCCTGTAAATGGAAAAGTGTGCAGGCAAACCTTCACGAAGAAAACCGGTATATCTTGAGATTTCACCACAGCCTGAATCTGAGAATTCTTCTTGAGCTTCGAGTGTAACGCGATCACTGCATCAGCTTCACTGATATTATAAGTTAAAGTAACAATGTCCTCCAACTCCAGCTGTTGAATGGCTTGCAAGGCAGTCGACTCGGAGATCTAGAACAGCCTATCAAATAAGTTACAAACTAAGTTCTGAAAATTTAACATAAGAACTTTAGAACAAAACTCAGCGACCAAATGCTATAGCCACTGTTGTTGCAGTGACAGGAGTGGCCGAGTGGGTATCCAAACAAGCAAAAGGTATACAGATACAGTAAGTTACTGAATTAGGTATTTGCAATTCTGTGTACCCAAAAAGGAATCACAAAGTTTAAATGTAGGCATGCAGATTATAGTAAGTTACAGGACAACTTGGCTTCCCACACCACTCCCAAACACCAGCCTTCAGATACACTCTCCACAAAAAGATCATCAGGGTTAAGCAATGATTCAATTTCATAAAGACTTTATCTTGGGTTACCAGCTCTGGTGGGGGCCGATCGAAGTGATTGCTTTCAGTATTTGGTTGATAGAGTCCGAGGGAAAACGAAGGGATGGAAAGAAAAGTTGCTAAGCATGGGAGGAAAAGAAGTCCTTATAAAATCTATTGCTCAAGCCGTACCTGTTTTTGCGATGATGGTGTTCAAAATCCCAAAAAATATTTGCAAAGGGATAACAGACGCCATATCCCAATTTTGGTGGGGCGATGACGATGATCACAAGAGGATGCATTGGAAAGCTTGGTGGAAACTTTGTATCCCAAAGAACAGAGGAGGCATGGGATTCAGAGATATTGAAGCGTTCAACAAGGCACTCTTGGCAAAACAAGTGTGGAGATTGTTGGTAGAACCAAATTCTTTATGTGCAGGAGCACTAAGAGCCAAGTATTATCCAGATGGAAGACTCCTGAAAGCTAGAATGAAAAGTGGGAGTTCATATACATGGCAAAGCATTTTAGCTGGCCTAGAATGTTTCAAAAAGGGATATATTTGGAGAGTGGGGGATGGAACACAGATAAACATATGGGAAGATCACTGGATTCCATCTAGTCACAATATGAAAATTCAAACCCCACGGGCAAATAATCTGGTCACCATGGTGGATGAGCTTATCAATCCAGTAACAGGTTCGTGGGATGAAAAGTTGCTGAGGTCTTTGTTTTGGGATATAGATGTGATCAGGATCCTGCAGATTCCTCTTCGCCAAGGAAGAGAAGATGTTGTGGCGTGGCACTTTAATAAAAACGGCTACTTTTCAGTTGGATCAGCTTATCATCGACAATGGCTTCATAAGTTTGGATCAACTGCAGATAACCAACCTGGAGGAGTGGGTGATGAACAGGTCTGGACAAAGCTCTGGAATTTAGAAGTACCTGCAAAAATAAAGATCTTTGGCTGGAGAGTTTTGCATGGTTTGATACCTTGCCGTGGAATTCTGGCTAATCGACACATTGAGAATAACAGTAGCTGTCCTGCTTGTCATGAAAGCTGTGAAGACATCAGGCATACCCTGTTTACATGCCATAGAGCAAAGGAGATCTGGCGTATCCTTGGTGTTTCAGAAGAAATAGCTGCAGCTGCTTCGCTCTATCGATCAGGTTCAGAGTTAGTGGCTGAGATGATTGTTGCACCAAAGAAAGTTTATGGGCTAAACCAGGTGGGGCTAGCCAAGCTGATCTTAACGGGTGGATGGTACATCTGGTGGGAACGCCGCAAATTTGTGCATGGTGAGTCTGTCCAAAATCCGACAAGATCAAGTCTGGCAATAGCGACTCTTACTGCAAATTATCAGAGAGCAGCGAAGAAGCCGAGTAAGAAAATAGAGGGATGGAAGAAGCCTCCAGAAGGAAAATTATTGATGAATGTCGATGCGAGTTACAAGGCTGAATCGAGTACAGGTAGCACTGGAGCTGTTATAAGAGATTCAACTGGAGCTTTTATTGGCGCCAGGGTATGCTATTTTGAAAGCATGGCCGATGCAGCAACGGCAGAGGCAGTGGCACTCAAGGAAGGACTAGTGCTGGCTCAATCGCTGGGGTGCACCCGGATCATGATTGAATCGGACTGTCTGGAGGTGGTCGAAACAATGAAAAATGATGGCATCTCGGCGACAGTAAGTGCCCCATTCTATGATGAGTGCTACTCGTTGTGGCAAGGCTTTGATTCTATTTGCATTGATCATTGTAATCGAGAAGCAAACTGCGTAGCACATGAGTTAGCTAGAATAGCAGTGCAAAGCAAATTATCTTGTAATTGGGTCGATGAACCCCCTAGTTTTATCCTAGGAGCTTTGGCAAACGATGTAACTATTTTCCAAGATCAATAAAGTGCGCCAAATGGCTTTCCTCAAAAAAAAAAAAAAAAGAAGACTTACGGGCAACTGACCAGTTCAGCATCCTTTTCAATGGAACATACCTACCTTACCCTAATAGTGCTACTATACACATGACAAATAGCAAAGGAGGGAAGGGGTAGCACTTTTAAGTAACTGGTCAGATAAGCATACTTTTGAGTGCTAGATGCCTAGATACCTACCGTACCTTAATAGTTCTGTTTTACATAACCAACATACCTACCATACCCTAATAGTTCATATCAAATAATGCAACTATAGTAAGGGGGAAGGGGTAGCACTTTTGAGTGCCTAGAAGTAACTGATCAAGTAAACATACTTTTGAGTGCTAGATACCTACCGTAACTTAATAGTTCTGTTTTACATAACCAACATACCTACCATACCCTAATAGTTCATATCAAATAATGCAACTATAGTAAGGGGGAAGGGGTAGCACTTAGCCACACTCTGTATACAAAACCATTCTGCAAAGAAACTACATAATGATGTAAAGGGGCTCACTGCTCAGAAAACTAGGGCATCAACGAATAAGCTACTGAAGACTGTTAGAAATGAGCAATTTGTATTATCATGCCCAAAAGGGGCAAAGAAATGGTGATGTACAAAGTACAGATAGCACCCTACACTAGTGAGCAATTACAAGAGTGTATATACATCTAACACCCCCCTTCAAACTCATGGTGGGTCAACAACACTGAGTTTGGAAAGAAAGAAACTATGCTGCGCCCTGGTCTGAGCCTTCGTGAAGAAATCCGCCAATTGAAACTCTGAGGGCACATAGTAAAGAACCACCACCTCATCATGTACTTGCGATCGCATGTAGAAAGCATCAACACCAATGTGCTTGGTAAGTTCATGCTTGACAGGATCACGAGCAATGCTGATCGCACCAGTGTTGTCAGAGGATAGAGGAGTCGGTGTGGAAGTCGTGACACCAAAATCCTCAAGTAGCCACCTAAGCCATGTGACCTCAGCTGTCACAGTCGCCATAGCCCGCAACTCAGCCTCAGCACTGGACCGGGAAACTGCCGTCTGCTTCTTGGTTTTCCATGCAATCAAGGATGACCCAAGAAAGACACAATAAGCTGAAAGGGAACGGCGATCAGAATGATCACTAGCCCATGTCGCATCAGAGTACGCCTGAAGCTGAAGAGAACTAGAGCGAGGGAAGAACAAGCGGTGTGAAATGGTGCCACGAAGATATCGAAGAACACGAAGAAGATGAGCATAATGGAGCTGTGTGGGAGCAGAAACAAATTGACTCAGAATGTGAACAGCATGACAAATGTCAGGACGAGTAATCCCAAGGTAAACAAGGCTCCCAACAAGGTGACGATAACAAGTGGGATCAACAAGGGGAGCACCATCAGTAGAACGCAGGTGAACACCTAGCTCCATAGGTGTATCAACAGTGCGCTGATCGGTGAGAGCAGCACGAGAGAGAATATCCTGAATGTACTTCTCCTGGGAGAGGTAGATGCCATCAGGCACAGAAGAGACCTCGAGACCAAGGAAGTAACGAAGAGGACCCAAATCAGACATCAAGAATGTGTCACTAAGACGCTTCTTCACAAAGTCAATGAACTGAGAATCATCACCAGTAATGATCATGTCATCGACATAGAGAAGAAGAAGCGTGCGACCACGAGGGGAAATGTGGACAAAGAGAGCGGGATCGTGGTCACTGGGCCTAAAACCAGCATCAATGACAACGGAGAAGTGCTCAAACCAGGTCCGAGGAGCCTGCTTGAGGCCGTAGAGAGAGCGACGCAGCCGGCAAACCATGCCATCCGGAATAGAGTATCCTGGAGGTGGCTGCATGTAGACCTCCTCACACAGCTCGCCATTGAGAAAGGCATTCTTGACATCAAGCTGGGAGATGGACCACTGTCGGACAGAAGCAACAGCGAGAAGAGTCCGGACTGTGGTCATGTGAGCAACGGGAGCAAAGGTCTCATCATAATCACGACCTTGCTCCTGCTGAAAACCATGGGCCACAAGACGAGCCTTGTAGCGCTCAATGGAGCCATCAGAGCGAGTCTTTATCTTGTAGACCCACTTGCAAGTAATAGGAGTCACCTGAGGCGGCAAAGGGACAAGGTCCCATGTACCAGTGCGCTCCAAGGCGGCAATCTCCTCGGCCATGGCGAGCTGCCAGTCAGGGTGGACAGCAGCCTCTCGGTACGTGGCTGGCTCAACCAGCGCAGCAGCAGTGAAGCCATAGCGATCTGGAGGATGGAGAGTACTACGGTCACGAAGAGCATACCGAGAGGACGGCTCTGGAGGAGATCCAAGAAGCGAGGGAGAAGGTGGTGGAGAGGAAGGAGGAGGTCGTTGGCGGCGACTGTAAACGTGAGTGACCTCACGAGGAGGTACACCCCCCCCCCCAGGAGAAGGCCCAAGAAGCGACAGAGAAGACGCATGAGTGGGTGCATGTGTGGGTGCTGGAGTGAGGATGGGAGGGAGCTCGTGAGAGGTCACTTCCAATGAGGGTGTAGGAACAACAGGGGGAATGGAAAGTGGAGTGGAGGTAGGAAGAGACGAAGAAGGCAAGGAAGAGTGTGAGTGAGACAGCGGAAGACGCACGTCAGGAAGAGTCAAGAAGGAGATAGACTCAACATCAGTGGAAGAAGAACCAGAGGAGGAGCGAGGGTAGTAAGGACGGGATTCATCAAAGGTGACATCCCGAGATATCCTCATCCGACGAGCAACAGGATCATAGCAGCGATAACCCTTATGCTCGGTACTGTACCCAAGGAAGACACTCAACTGACTGAGCAGTCAGCTTGGTGCGTTCGCGAGGAGGGAGAAGAACAAAGCAGACACAGCCAAAACATCGGAGGTGACTGTAGCGAGGAGGACGACCAAAAAGGCGCTCGTAGGGAGTACACCCCTGAAGAACGGTGGAAGGCTGCCGGTTAATAAGAAAGACAGCCGTGGAGACAGCCTCAGCCCAGAAGTGAGGTGGAAGCTGAGAGGAAAGCAAGAGAGCACGAGAAGTCTCAAGAATGTGACGATGCTTACGCTCGGCCACACCATTCTAAGCATGAGCACCAGGGCAAGAGAACTGAGCAAGTGTACCCTGATCAATAAGAAAACGGCGATGCGCATCAGAAATGTACTCTCCAGCAGAATCAGCACGAAAAGCACGAATGCGTGAATCAAACTGAGTGCGAATCATAGTAGCAAACTGCTGGTAGATAGACAGAAACTGACCACGAGAGGACATAAGATATATCCAAGTAAACCTCGAATAATCATCAGTGAATATTACATAATAGGAGTGACCCCCTTTTGAAACAAAAGGAGCAGGTCCCCAGACATCAGAGTGAATAAGATCAAAGGGACGCTGCGACACAGAATCACTGGAAGGGTAAGGGAGCTGTAGCTGTTTGCCAAGCTTACAACCCGTACAATGAAGAGCAGCGTCACCAGAAACAGGACCTAAAACACCACTACCAACAAGAGTGGAATGTCTCGAGCCGGAGAGATGTCCGAGACGACGATGCCACTGAGCAAAAGTAGTATTAGTGGAAGCAGCGGAAGCAGAAGCTGGAGAACTGGAGGACTGACTGGTCAGAGTGGGCGAAGGAAGACGCAGCCAGTCAAGCTCCCATAGGCGCTGAGAGTCATTACGCCTGGGCCCAGTCCCCACCAGAAACCCCATACGAAGATCCTGAACACAACAAGAGTTAGACTCAAGAATGATACGACAGCCATGATCAGTAATTTGGCCGGCGGACATTAATTGCATAGTGAACTGAGGGACATGAGAGACAGTAGGAAATGAAAAGAGGACGTTGAGAGAACACCCCGACCAATAACAGGAAGAGAGGTGCCATCAGCTGTCTGAACAATAGGAGGAGGATCAACAGAATACAGAGATGACAAGTGACTAGAATCCGGAGTCATATGGAAGGATGCACCGGAATCAACAAACCACTTGGATGATATACTTGAGGGAGGAGGTGGTGGTGGTGGAGTACCAGAAGCCCGAGCAGTAGTACCAGAAGCCCGCGCAGTAGTACCAGTGGGCGAGGAAGCAACAGCATTGAGACGGCGGAACAACGTGAGGACCTCCTGCTCCAAGACAGTGACTGAGCGTGCTGCACTGGACTCCCCACGGCGAGTCTTCTTGTCGCGCTGCTTCTTCCGACAGAACTCCTCGGTGTGTCGAAACTTGCCACAGTAGCCACACTGAAGCTCGGTGGACGGTGGCAGTGGTGTCTGTGGAGGAGCGGTGGGCAGAAGGAGAGCTCGAGGAGCGGTGGGAAGAAGGGGAGCTCGGGCAGCCAAAACAGAGGGCTGCGGAGCCAGGGGCTGCGAAGCCCTACTTATGCCCCCCGCCCGAAGACGAGTCTCCTCAGCACGTAGCTCCGGCAGTGCCTCATCGAGAGACGGGCGAGGTCGGCGGGTCAGGAGCTGGGACCTGACAACCTCAAACTCAGGACGGAGATGGGAGAAGAACTCGTGAAGGCGCAGAGTGTCCCGCTGGCCCCGGTGACGATCACAGCACTGACAAGTACCACCAGCACAGTACTCTGCACCCAAGATGTCCAGACGATGCCAGACGGCGGACATTTTGCGATGGAACTCCTCCACAGTAGAGTCGTGCTGACGGAGCGACTGGGCCTCCTCCACCACCGCGAGATACAACGCCTCGTTACGAATCTCATAACTGCGGCGGAGGTGAGCCCACATCGAGTGAGCCGTGGAGAGACCACGAAGGGACAGAGAGATGTCAAACTCCATACTAGCGAGCAAAATAGCCTTGGCACATGCCTCCTCACGCAGCCAGGTAGCCTGTATATCAAGAGCTGACTGGTAGGCCTCCATCTGAGACTCAAACGCCTCAAGGAGAGGCTTCTTGACCGCGTCATCTACATCAGGCGCAAAGGTGGGCGGAGTGGGAAGAGGTGGGGTGGGCGGACAAGGTCGCTCACCCGTGAGATAGCACCACAGCTGCTGCCCGCCCATGTGTACCTCCATGTGAAAAGCAAACTCGCCCCAATTTGTGCCATTGAAGATGACAGGGCAGCGAGGATTAGAAATGGCACCTGGCTTTCCAAGCGACGCCATGAGAGTTTTTTTTTTTTTTTTTGAAGCGAGAGCAGAGCGGAAGCAGAGAGGAATCACAGAGCAGAGCAGAGCAGACTGAAGGGAGGGAGGGAGAGCAGAGGAGCGCCTCGGCAGAGGGGGAAGGCACGAGACGCAGGCAGCCGCGTGGGGCAGCGCGTGCGGTCGCGCGGAGAGGCGCGGGCGACCGCGGCGCCGCGAGGCAGAGAGGGAAGGCGCGAGGCGCAGGCAGCCGCGTGGGGCAGCGCGTGCGGTCGTGCGGGGAGGCACGAGCGGCTGCGGCGGCGCGAGGCGGCGCGCGCGAGACAGCGCGGGCGGCCGCGGCGACGCGAGACGGAGCGAGGCGCGCGCGAGGCGGCGCGCGACTGGAGATGGCTTCGCCGGCCGGCGGTGGCGGCTCACCGGCGGCTCACCGGTGGCACGCCGGCGACGGCGGGACGGTGAACCCTAAACCTAGGCTCTGATACCATGTTAGAAATGAGCAACTTGTATTATCATGCCCAAAAGGGGCAGAGAAATGGTGATGTACAAAGTACAGATAGCACCCTACACTAGTGAGCAATTACAAGAGTGTATATACATCTAACAAAGACATCCGTACCCCATATGCATATAGATTCAAGCTTGAATCAGCTCCATCTGACCTCGCTATATGCCCTTCAGCAGAGTCAAGATTAAATGCAGAATCCAAGCTTCTTCTGGCATTCCTTAGAGGGTCACCATCAAATTCAGTTGCATCATAAATACCAAGATGTGATTGTTCCTTTTGCGCAGAAACTTCCTGCATCAATCCCTTTGAACCCAACTTCCGTATTTCAACATTAGGAAGCTTGCCTGCACCAAGAAAAGTGCAAAACAAATCATTGTGACATCAGATCTACACATTTCCATGCTCAATATCATGAAGAATATCATCAAATTTAACATGATAATGCAGCTAAGTAATAGAGACATCGGTGAGAACCTGCGAGTAGAGCATCTACCGTGGCTTCCAGACTACGATGGATACGTATTTCTTTTTTGGAGACGATCTCTGCAGCGCATGTAAATGTTGATGGGCCCTTGCGCTCTAGGATAGTTTTTTGAACTCCTCTCCGGTTAGCTTCCTCATCACCAAGTGTGACACTCTTTCAGATAAGAAAGGGCATTGTTAGAAATCTCTGTTTTTTTTGACAAAAATGTAACCACAGAGATTTAGAGATAAACAAGAAAACTGCACATAACGTGCTTCTGAGCTTTCTGAGAAGAAAGCTAAGGCTTCTGCTGTAACAATTAGTTGCTAGGTTGCACTCAACCATTTAGCATTTTTTTTTTTCTATCTATGAAGTATTCATTTGGGAAGACACAGTATAGATAACTCAGTGCTTGGCTTATGCCATTTATCAACAGCGAGTGCACAAGGCATACAACTAAATTTGTGAATCAATTCAATTTTCTCTCAATGTGTTTTACTTACTCCATTTCTAGTATTCAGCAACTATTTCCGAAAACTTCCTTATCATCAAGAAAGCAGTGATATGCCTATTAATAACATTCTTGCCATGTGTTCATCTCTTATATTAGATCATGGAATTGTTACAACCAATGCTTGATTGAGTAACTTGATGCGCTGCATTTCAAGCAGCAAGAGGCAGGAAACAGCAGACCTATATCTCTGAATGGATTTTTGAAAAATTTCCAAGTCAATGAACTTATAGAGGTAGACTATGTTATTATTCATCGCTTCAACATAGTAGAACTGTTAATTTTTACTGTGGTATGCCAAGACAATATTTTGGGAACAGGAAATTGGATGATGCAGAAGGTCCTTACCTGTATTCCTCCCACAAGCATCTCTAGTGATGGGTTCATGATCAGATTCTCTATCGTTACCCCATGGGCGGTTGCAACAAGCTGTATGCCCCTCTGTGCAATGGTGCTTGCAGCCATGGCCTCTAGTTTAGTTCCAATTTCATCAATAACAATTGCCTGAGGCATATGGTTTTCCACAGCTTCTATTAGAACCTGATTGATATTGAATAAACGAATTAGCGCACATAGTAAGTATTTAACTAAAAAGCAAGCCAGTGTCTAATGCACAAATAAATTGGTCCAGGCGACCTTCTTAAACCATAAACGTGATGTGCCATACATTGACAAATATTGCCAGGTACTATAAAACCCATTTTGCATGAGGGGTGGGTGTGGGTGACAGACTTTTTAATTGCGGAATGAGCGAGTGTTCCGGGGATGTTCGAGGCAGGTTGCACAGTCATCTTTGAAATCTTGCAGGTTGGAAGCGAATGGATTGTGGCTGGCCATAGCGAGCTGTCGGCGCTCTTGAGCTTGAGCAGCACTTAGGTAGTCTTGTAGAGTCGCAAAGCGGGTGTCAAAAATGTAATCTCTAGAAATTATCTCAGTTCGGTTCACTTGCAGCTGAGGCAGCATGGACAGCGCTCCTCGCGCTCACGCCGTTGCTTGCTTTGTAACCCTCTGAACTTTCTTCTTAACGAAACACATGTTAACAAACACGTTCTCGGAAAAACAAACTGACTTTTTAATTATTACAATACAGAATGTATAACTTACTTGACTGGAAGCACAGTTAAGAAGAATACCAATTTATAGGCCTACAGTACTATTCATACTCCATATATAGGACAGAGCAGCTTATTTCAGGTACAGGTAACAGACCTTATGCTGCATGTCTTGATTAGGCACTTGCAACCTGCGTGCATTGCCTATTCCTGGGTGAGGAATATCACCATCCCCACCAATCTCATTAGATGTGTCGACAATCATCACCCGCTTCTTATAGTCATCAGCTAACATACGGGCAATCTCTCTGCATGACAAGACAAACGACTGAACGACATGATGCTAAAATAGGCAGATACTGGTAGTCTGGTACTCTGTCACATAAAACATCTCATTCTCATATATAGCTGATGTGTATAATTCCTCAACCACAACTACTCAATCAACATCGAAATCCAGTTTGGCGGCCCAGTCGTACCTTATGACAGTAGTCTTCCCCACCCCAGGTGGGCCAATGAGGAGCAATGAGCCACCATCCTTAACCAAATCCTGAAGCAAGTTAGCGCTCCCGGGCACCGCGCGCCCAACGCGGCAGGTGAGGCCCACAATGATGCCCTTCCTGTTCCGAATGGCGCTGATCCGGTGCAGAGTCCGGCTGATTCCAGCACGATTATCCGCTCCAAAGTCCCCAACCTAGCAGAAGCCACATCTACCACTCTAATCAAGCAAGCTAACTCGACATTACGCTTAACATACTAAGCGCGGTGGTTCGGGCTGGACCTGGGAGGTGGCGTGGCGGAGGTCGTCGAAGGAGATGGGGCGGTGGGAGAGGACGAAGTCTCCGGACGGGAAGCGCGCGAGCGGGGGCCGGCCGAGGTCCATGACCACCTCCACGAGCGCCGGGAGTTCCGGGTGGGTCTCCACTCGCCGACTGAGCTCCCTAGGGAGCAGCTCCAGGAGCCGCCGTAGCTCCTCCTCGGACCCGTCCGGCCACGCGAATCCCTCGCCCTCGCCCTCACCCCGCGCGGCGCAGAGGGGGCGCGGGCGCCCACCGCGGCGTTGGGCGAGGGGCCGCACCGCGAGAGGGTGGGACGCGACGGAGGGCGAGCGGGAGACATGGCGGCGGGAAGGAGAGATACGGTGGGGCGAGATGAGGGAGAGGCGGAGGCGGAGGTGGAGCGGCGGCGGGGGCGGCATCGGCCGTCGGCGTGGGGCGCGGCCGGAGCGGACGAGTGGAGGGAAAGCGTTTGCGATGGGGAGCGGTTGTTTCAGGTTTGCTACATCCTTGCTCTTTGATCGCGACCGGATTGGGTGACTGGACGGATCAGATCACGCAACGGCAAACAGTGCAATGCCAGACTATTGGTTGACTTGATGATTGCGTACAGCATTACAATGGTCATATTTAGTTGCCAGTTTATTTAAGCTACGTCTAGTTCCTGAAAAGTGTGGTAAAAATTACTTTGGCACATAGAGAATGTTTTCCAATAAATATTTAATCATGTCCTAAGTAGATTCAATAGATTCATCTCGAGAAAAACAAATAAACTGTGCAAACATACAACAACTGCTACTACATTTAATGCTCCATACATACATTCAAATATTCGATGTAACGAAGAATCTGAAAAAATTTTTGTGACTAAAGAGGACCTTAACTGCTGCTGCATTTACTCTCTCTCACTTGAGCTTCTAGGAAAGTTTGCATGGACTCGCACGGGCTAGGGCGCTAGGTCCAAGAGAAATGGTACTGATTTATATTTCTCGAGAGTCAGGCTCCACGATGCATTATGCATTTTAGGAAAACGTGTCTAGCCCGCACGGGCTAGGTCCAAGAGAAACGGTACTGATTTGTGTTTCTCAAGAATGAGGCTTCACGAGACATTATGCATGTAAATGGACTGACTCTGACAGCTATGCATTGAACCAAATGCAAGAATCCTATACGCAGAGAGGCAGGTCGAGCCACATACAGGAACCGAACGCACCCCAAAAAAGGGATTGCAAACTATGGGATGAATTGATTATTTATTTTGTTTTGTTTAAGTCAGGTATAAATGAGAACGAGTTAAATATTTCTCTAATGGCCTCAATCTTTTGAAAATAACGGATGGATTTGTTTGCGTCTGACGATATCAGGTATTATGTTGCCACGCTAAGCTTACAAGAGTGAAGATTTGTCTGCTAGAATTATGAAAATTGCCACGGTGGTGTTTTTCGATGGCTTAGACCGTTCACTGAGGACAATGCCCGCTTAGAGACGTGTGTCTCTACACTGCGAACCCTTTAATATTCTTGCAAAGGATGACGGACGATGACAAATTTGAGTAGTGAAACTCGACGGTGCCTTGGCTCAATTGACTTGCGCCAATGGTATGCAGCATGAGGAAGGCACGGCAGGGTGAATGTCGCAGTAGGGAGGGAGATATGGGACAACGCTGGCATCTGACAATGGCGATGATGTGGGGTAGAAGATTAAGAGCAGAGGATTTGGTGATTGCGGCTTGCGCAAGATAGATGAGTGGGAGAAAATGGGAGGCATGAGAAGTTGTGGATGGTGTGATGAGTGGATGGAAGGAAACTAATTAGTGGCACTAGTCCATCAACCCATGCTCTCGTACGGGTTAAAATTTTTTAAGACATATATTGCGAATGTAATACATCTAAGTAATAAATAATTTTTTATATAAATTGAAAGTTTTAATCTTTGTTTGTTTTTAGACATAATAGATATTTTATATAGTCTAATCCAATTCACAGAAACTTATGAAGTCATGAATCTCAATTTATTTTTTTAAATTTTATTCTTTGTTCGTTACTATAGTTTTTTTTGCCATCGAACTGAAATTTTTGAGATTATTATATTTTTTATTAACTCTACCTTTTGCTTGTTGACAATAAAGTTTTTGTCTTATAGTATGTTCTTAAATACTACAATAGTAAAAGCAATCATTTAAAACATGCACCATAATATTTAAGATAGGTCATAGAGCTTGAAGTGACATCTCAGAGGAGGTTGCAGTGCTAAGCTAAAGAGAATTTTAATACTTATAATGATCGAGTTTAATCTTAAAGCTTTGGGAAAATATAGCTACTAATGAACTCTAATAATTCATGTCAAATATTTAATTTTTTCTCTACATGTTATTTTAATATTTTTAATAAAAGATGCGTGTAATTTTAGACGTAGGTTTTAGAGGATATTTATTTCTAAGATAAAAAGATAAATATTAGATTAATAAATTATCTTTCACAATAAAAGTACATAGATAAATAGATCTAAATTTATATGTACTTCAGATCGTGTTTCTTAATGGCATACATGGTAGTTTCAATATAGAGTCATATGATGTCTTATGTTGTTTTATGTAATAGCAGAGGTGCTTAATTATTTCAAGAATGGATCTAATAAATATTATTAACACTTGTAATTAGACTATACCAAATTTATAGTTAAATATTTCTGATTCTTTTTGAATTGCTAGGATTTATCGTTTTTTCTATTATATCTCGTGAGGATTAACATGTCTCATAAGGATTAACATGGATGGTCTATTATTAATATTCTCGCTTGAGCCAGGTTCTGCTTATTTTCCGCCACAAAATAATATTTTTCTCTCACACTAATTTAGCAGTACAATTCAATCAGCCGTTCAGTTTTTTTTATCTTTTTCTATGACTTCAGAAATCATAGTTTAGCATTTCATCGACATTCAATTAAATTGTGCAATTTTTTCACATGTTAGGTATTCAAAAAGTATTTTTTGTTAAATAGTTTAAGTCCTAGTTGGATTGTTCCTCCAAATATTAATTAAGTTACATCAGATTGTACCTTAGCGCCGAATTTGTTGAATTTGCTATATCACATACCTATATGTGTCTAGTATTGTTTTATATATCATAGAGTGCACAAAATTTAATCTTCAGTACTAATATGACATAATGTTTTAATTAAAATATTTAAACTTATTTAGAATAGCAATTTATCAATTTCATGGTTGCAAAAGTTTGTGATTTAGAATATGTACTGGAACTTCATGAATATCGATTTATTTTTGTAGTAGCACACAATACTATTTATATTATAGGTAAATTTAATATTTTTTATAATAACAGAGGCAGATACAAATATAAAGCTAATACTTTATATTCTTTCATGACAACATATATATGTAGGTTGAATTTAAAAATAGTTATGATTTATTTTAAATTATCTTTCATGATGATAGATCTGAGTAATCCAGATACAAAATTACTCAGTTATATTTTAAGTTATCTCTTATAATGATATACGTGGGTAACTTAGATACAAATATATTTCAAATTGTCTTTTATAATGATATACATATGAGTAATCTACAAAATTGGTTGGTTATATTTTAAATTATCTCTCGAAATGACCGATGTGGGTAATATAGATACAAAGTTAAATGGTTAAGAGTGTTATTTTGAATTATGTTTTATAATGACAGATGTGGCTAATTTATATATAAACTTAGGGGGTTATTGTGAATTATCTTTCATAATGGCAAAGGTGGGTAATTTATTTGCAAAATTAGGGGATTACTTTATATATTTTTCATAATGACAGAGGTGGGTAATTTTTTATTCAAATAATAATAGATCCAATGGTTGTTATTGATGATGATGATTAGAGTGTACCAAATTAAAGGCTAGATGTTTCTGATTATTGTGAGAATTTTTAGGATTTATCTTTTTTCTTAGCGCATCTTGTGAGAATTAACGTGGTGCCTCTATTAAGGCCTCTAATTAATAATAATAAGATAAGATTGAGTTGAGTTGGTCAAAGATATTATTTGAATGGGAATTAAATAGAAAAATTCAATAGTTAAATGGTTGAAATATTTTTTGGAAATAAAGTTTTGAGTACGAGTTCTGAAACGATTGAAATATTTTTTTTTTTTCCATTTTCTTCGACAGTGTAAAGAACGAGGGGACAGAGAACAGATGAAGTGTTGGAGACGAACTTCTTGAGATTCGAGATCCGCCAGTGCTGTTGGCCTACTGGCGTATGTGCATCCACAGTCGCTTCTCCCTTGTGGTCTTGTGAAACCGCAAAACATTCCACCAACCCCTTTGGCCACCTCTTGCCAATCTGCCGTGCCTCCTTGTTGTCGTCTTCATTGCCGCGGGCCACACGGCCGAACCATACAGCACTCACTGCCCGTCTGCCGCTGCACTGACGCAGTCGCTCTCCAGCTCGAACGGCAGCTCACGCGCACTCCTCTCCTCTCCTCCCCATGGAGCCGCAGCAGCAGCTGCGACTGCGAGTCCTGGACACCGTGCGCCTGTCGCCGTCGCCGCCACCCACCCCGACCCCAGCGCACCACGCGCCGCTCCCGCTCTCCGGCCTCGACGCCGACCGCAACGTGCTCGACGTCACCTTCCGGACGCTCCGCTTCTTCCCACCTCCCCCGCCGTCCATCGACCCGCACGCGGTCCTTCCTCCCGCGTTCGAGGCCGCGCTCGGCCTCTTCCCGGCTCTCGCGGGCTGCCTCCGCCGCGACGACCACGTCGACGTGGTCGGCGCTGGCGCTGGCGCCGTTGCGCCCATCGTCCTCGCGGAGTCCGGCCTGTCGGCAGCCGACGTCGACACGGACTGCCCCGGCTCGGCGCTGCTCGAGCTCCTCGCGCCGCCGGGGGACGGTGACGGCGACGCCGACCGCGACGCGGATACCCCGGCGCTCGCGCTCCAGGCCACGCGGTTCGCGTGCGGCGGCGTCGCGCTGGGGATGCGGGTGGCGCACGCGCTCTGCGACGGCGCGGGCGCCACCAAGTTCCTCGCCGCCGCGGCGCGGTTCGCGCGGGGGCAGGGCCCGCCGGAGGTGGCGCCGGTGTGGGAGCGACCGGAGTTGCTGGGGCCGAGGCGCCCGCCGCGCGTGGCGACGCAGGTGTTCGACCGCGTCCTCGCGCTCGACGGCGGCGGTGGCGGGCCGTACGGAGCCGAGGGGGAGCGGGGCGAACGGCAGCGGCAGCTCACCAGGGAGTGCTTCCACGTGAGCGACGCGCGCGTGGAGGCGCTCAGAGCGCGGATCGCCGACGAGGCTGGCGTCAAGCTCACGACCTTCGAGGTCGTCGCCGCGTTCATCTGGCGCGCCAGGTAAGCACTCCTCCACTACGACTTGTCGGAGAATTCAGATCACAGCAAAATTGCTCACCGTGTTCGTGGATCGGCGACCAGGGTCAAGGCAAACCGGACCAGCTCTGGCGAGGTGGTGAAGATGGTGTACTCCATGAACATCAGCAAGCTCGTCGACCCGCCGCTCCCCGACGGGTACTGGGGCAACGCGTGCGTCCCGGTGTACGTCGCCCTGGCCGCCGGCGACCTCGTCGCGCAGCCACTGGCGGCGACCGCCGCCCTGATACGGAGGAGCAAGCAGGCCGTGGACGACGAGTACGTGCGATCCTACGTCGACTTCCAGGAGCTGCACCGCCACGATGGGATCACGGCGGCGGGCGCCGTGAGCGCGTTCACGGACTGGCGGCGGCTCGGCCACGGCGGGGCGGACTTCGGGTGGGGCGGCCCCGACTCCGTGCAGCCGCTCTCGTGGAGGATCCTCGGGAGCACGGAGCCGTGCTTCCTGCTGCCCTACGGCGCAGGGGATGAGCGGCGGCGGGCAGGGTTCAAGGTGTTCATCGCGCTGCAGCGCACCGCACTGGCTGGTTTCAGAGAGGAAATGCAGGAGCTGCTGTTGCAACCGCAGCAGAGCTCAGCAGGAAAGCTGTGAACTTGTTAGGGCTACGGGAAGCAGAACTATCTGCATCAAATTTGAATTTAATCCGAATTTGGATCGAATAAATTCTTTGGAGAAATACTCCGTCGTTATCAAACATACATACGACCGATTTTCCATTTGATCCTAATGTTATGGTCTTATGGACAAGAATGAGATTACATTTTGTTCCAACAAGACCTTCCATTCAAGCAGATAGCCAGGCAAGTCTTATTACAACAGCACAACAATGAATAAAAGAGATCCTAGTCCTAACCAAAACAATTCTCATCAGATATGTTGTACGTGCGCAATCGCTCAAACCAAGCACATTCTAGATTGGACAACCCTCGGCCCATATCACCGTAGAAGAAAAACGAAAACATACAAGTATAAGTGTTGAACATGAGAGAACTTCACAAGATGTATCTTACATGATCAGTAACCATTTTTGGAGCAGCAAGCTTCATGCGCTCACCGAAGGAGCCACTTTCTGCTGCGGCCTTTTCTCTTGGTTCCCCTTCATATCCATGGCCTTCGGTTTTGGAGGAGTGCCGGCTGCCTTTGCTCTCTGCTCCTTCGGTACTGGTTTCTTCTGATCAGAAGAAGGTGATGGTGATGGCTTCTTCTGGTCAGCAGGAGAAGGTGAAGGTGAAGGTAATGGCTTCTTTTTAGGCGTTTTCCGGTCATTGATATTGTTGCTTAGGGTAATAGAGCCTTGCAGCTTGAGAGCTGATAGGTTTGTGCTGTTCTCTTTCTTTGCCTGTGCTTTCTTCGGGTTCTCAGGGTGGACCAAGGATCGCGGCTCCCATGGTCGTGCTGCGATCCAGCGATCCATCCAGCTCCAGCCCCAGCCACCCTTGCCGACTTCATAGCTGAAGTTTCCTAGACTTGTGACAGACCTTGCTCTCCACTGCCAAAGGGTAAAGTACATCATCGAATTCACATTGTTAGGTGCACTCATAATGCTGCTATTCTCTTGAAAAAGTTATGATTGGGCTCAGAGTTAAGCCATGTGTCCACATTTTAAACGGAAATTTGACTAATACATATTAGTTAGAATCTTAAATGTGGCTTTCTATAATAGAATGAGTTACAAAATCAAAATAAAACCTGATGGTTGAACGCGTACGCCATGGCTCGCTCACGCTTCACTGCTGCTTCTTCCCGTTGTTGTATCCTAGCAAGGATTTCATCCATAGTATCCGAACCTCCATTCCATTCAACCTAAAACAGGATGGAAACAAAAAAGAATGCAATTTCATCAGATAAAAATAATTAGTTTATCTAGTATAGTTACTTGATGAAAGGATGTGCAAAAAAAATTTACAAGGAAAATGGCTTTTGGGCTTAAAATTTAAAACTTACCTGCAAATTATGGAGTTTTGCCTCAAGTTTCATTTGGTTCTCCTGCTTCTTCTTCCTGTTGCGCCCTTCGGTGACCATGAAAGCACGCCGGTTTCTTATCTCTGACTGCAACTTGTTCCAAGACTGTATGTAGCTCAGCGTTGCAGCAGTCTGCTTCTTAACCGGATTCGCCTGACCAATAACACGCAATCTTTTGACTCCCTTGAGACAACGCAGGGTCTTCCTTGCCTGCATGTCAGTGATAAGCAGTATTAAACAAGGTAACAATTTATTTGAAAAATATCTCAAATCAGTAGTCAATGCAGTGGTGGTGCAATCCATATCATCCGTGATTCATTTACCTTGTATTTCCGAAACGCGTTCTGAATGCGAGTAGCAGCCCATTCCTCTAGTGCTGCATTGTCTTCATGGTCGTCACTACTGGAAGAAGGGCCGTTTAACTTCTGATTTGTCTGGTTGCCTTCCATTTGTTACTTGACCAGGGAGCTTCATTAGCAAAAAGAAATATATGAAAACTGTTGGAAGTTAATAATCATTCGTACAGCATTCTCTGAAAACACGTATTTGTAAAATATGGGTGCATATGATTCTTAGGTACTTGAAAACCCGAGAAATCGAAAATGCATCTCATGTCAACTAGGAGTCTAGGACTAGTAAAGTCTGATATTGATACAGGCGGAAATAGTCATGAAGGATCAGTTCAGTTGTCAAATTACTTTGGTTAGCCAATCCAATTCCAAACTAAGTTGTACACAAAAACTCTTCAGAGAAGAATGGAAAACGACACAGGAGGTCTTCAGGGTGATCAAGGAAACATCCTTACTTTGGGCCAGGGTAGGTGGAAATCTCTTTAGAACTCTATGAGTTGTTGATCCCAGTTTTATTATGTAATACTAGGTCCTTTCCTGACATTCCCTACGCCTCTACAGCCTAAGCTAACTGTATTGCTTCCCTGCCTTATTAATCCTAATGCCGGTTCAACTGGATCTTTCAAAAAAAAAAAACTCTCAATGAAACTTTGGAATCCTAATCGAACAAAAACTGTTGAGATTCCTAATAAATGGTAAACACAGGTTCTATAGGGTGCCATGCAGACCACATAAAGCAAAGCAGATGAATGACATAGTAACTAGTTAACAACTCAACTACTCAAAGAAAAAAACATATTTAGCATATTTAATTAATTAATCTTTGCTCAAGTAAAAAATTCAAATTTCCTGCTGTTTGTTGATGAGCCCAGTTAGCAGTAGCCACTGATTCTCCACAACCGCAGAAGATTTTATCTTGAAGGTAGCACCTAAGTCTAATTAACACACTGTTCTACAAGTAAGCATCAGTAAACTCCCATTACTGCCACCAACAAATCAGATTTTCCTTACAGATCTCCAAATATTTATGCAGGAAGAAATGCCATGGCAGATGAATTCGAAATGTCATCACAAATCGATTCCATAGTCAGATTTTTCAAAATGGCTAATTCAAATTCAAAAGTGAGACTTGAAGATGACACAGCTTACATAATTTCAGCAACTGAATCACACAAAAAACGTTGTCAAATGCCAGAACACAACCTAAAGCAAGCAGCTATGGGCTATGGCAAAAAGAACACAAGGAAAAAAGAACTCTTTGATATTTAGCATATACAATTAGACAATTAGTTATTATCCAAGTAGACGATTTATGATTTCCTGATGTCAGTTGATGGGCCCAATTAGGAGCAACCAAATACATCCATATATGCAGAAAGGTCTTATCCTGAAGATAGCACCTAACTCTAACAAGTCAGCATCAGTAACCTTTCATTATTGCTACCAACAAGCAGGCTTTCCTTACAGCCCAACTTTTTAATTATGATTAGCACAAGCACAGCAACAGCACACCTAGTTGGCTCAGATGTATGTCCATTTGTCCTGGACATTCCTAATGATGGAATGGAATGAATGGCATCACTTTTCAGGTTGCTTGGAAGGCATACAAAGGCAAGCTGGTGTACAGGACATCCAGGAGGGACTTGTAGGCCCTGTTCGCTTCGTCTAAAAAACGCTTATTTTTTAGCTCTGGAATAATATTTTTCCTCTAAAAAAAATCAGTAACAGGCGAAATCAGCTCAGCTTATCAGCTCGAACAGAGCCGTAAAATGGGTTAGAAAGGCTTTTTTTTTCTTTCTCGGGGCTGGCAAAGAAAGGAAGGCGGATGATGGAGTGTACCTTTGCGTGCTTTGACTTTGCCCGTTTCGATTTTTTCTTGCTGATGATCGTCTTGAACCAGTCCCCGGACCCCATGGCTTCAACGGGGTTACACCGCAGAGATCAATTCGTATTCAGGTCCACTTGCTTAGATCACAAGGAAAATGAAGGAGAATAAATTAGCTAGTATGTGTTGTTTAAAAAAATTGCAAAAGAATAATGACTCCACGTGATGGTGCAACGCGCGTTGATCACGGCGCAGAAAATAACTACAGATGAAGCAAGATTAGAGCCTCGTTCTGAATCTCTCTGAAACTCTGATACTATGTCTTGAGTAAAAAAACCAAAAACTTCTTGAAGTAAACAAGCACTCATAGTATTTCTGATTCTGAATATCTACAAGAAAATTTACTAGTAACCATGAGACAATGAACTTTCTTTTGGTCACAATCTCTACGAAACCGTATTGAGACAGGAACTTGGTCAAATTGAACAAGAATGGATATCCAAGATAAATCGAACAAGACGAGTAACAAAACGAAATTGACGAACCCTCTGAAAACTTTCAGAACCTTATAAGGTTCCTGCAAGAAAGTTCGGAGCTTTCTCCTTCTAACCTGACCAAGGAGACCAAACCCCAGGGGGAAAAGCCCATGGCTGCTCATCGAATCCTCTGTTCATCCATCGTCAGAGAACAGAGAAAGCAGGCACCCCTCGTAAACCCTGAGCAGAACCAGACCAAGAAGGGAGGAAAGCCCAGGACCAGGAAACAGAGGGCAGAAACTAAGTACCTGAGTTTCAGAGGAGGGCTGCGACCTAGCCTGAATCCGATCAGGAGTTGCTGTCAGGTAGTGGGGGAAGAAGGCAGAGGTCGGAGGTCAGAGACGGGAGGCATCCATCGGAAGCAATGGATCTCCTTCCTCTCCAGCTTTCGGAGAGGGAAGGGAGGGGGGTGAGACTGAGAGGGCGGTGGTGGGAGGGAAGGTGGAAAGGTGCAGGGCTGGAGTTAGATATAGGTCCAGATCAAGTCCCTTGTCCAATTGCTCCCACGTAACTTTCTTTATTTACTCGTGGGCCGTGTGGCTCCCTCTCCTCGGCCACTGACCACTGACTTGCTGACTTTCAATTACTGCGTGATTGCAGTGTTAGTGGCAACTCTCTTTTTTTGACAGTAAAAAAATCGGGACAGAATCACAGAAGGCAGCTTCACCTTGACTCTTCTCCTTTAATGACCAACTTGGGCAGAGCAGAGCAGAGCTGTGCTTGCTTGCTTGCAGACTGCAGTTTTTTTTTTAACTGCTGTTCACTCATGTTAAGAAACCTCAGAAACTGTCGAGTTAAATTGGAAGTGTCAGCAATAATAGAGGTACGAATTGGCAGGTAATGGTCCTGGCCGTACTTCTCATCTCCTGGTTGGTGAATGGTGAACAGCAACTCTAACTCTAAGCCAGTGGTGACTGTTCACCAGTGGGCAATCTTGAAGCTCTTACAGGTTTAGGATGGATAGCATTTGCATTGCTGGACCATCTTCAGAGAGGTAACACACCACTAGTACAGCAGAGCATGTCATTTGCGTTCGAGATCAGAGGTGGAGCATTTTTTTTTTTTTCCTTGGCGTATCACTTGGTGCAGTGCAGATAAGACTTGCAGTCAAGACTGTGATGGGCCATCCTTGGGAGGTTGCAACAACGCAACCGACCGCAACACATATGTCGCCAGTTCTGGTCTCCAAGAAGAGTAGAAAAGGATCGATATTTTGTTACTGTTCTGAATCTGAAGAATAAAGTGATCTACACAACAAAACACCAACCGGCCTTTAACCCCTGATGACCATTGCAGTGACTTGACCAGCTCCAGCCTCCAGCTACGAATCTACATCAACCCCTTTAACCAAAGCATGCAACACGGCGCCCGGAGCAGGAGCAGCTGTGCTCTGAAGTGCCCCTGGAGAAGCCGCCGAAAAGAAGGAAGAGGGACGCGACGAGCACGTCGGGGTGACTGAGCTAGTCTCCAACGGTTGGTGCGCTGGTGTTGTTCGCTTCCCCGCCTCACAGCCTACACCAACAGCGACGCGGGAGCAGCTAATCACTGGCCGCCGCGCCTGGTACGGTCCGCCGGTGATTGCTCGCATGTCTGCCGATGCCACCTGCTACGCGTTTTCCTGCGGCAAACTGGCCATTTTTGCCCACCCCCAGACCCAGACAGCACAATAGGTTGTGCTAAACTGATGAAGCCATGTAGTGCAGCTGTGAAATGTGCAATGCAGGGGTTCATTAGATCAGATCAGCACGAGGTGGATGTCTAGGTTGTTTGCTTGCACTGACGTGGAGAGACAGCACGTCGGGATCGGCCTTGTCTTTGTACAATTATGGTGGTGGTGATGAGTGCAATGCAAGGTAATGCGACCGTCTGGTTGATCGATGTACCATCAGCAGCTTGGGAAAAATGATACCTCAGCAGCCGAAAAAAGGCGGGTACTACAGATGAGAGCAACCTGTGGACTGCAGTTCGACTAACGGAGGAATCAAATTGTACGAGAAGTACTACTGCATTTGTTTTAAAATATATGATATTTCTCCTTTATAGTCGAAGATAAGTCATGAGTGCCATTTTTTGTTCTGAAATATATTTGCAGACAAAGCATTCTATTGGTTGAACTTGTAGTGCTGGACCACCTAAATTACAGTCCTACTTAGGAAATGCTACATTTTGAAGGCTATTAAGGTAGTATGTCTAGTGATGGTACCATGTAATCTCAACTGCTCAGGTGATGACCACGTTGGAAGGGGCAGTGCCGTAGTGGCAATGCCAAATTGAACCGTGCAGGTGCAGCTGTCGGATTGGTGATTGGTCGCTAGACATGCGTACATTGCAAATTGGCCCCTGGAAACGGAAAAGTTTTAGGTTGTCCTTCAAGTTTTGAGGTGAAAAGTTGGTGCTGTTTTGAGTGTAGATTTTCAGGCTATCCCCTTATTTACAGTATAAAGAATTAACCAAAACAATGAATTGGATGACGAACTTTAACGTTGCTAACATATTTTTGTCTAGCTTTTTTTTTTTTTCAGTTTTTCCTTCGGGATTAGTTACCTCGCGTAATTGCATGCTATACGAAATGATAGACAATTAAGTTCAATGTAAGGAGGAGAAACTTGCAGCAACATTAACATGGACATCATCCGGAGGTCACGTTTTTGCCCGTCCTTGCATTGTTGGTGCAAGTGCTTCGGCACTCTATATGTACCGGACAATGATCTCAAGGCAGTCGTGTTCGCTTGAGGTTATCGGTGCCTATTTCAGGCAAACCATCATCCAGTTGTGTTCACTTGAGGTAATCGGTGCTTATTTCAGGCAAATCATCATTAGCAAAAATTAGCATCTTCTTTTTTAGCCAGTGGAACAACAGTTAGGCGTCTGAAGCCACCGCTGCTTCCACGCCGCGCGCCCCCGGGGAAGAGATCCACCTCCGCGCGGGGCAATGTCCCTGTTTAGGCGTCCGATCCTATTGATCCGACTGCCATTGTTGTCGTCCAACAATAGATCGGGCCCTCTCGTGAAGCCATGCCACCTCTCTGTCGCCTTCTCCGCACTCGCCGTGGAGGAAGCTAGGTGTCCCCTCATCCCACGCTACCATGGTGGTGGCCTGGGCCAAGTCGACCCCAATACCAAGCCGCCTTGGTGGCGGCGGGCCAATTTGAGCCATCCACATGTGACCCTTTGGGATCGCAACCTGTTGTGCACTTCGCGGCATGCCGCCCTTTGCGGTAGCTCGCGACGCCACCTGGGATGAGCCACGTATGTTGTATTGCTGGGTACACTTGATCCTTTGACATTGTATTTTTTTTTTAGTTTGCTCGATCATTGATCGGGGTTGAGTCGGCCATGGTTAGTCGACCGCACCCGTTCTACTCCGGCATCGATCGACATCGACATCGCTACACCGACATCTTCATCATCAGTTCGTCATCAACACCACCGTTGAGTACTACACTCATCTTCCGAGCAACAGTGTTGCTGCCGTGTCGCCTCGTCTCGTCGCAGCACCACCACCCGTGTCCGCTTTTCCATGTGAAGATCATTACAGCTATTAACTCGTTGTATGATTGCACTAGTACTTCAATGATAAATCTATCGCTCGATGATGACCAAGTACGTAGTGTTAAGGCAGCATCATGAAGTTGTTGTTCTTTAACGAACCATGCATTAGCCCTGGGCACGAAAAACCGAAAACCGAGAACCGAACCGAAAAAACCGAGCACGAACCGAGAAAACCGAACCGATCGGTTTCGGTTCCTAATTCGCTTCCAAAAATCAAGGAACCAAAATAACCTGAGTCAATTCGGTTCCAGTCCTCGGTTAACCGAAATAACCCGTTGGAACCGAACTGTAGGCCCACTGAAGAATTACACAGCCCATAGCCCAGCCAGCCCAATAGAAAGAACCCTAACCCCACTCACTCAATCAGCAGAAGCGTGCGTCCGCTCCTCCCCGACCCCGACCCCACCCGTGCCGTCGGCCGCCCCGCGCTTGGCCGCCCCGCGCCGCTCTCGGCCGGCCAGCCGCCCCGGCCGCCCCGCGCGCGCAGCCGCGCTCAGCCGCGCCCGGCCGGCGTCCAGCACCGGCGGACCACCGTACAACAACACCGGCGCCCCACCACCGCGCCGCCCCACCGCATAGCAGCACCGATGGCCGGCGTCCAAGATTACCTTCGGTTCCTTCGGTTAGAACCGAAAACGAACCCAAGGAACTGAAATCGATTTACCTCGGTTCCAAGATTTCTCAGGAACCGAACGGTTCCTTGTTCTGTTGGAACCGAATTAGCGAGGGAACCAAACCGAACGCCCAGGCTTACCATGCATCATTACATTTTTCGACAACGTAGCAAAAAAGTTAAATAAACCTATGTGTCACTGGAAATTCACCAAACTAAAGTTTCCGATCGAACAGGCAACTGCCAACTATTACAAACCATCACCCCAAAAATAACTCCAGCGGGTGTTAGATTTTGTCGAGACTTACCACAATGGGTCTCGTCCTAGCAGGTTGCGGGGAATTTGCCTCGCGCCCGCGCGGATTTTTCCAACACCGGCGGAGCGCCGGCCACCGGGCGCCTCTATGAGTGTGTTTGGTTGGCTGGCTAGGGGTCTGGCCAGGCTTCCATAAGCCAACTTGAGCCTGTTTGGTGGCCTGGTCAGCCCCCTTAGCCAGGCTCCAACAAGCCCACACCGGCCTGTTAGCCAAGCTTGCTGGAAACGACCATCCTGGCCGTTTCCGCGTAGCCAGGCTCAGCCCAGCCCCCACGCCGCTCCCGTCACCTCCAACACTCCCGCATCGCATCTCGCTATCGCCCGCTGTCGCTCACCGGTGGCGGCCTTGGCTCTTCGTCCTGCTCCCCGGTCCGCTCGCTGGTGGCGGCCTCGGCCCCTCGTCCTGCTCCCCGGTCCGCTCGCCGGTGGCGGCCTCGGCTCCTCGTCCTACTCCCCGGTCCGCCTGGGCAGACCAAGGACGAGGAGGACGCCTACGGAGCGGCTCGTCGGCCTGCGCGAGCTCGCCGAGGAGCTCGACGGCGACGGAGATGCCATGCTGCAGCAGCTGGAGGAGGTCGTGGCCCCGGCGCGGCCTCCTATTCGTCCCTAGCTCGTCCGCCGCGAGCTCATCCGCCGTGATGGAGGAGCACGCCATGGCCGGGGTCGTCCGCCGCGAGCTCGTCCTCTAGCCGCTCCTCCTCGGCAAGCGCGCCATGGCCGGGGTCGCCGTCCGCGCCCTCGTTGCCGTGCTCTTTTGTGCTCATCCATGCCGAACCTCGCAAGGACATGGGCGGAGCGGGCACCGGTTGCCGCCGACGAGCTCATCAGTGCTCCTCCCACATGTCGACGCCGCCGCCATGTCCTCTCCAGGTCACCCCGTGCTCCCCATGTGTTTGATAAAATGTCTCAAAGGGGTAAACTCACCAGCTAAAAGGGGAGGTGAGTGTATGCAAACCAAGCCAGGTAACCAAACACAAACTAGTTCTAGCCTGGCTCTGCATCGCGCGCAACCAAATAGACGCGTCTTGGCTTGCTAGAGAAAGGCTTAGCCAAGCCTGGCTTACTTTTGCTTACCAGGCTTGTATAACACACGAACCAAACACACCCTACGGCTCTCCAGTCCAGCTAGCCCTGGCCCATGGACGCTGCCAATTATTTTCGGCGACGGCCGACGGCGACTGCCGGCTGCCGCAGTTAATTTGGGTTCTCGACGGAAAAAAAAAGGGGGCACTAATGACATTTGACATAATACACTAGTAGAGAATGGACCTTTCATCCGAGGCCGGGAATGGGGTTTAGTCTCGGCTAATTTTGTGTTCGGGAGTAAAGAGACCTTTAGTCCCGGTTCCAGCCACGAACCGGGACTAAAGGTCCCTGCCCAACAGTCACTGGGAACTGACGTTATGTCAGGTGACCTTTAGTCCCGGTTAGTGTAACGAACTGGGACTAAAGGCTTGTCTTTAGTCCTGGTGCTTGATACCGACCAGGACTAAAAGTTTTACTCCCGACTGTAGATACCGGCCGGGACGAAAACCTTACTTTTAATCCCGGTAAGTAAGTGCAACCGGGACTAAAAGCCCCTGCGTATAAAAGCCAGCAGCTCCCTTCTTCCTCCTCTAGCCCGAGAGTTAGCTGTTCTTCAGCCCGAGAGCTAGCTGTTCTTCCTCTCCATTGTGTTCTTCCTCTGTTCTTCGGCCGTCACCCCCATTTGTTGCAGAACTCCATCGATTTTTGAAGGTAAGTGACTTCATTTTTACACCTCAATATTATATGTCATTGCATTGTCTAGAAATAGCTAAGAATGTAACATGTTGTCTTTTGTGTCTATTTCTTGATTTGTGGCCATTTAAGTTTATATTATCTTCAAATCTGTATTTTTGGATGAAGAAAGCTTATAGTTGTTGTATTTTAGAATGCCCTTTAAATCTGTGTCCATTTTAAAATGCCCTTTTTATTAGTTTTTAACTAGAATGCACCTTTTATTGGATGAAGACAACTTATATTTTCATATATAGCTTTTTTAATGGTTATGAGAATTAGAGGAATTTAGTGGTTTATGAAAATATCCTTGTTTAGAAACTGAGAAAAAATAAATAACAACAGGAGTGTTTTAAAATGAATTTATGGGTTGACATTGTGTTTTGTTTGTGAGTGTGCATGCAACTGCCGTTGGGGCCTCAATCGGCGTACCTCGGCAACCCAAAGATATGGTGGACTTCAATCGCAACTACATGATAATTTTTGACGCACATGAGGTCAACTTGCATACTAATGATAACTAGGCAGCTTAATACTTATCAAGGTCCACATGCAAGCTATCCCTGAAGAGTATCCATATTTCGTAAGTCACGCCACGATACAAGAAGCATTGGTGCAGCAGTGTCAGGTCATTGTCCCGCTAAAAAATATCTCGCATTATCTTCAGGATTACCTGGTGCTACCCTCATCTCCAACTGATTTGAATGCCATCATGTCTGTATCACATATCGATGTTGGTGTTCATGAGCTTGTCATCCTTACATGGACATCTGACTATGGTGCCACTACAGTTGGCTTGGATCCCACCTTACCTGCCACCTCCATGGTACAAGTAGAACCAGCATCACCGTTAGAATTTGCCGAACCACTCAAGCTTGTCATTTATGGAATGCCACCGCATCTTTTTGTGCAACCGGTCGTAGTACCTAGAATGTTCGCGAATATATGTCAAGTTCACGACGTCCAGTACAATAGCAATGATCTCACAATCCACATGATCATATATGCTCGAAGATCAACTATACCCAGGGTTGCATATATCAGAGTCCGCAAACAGTCACCTTTCGGGGATGCCATGATGCAGATATGGCCAGTTTGGATTACTGTGGACCCACTACCACTGGGTGATCAACAGGAGGCCCGTCGTCCCATGACTGGTAGGTGCACTTACAACAGAATTAACCATGTTGCGTGTATGTTACATTGTTCCTTTCTAACAATTGTCACTCTTACTACAGCCCTGCCTCCTTATCGAATCCGATACACACTGTACCCACACATGGATCGCAGAGGTGCGGGGACTTCTGGACATGGAGGTGCGGGGTCTTCTGGACATGGAGGTGCGGGGTCTTCTGGACATGGAGGAACAGGTCATCGGCAAGTAGGCACGGGTACGAACAGTTCATACATGGGTTTACATATATACAAAAATCCTGAATTACGTGATGCACAGGTTACTTAATTGAGGGACCCTGTGATCCTTCATCAGAAGAAGGTTCGCCTGCACGCACCACAATGGAAGCACCGGGAGACACCACAGAAGTTCCGGAGGCACCACCTTTTTTAGAAGATGGTTCACTGCTTCTGGACCCGGGTGTTGGATCACAGGAAGCAGCCCCACAGGATGACCTCGAAGGTTCGACCCAACCATTTTCACGAGAATGGTACATTATATTTATAGTTCAGCTACAATTGTTATTTATGCAACTGGGTGGTAAATTATACATGTAAATTATACCTAATACATCACATTTAAATATGTATGTACGAAGAATACTGAAACCAAGGATGACGAGGCACATGTGGCAAAGAAAGCGCGAACCACTGAATCCAAGGATACTTCATCCGAGGATGACGGTGCTTGATGCATATATGATCCTCCCTTCAGTCCTCGTTTGTCAGATTTGTAAACTTGATGTGTATTTGAACTTGTTGTTGTGAACCTGTATTTGTGAACCTCTGTTATACTGAACTATGATTCTATGAACTTGCTGCGGTATTTGTGAACCTCTTTTGTACTGAATTATGAGTCTGTGAACTTAGTTGAATTATGAGTCTATGAACTTAGTTGCTGCGGTTGCAAGAGTCTGTGAACTATGCTCGGGCCAGCTTTAGTCCCGGTTCCAGACACCAACCGGGACTAAAGGTCCATGCCCAACGGCTAGTGCCTCGGGCATTCAGGTGCCAACCGGGAGTAAAGGTCTGTCTTTAGTCCCGGTTAGTGGCTCCAACCGGGAGTAAAGGTCTAATCCCGGTTGGTAATACCAGCCGGGGCTAAAAACAGGCATTTATTCCCGGTTGGTATTACCAACCGGGAGTAAAAGTGCCCACCTATATAAGCTCAAATTCTCCTTCTTCCACCTCCACCCCGAGCACACTCTGTTCTTGCTCTTGCTTCTGTGTTCTTCCTGTGTTCTTCGGCTACCACACGATTTCTTCCACTTCTACATCGATTCTTTGGTTTCAGAGGTTACTAACTTCATTCTCACACCTTCATTACTTGTATATCTCATTTCATGGTCATTTATACTTGATTTTAGAGGTTATCTAGTTAATTTCACACCTTTGGTTGATTTCTTGATTTGTAAGCATTTATACTTGTATTCACTTGATAGTTTGTATGTTTAGATGGTGAAAGCTTGTAGTTCTTTGTTCCAACTAGTATGCACCTTTTATTTGTTTTCATATATGTAGCTTATAGTTATTTGTATAAAATTGCTATTAGAACTAGTATTCATATACGTAGTTTAATAATCATATTATTAGTGAATATTCATAACAATTTATGTAGTTTATTTTTTTAATTTGTGGGCCTTTAAGGTTAAATTTATAGCAATTTTCAAAATGAATATAGAGAGTAGATGGCGACTCCTTCTGGGTCCTCGAACTCTCATCGGGTCTCTAAACGACTTAGGCCGCACCTCCCTCTCATTGCGTGCGGCGAGTGTAAGCAGAAGATTGTCGTGGAGTTCCGAGTGAGGAAAGAATGTCCCAACAAAAGTCGTATCTTCTACAAGTGCCCAGATCGCAATGTGAGTTATTGGATCTCATTTGACGTACTATGGTTATTTTTTTATATTCTCCTAATGGTTTTGATTAAAATTCTTAATTATTGTTATAATTTCAGTGGGACGGCACCGGATGTAAAGGATGGTATTGGAAGGAAGAGTATGTTCAACACGTGCAAAACAATCAGACGGGTGATGCAGTGAGCCAGCACAAGCAGCCCGCCGAGATAGAGGAAGCGAATGATCTCTCTATTCTAGTTGGGATTGGTCATCAGATCCTTATGCTGCAGAAGAGCATTTTAGTTTTAGTCTGTTTAGTGCTAGTTGGGATTGTGTACATTGTAGTGAGCTTAACATAAAGTGATTAGTTTGTGCCTATAGGCTAGCATTTTAATTAAACAAGATGACTGGTGTTGTGCAACTATGTAATTATCTTCAAGGTTTTCATACGGTATGTCTTGTAATGCAGATGAGCCGACACTGGATGTACGACGCTGATCGCCGCTCCGGAGAATTCATTACGGGCGTGCATATGTTCTTGAGTGTAGCCGAGGAAAACAAGCGTGATGGTTTCATGTGTTGTCCATGTGCTGTATGTAAGAATTTGAAGGAGTATGCTTACTCAAGGACTCTCCATTCACACTTGTTTAAGTCAGGTTTCATGCCAAACTATATATGTTGGACCAAGCATGGAGAAAACGGGGTTGCAATGGAAGAGTGCGAAGAAGAAGAAGAAGGGGATGACGATATATTTATCCAATACAGTCCCTTACATGACATTGCAATGGGAAAAGCCGAAGAAGACGTAGCTAAAGAAGATGAGCCCGCTGATGATCTTGGTCAGGCCATATGTGATGTACAGCGAGAATGCGAAAGTGAAAAAGAGAAGATCAAGTTCGATCGCATGTTAGAGGATCACAAGAAATTACTTTACCCAACCTGCGATATGGGCTAGAAAAAGTTAGGTACCATACTAGAGTTGTTACAATGGAAAGCAAAGAATGGTTTATCCGATAAGGGATTTGGACAGTTACTGCAGATCCAAAAGAGGATGCTTCCAAAGGATAACGAATTGCCCTCCACTATATATGAAGCAAAGCAGGCTGTATGTCCTTTGGGGTTAGAAATTCAGAAGATACATGCATGTCCCAATGACTGCATCCTGTACCGTGGCAAGGACTATGAGAATCTAGAAGCATGCCCCGTATGTCATGCATCACGCTATAAGATCCGAAGAGATGACCCTGGTGATGACGAGGGCGACGGAGAACGTCCCAGGAAGAAAATCCCTGCGAAGGTTATGTGGTATGCTCCTATAATACCACGTTTGAAACGTTTGTTCAGAAATAGAGACCATGCAAAGTTACTGCGACGACACAAAGAAGACCGTAAGGTAGACAATATGTTATGACACCATGCGGATGGGTCTCAGTGGAGAGCAATTGACAGAGAATTCCCTGATTTCGCAGCTGACGCAAGAAACTTAAGGTTTGCTTTAAGTACAGATGGCATGAACCCTTTTGGGAGCAGAGCAGCAGTCATAGCACTTGGCCTGTTACGCTATGTATCTACAATCTTCCTCCATGGTTGTGCATGAAGCAAAAGTTCATGATGATGCCTGTGCTCATCCAAGGTCCAAAGCAACCCGGTAATGACATCGATGTATATCTGAGGCCTCTAGTTGACGAACTTCTAATCCTGTGGATTAAACCTGGTGTACGTGAGTGGGACGAGCACAAGCAGGAACACTTTGACCTGCGAGCATTGTTGTTCGTAACAATTAATGATTGGCCTGCTGTTGGTATTTCTTAATGTCGTTACAAAAGATAGACTAAAAGTCCATCCCCGGCAACGGCGCCAGAAATGCTTGTTGACGTTTCTTAGCATTACTACTAAAGATAGACTAAAGGTCCGTCCTTAATAATAATACTTAGAAACATAAGTTGACATTCCCAACCACCATTACTTCAGAAAGGTAATCCTTGGCCCTTAGTGGCGCCGGCCTAGGTAATGCAGTCTGGTAATAGCAGTTAGAAGTGCCGGATTGGCCTTCCTAACCGTCATTACTTAAGATATGCAAAACTGTGACACGGTGCCATGGGGTGCACAAGATTTACAATCCTTAAGTATTGGTACTTAGGTACGCCAATCGATAGCTCAGTAAGAAATAAGATTACTCTGCAAACGCATAGAACTATCATTGTAGCATTTCAACCCGTGAGTAGGGTGTCGTATTTATAATTTCCCGTAGGAGGGCAATATGCATCAAGCGTGGTGTAAACATGATCACTTATTGAGTGCAATGGTAGGCATAGAGTAAACAGGAATAAGACATGATTTCAAGATAGTGGACACACATATGGATCAATCTCAAGGATAAAAGGAAAATAAAGAATAAAAGAATATATCTAACTGAGCAGGCATTGATCATATATAATTATGCAAAGAACTGTTAGTAAATCATCTAATTAGTAGTTCTAGTATCAGGACTAAGTCTGGGGTGATAGGGAGATCCCCGCAGCTGGTCTGCCAGCCGATAGAGACTTTACGAACTCCTACTCAATATCCGAACGTGGGGGAATGGTAGGGATGGACAGGGCTGTCACCACCTGTCCACCTACCCCTCTGCCCATAGGATACCGATATATCCGCCGATCTCCGCATACCCAAGCTCCATGCTTGCATACTTGGAAACAACTCCTAACCCCCGCGGACCCCAACCCTTCGGATTGACAGGCTAGGTTAAGAGCAACCATGACAGCACGACGAACCATCACCTCATTCCTAGTTCTTCCTCTATTCATACTAATTCGATGAACAATGAAGAACGATGATGAACAAGTCAAGAACATGATACATAAACTAGGTTCTAGCTCATGTACTATGCTTATAGCAAGATCATAACTAGACTCTAGTTTATATGCATAATCATATAAGTATGATAAAAACTTGCTCATGAAAGAAGACCGAATTGTATTCATACCAAGATGATCCTTTTCTTTCAAGGAGACAAGCTCTCCTTGATAACTCTTGCCTTGCTCACAAACTACTAATACTACTCTAAAGATACAAGTGAGAATTGTGAGGTAGATGACTCCAAAATGATGTGTGTGTTGAAGGGGATGGAGCACCATCTATTTATAGCGGAACTATGACGGTTTGGCGCATCTAAACTTGGAAGGAGGTGAAACCGCCATCAGCACCGCCTCCGAAGATGGGTCCGGGAGGCCCCACCAGGGGGGCGGTTGCCCCTGGGGGCGGTCGGTCCCTGGGATGCACCAACTGGCCACCGCCTTCAGGTGATCAGTTACTCTCTGGGCCTGGGCCTCCCCCGTGGTTACAGATGGATCCAATTACGCCATTGATTGCACATTTGTCGGATTCGTCATTTGATTTTGCGCTTTCTCCATGTTGATGCGTATTTCCACTTGTTATGCCATAAAACCTGTAAAACATGAATGCTAGGGGTACAAGTGGAACTTGTTAGTAGTAAAGGCATATGTGCTAGAATATGATTGTTAATCCTCTTTTTAGTCTAAGTTGGTGGTATAAAATTTATCCATAAGGACCACGAACACCTGCTCTAAGTAATCTTTCAGGACAGACAAACAAGGGATATAATGCTTGCACACACTGTTTTGAGGACATCGATAGCATATATTTGAAAAAATATCGAAAGATCGTATACCTTGGCCATCGCCGGTTTCTTCCTGCGACACACCCGCTAAGAAAGAAAGGCAAGCATTTTAAAGGTAAGGCAGATACTCGGACAAAGCCTCGCAACCGAACTGGAGAGGATGTACTCAATATGGTCAAGGATGTGAAAGTAGTATTTGGAAAGGGACCTGGCAGCGAACCTGTTCCGAAGGATGCTTCCGGGCGCGCACCCATGTGGAAGAAGAAGTCCATATTTTGGGAGCTTCCATATTGGCAACTCCTTGAGGTCCGCAGTTCGCTCGACATCATGCACCTCACGAAGAATCTTTGTGTAAACCTACTCGGCTTCATGGGTGTGTACGGGAAATCGAAAGACACAATTGAAGCACGACAAGACCTGCAGTGTTTGAAAGAACGAGATAACCTTCATCTAGAAAACACAAAAGATGGGCGCCGTTACTTAAGACCCGCTAGCTACACTCTTAGCAAAGAAGAGAAAGAAAGCATGTTCGAATGTCTAGATAGCATCAAGGTCCCATCTAGATTCTCCTCGAATGTAAAGGGTATAATCAACGTGGCAGAGAAGAAATTTCTAAACTTGAAGTCCCATGACTACCACGTGCTTATGACACAATTGCTTCCAGTGGCTTTGAGAGGAATTCTACCTCCAAATATACGTTTAGCCACCGTGAAGCTATGTGCATTCCTCAATGCAATTTCTCAGAAGGCAATCAATCCACTGGATCTAGCAAAGCTACAGAATAATGTGGTTCAGTGCCTTGTCAGCTTTGAATTGGTGTTCCCCCCATCCTTCTTTAATATCATGACTCACCTCCTAGTTCATCTGGTCAAGGAGATTAGTATTCTCGGTCCGGTGTTCCTACACAACATGTTCCCCTTTGAAAGGTTCGTAGGAGTCCTGAAGAAATATGTACACAATCGTGCTCGACCAGAAGGAAGCATAGCAAATGGATACGGAATAGAGGAGGTCATTGAGTTCTGTGTTGACTTCATTCCCGACCTTGACCCGACTGGTGTGCCTGAATTGCGATATGAGGGCAGACTAAGTGGTAAGGGAACACTAGGGAAGAAAACATATATCGGTATGGAGGATGATCGTTTCAATAAAGCACACTACACGGTTCTGCAAAACTCTTCATTGGTGGCTCCGTATATCGAGACGCATATGGAACTCCTCAGAAACGAGTTTGCAGGAAAAACTGAAGCTTGGATTACACGTCACCACATGAAAACTTTCAGCGGTTGGCTGCGGAAAAAATGTCAAGGTGATGAGAGTCTTGATGAGCAACTGTATTTGTTGGCTAGGGAACCATCGTGGCATATTCTCACTTATAAAGGGTATGAGATAAATGAAAATACATTTTACACAGTGGCCCTAGATAAAAAGAGCACCAACCAAAACAGTGGTGTCCGCGTAGATGCCACAGATCCAAACGAGAATAAGCAAACATATTATGGCCGTATAGAGTACATATGGGAACTGGACTATGGACTTAATTTTAAGGTACCTTTGTTTCGGTGTCAATGGGTGAAAGGGACCAGCGGCGGGGTAACAGTCGACAATGAGTATGGAATGACGTCTGTGGATCTCAACAATATTGGGTACAAGGACGAACCATTTGTCCTTGTCAAGGATGTCACTCAGGTGTTCTATGTCAAGGATATATCTACGAAACCAAAGAGAGGGAATGAAAGCCCTAGTTTGGTTTTGATAATTAATGACATCCTAAGAACTAACCTAAGTTACTAAGTGATGGCAAGGTTTAGGTTGGTCAAACCATGGAGTGTGGAGCCTAGGAGACTATGTTGCTCAAGATGGCTCTACCATGGATCAAGTGAACAAGAAGTGAGGCGATCAAGTGTTAAGCAAAGGCATGAAGGCAAAGGTATAACCTCAAATAGGCTTTTCTTTAAGTGATCAAGACACCTAGAGGGTGTGATCACATTTAGGATAGATAGCCGACTATTAAGGGGAGAACGAGTGTTGGATTACCTTCAAGTGCTCTAGGTTGCATTTCATTTGCATTGAACTAACACAACCTAGAGATCAAAGTTAGAAACCCTTGGAAAATGTTTGCAAAATGCTAACACACTGTGCACAAGTGTTGAAGATCTTGAGTGTTAGCACATAGAAGTAAGGGGTGAGAAATAAACTTGAAAAACCCTGAGAAGTGAGAGTCGGACTGTTAGCAGGGGCAGCGTTGGACTATCGTCCAGAGTCCAACGCCTAACCCTAGTTCTGGCCAATGGCGAGCGTCGGACGCTCGGTTAACGAGCGTCGGACTATTGTCCACTTCAGTCCGACGGTGGCGAGCAGTGTCGGCGTGACGCGTGGCGTTCGGGAGAGCGTCCGACGCTAGAGCTTCGTCCGACGGCGAGCATCGGACTGGAGTCCGACGGTTTTGAGCGAGTTGAAACCTCTCTGGAAGCGTCGGACCGTGGTGATCATTGGTCCGATGGCTAACCTCGCGAGAGTCCGACGGTGGCCGAGCTGTGTCTCGTCTGTGAGAGTCGGACGGTCCGACGCCAGGTGCAGTGCGCGCATCGGACCATCAGCTTGAGCGTCCGACGGTTGGGAAAACGGCGCGAGAAGTAGCCATTGAGATCCAGCGGCTGAGGTTGAACGAGAGTTGACACGTGGCAGCCATCCGAGCGTCGGACGCGAAGGATTAGTCCGACGAACTCAGTCCGATGGTCGGTCCGATGCCCCGAAAAGCATGTTAACGGCTGTTTTTCAGTGGGTAACGGCTAGGATTGCACTTAGGGGTATTTATACTCCTTATCTGGTCACTTGGTGACAACTCTTGCACACTTGAATCATTTGCATACTCTTTGTGAGCATCCTAAGCCTCCCTACTCACTCATTTGATCATCTCTTGTTCATCCATTTGAGTTGAGTGATCCTCAAGTGCATCATTGCTTAGTGAATTGCATTCTAGAGCACTTGATAGCAAGCCAAGGCTGAGTTCTTATTCTCTTGGGGCATTGCCGTGTCCCTAGCGGCTTGGAGGTGATTCCGGGATGAGGTTGATTGGAGATTGTTCAAGCCCACACCGAGGTGATTGATTGTGAGAGGTTTTGTGGTTATCCTCGGCGGAGTGGCAAAACCAACTCTAGTGGATTGCTCGTGGTTGATAGCCACTTCTCTTGTGTTGGTGAGCGGCTCCCGATGAGGGATTGGCGTGTGAAGCCTAGCTCGCAATCCACCAAGAAAGACCGGTGCCACAACGAGGAGTAGCGTGACGGCGATCACGTGAACCTCGGTAAAAAATCGAGTGTTCCTTGTCTTCTCTATCATTGAGTGGACTATTGGCTTTCCTGTATTCTATTGGGTTTGATCATTTGGTTTTCATATTGAATATATCCCGGTGATTGGTCTTCACGGCGTGCGGACTTCACTTCAATCAAGCCCATCGGTTTAATCCTCTCGATCTCTCTTCCTTGTGCTTAATACTTGTTTAGGTGCCATCTCCTTAGGGTCGGGGGAGTTGGTTTCTTGCGTGTTGAGTGCTTATATTTGTGAGTAGCATATCTTGATAGGTGGCTTGCATAGAATAGTCTAGAGCTAGCGTTTTGTCTCATTTGCTTATTAACTAACTTGTGGTCTAATATTTTGTTAGAATTTTTAATAGGCTATTCACCCCTCTCTAGCCTATATGGTCCTTTCAAGTGGTATCGGAGCCGAGGTCACCATTGTTTGAGGCTTAACATCCTTGTGGTGAAAAATGGCACAAATCAATGTGTTGGGGAAGCCGCCAAAGTTTGATGGCACAAGCTATGATCATTGGAAGAGAAAGATGATAGTGCATTTCATGACCATGCATATCGATGTGTGGAAGGTGACGGAGACAAAAATTGAGTATGAGAATGCTCAAGCTCCCACCGATGTTGACAAAAGAAAGATGGAGTACAATGCACAAGCAATCAATGCACTCTACACCGCTCTTGAGTCTCAAGTGTTTGAGCAAATCAAGGATCTTGATTTGGCTCATGACATTTGAAAGCGGTTAGAGGAGACATATGAGGGCACACAAGAGGTCAAGAATGCTAAGGTATACATGTTGAGAGAGAAGTTTGGTACTTTCAAGATGAATGAAGATGAAAGTGTGCCGGAAATGTTCAACCGGCTACAAGTGATAGTGAATGACTTGAAGAGCTTGGGTGAGGACATCAAGGACAAGGACATTCTCTTATAAGTTCTTGAGGTGCTTGCCCGTAAGATTTGCTATTATCAAGACCTTGCTTGCAAGAGAAGACTTGAGCACTAAGAAGCCCAACCAAATCCTCGATGAGATCATCACCCAAGACATGAACAATGAAGAGGTGGTTGAGGAGAAGAAGAAAAAAAGTGTGGCTCCCAAAGCTACACCCTCCAAGAGCAAAGGCAAGGCCAAGATGGTTGAGTTAGAAGAAGAATCTACCTCTAGTGATGATGAAGATGATGAGGCCATGGCTCTTCTAGTACGCAAGTTTGGTCATTTCATGAAGAGAAAGGGCTATGGTCAAGGCAAGAAGAAGTTTATCTCCAAAAACAAGCAAGAGCCAAGGAGATGCTTCAAGTGCAAGAGCTTAGATCACTTCATTGTTGATTGTCCTCTAAATAGTGACAATGACAATGAGAGTGATGATGATAAGAAGAAGAGCAAGAAGAAGGACAAGAAAGAGAAGAAGGACAAGAACGTAACTCTCAAGAAGAAGAAGAAGGGGCAATCATATTGTGTCACTTGGGATGATAGTGATGCCTCTACCGATGATGATGATAGTGATGATGAGAGCAAGACCATCAAGAAGAAAGCTATGGCAAGCATTGCTCTCAACAACAAGCTATCTCTCTTCGATACTCCATCTACATGCTTGATGGCCAAGCCATCCAAGGTACAATCCGATGATGAGAGTGATGAGGAGGAGCTATCATGTGACGAGCTTATGTCCATGCTTGATGATGCCAATACTTACATTGAGGCCAAGAGAAAGGAGTGCAAAGAATTGCGTAAAGGTAAGATAGCCATTGAGCAATCCTTTGATGAGCTCTTGAAGTCTCATGAGAGGCTAATGGAAGCCCATGAGAACCTCAAGATGGCTCACTCCAAGGTTGAGAAAGCTCATTCTTCTCTAGTGGCTAAAAATAAGAAGAGGGCATCCATCAAGACATGTGACATGGGTTCATCATGTGATATCGTTAGTGACATGTCAATTTCTTCTTCTACTATTGTTGTCACTAATACTTCTTGCAGCTCCACCACTCCTATTTCACCTAAGGTTGATGACTCTAAGTCCTCACTTGTGGTAGAAAATAAAAACCTCAAGGAGGAGGTCAACAAGCTCACCCATGCCTTAGGCAATGCCTATGGTGGGGATGCCCGCTTGCTAAAGTGCTTGAGTAGCCAAAGATTTAGTCACTCTAATGAGGGACTAGGCTATACCCCCAAGAAAGGCAAGGCCGCTTTTGTGACTCCCAAAACTAGCTTTGTGAGGAGTAATGGTAGGTATTGCTAAAGATGCAAGCAAGTAGGGCATAATGAGCAATATTGTATGACCAACAAGATCAAGCAAGTAAAATTTGCTAGTACGACTTCAATTCGCCTTGATTCTTGTTACATGCTCACCAAGGGAGTGAAGGGTGTTAAAGCCAAGTATATTGGTACACCAAGAGGCAACCCACATATGCCCTAGAAAGTGCTGAGCACGGTGGGCGAACAAGAGGCAAAGGTGCTATCCCATAGTCGCATGGTTTTTTTTGAGGATAGATGAACGTACAGAAGCTGCCAGAGAAAGAAGGACGAGGAGAACGAGAGGCTCTGCCGTCTGGAGGAGTTTATGTTACAGTCGCAAGAACGGAAAAAGAAAATGCAAGAAGAAATGCAGGAGATCAAATGACAATTGAGCGCCCAGGACAGTCTACATCAGCGATGGGACCTGGGGTCAACATTAGCCCCCCTGATCAGATGAAAAGTAGTTGTGCTTCCACGGACATGACAGCTCAAGGAAATGCAGGGCTTCGCTTTCCCGTGGATGATGTCACACAACATATGACAGCATGTGAGTTGCACATTCCAAAGGACAATGCCACAGTCCTACTGGCTACAGCTGTTGTTTCCCCTGTTGCCACTGAGCAGGTAATCCATGGGCAAGCAATCCAACCTGGATATGCTAAGGTGTCGGTGGATAGGGTACTCTCTGGATTCAGCGATGTGCCTCTTGGACATTCCCGGAGGTGATGGGGAGAAGACTTTAGGAGAGGTAGAGTATGCATTCATTCAATGGCGCAAGCGCTACATCGTCATTCCTGGGGCGTCGCCTTCTCCGCTCCCTCCCCGGAGGTACGTACATGAGAAATAATTAAGTAATAATTAATCTTGTCAGATTCTCACGTTCGTTTATTTGCTATACTGATCACCCAGGTTGGAGGGGCAGCTAAGTCCAATTGTTCGTTCACCAAACCACCACAGTGCTCCAAGGAGGTCTCCAACGCCTCAGCCCCCTCCGCCAAGGTCTCTGACGACTCAGGCACTTCCGCCATCCCCACCGAGGTCTCTGACGCCTCAGGCACCTCCGCCACCCCCAAGGAGGTCTCCGACTCCTCCGCCCCCTCCGCCACAACCGGCTCCGTCCCTTCCAATGTCCAAAAAAATATCCACTAAGAGGGTGCGAACGAAGTCCTCGTCCCCGCCGAAGAAGAAGAAGGCAAAAACTATCCCTCAAAAATTGCCTTCTGCCATGACTGAAGAGCAAAAAAGTGCGGAGGCAAAAAAAGTGGTTGTTGATTACTTTGAGAAAATGAAACAACAAAGATTAGAATTGAAACCCGCCCAAGCCGTACTTTTACATGCATCCAAATGCACTGAGGCAAAAAGTGGACGAAAAAGTTAGAATGTTGCGTGAAGGTCGTAAGCCCTCGCCGCTATCAGACTATGACCGAACCCTCATCAAAACTATTGAGAAGTCGAAGAAAAAGACAGCAGGGAAAGATGTTCCACAACTTGGGGAACAATCGAAGCAGATTGAACCCCTAGTTGTAAGTGATCCATATGGTTCAAACGAATCGTACATGGAGACCGTGCCTTCAAATATCAATTTGGATGACCTTGGTAACTTCATGCTATCTACCGGCCTCAATTTTCAGCAACTCTTCCAAAGTGGACACATCGAGAGTGCACAAGTTGTTGATACCTGGAGAAAATATGAACATGGCAAGCCATTCTACAACCCTGAGAAATACGCAGAACTAGGCACACAAATGTACTTGTTGAACAAGTGGTACCTAGATGCGTGTGCCAGGAAAGAGAATTACATATTGGTCAAAATTCGCAATGAGCACTTCTTCCGTGACGATGATACCATGTTCATTGAATTCAGTGAATTACACCAGCTATGCCACCAGGACTCGCTCGACAAGTCACTCTTGAGCTGCTATTGTCTGTAAGTCATTATAGCACCGCGCCTGTTATTATATTGTCTATATAATTATATATCCTAGCTCACACTACATATATGTTCTTCGATATATATTTGCAGATATGAGATGGGGGTCATAAAAAAAGAAGGGACAATACCATTGGATTCATGGATCCTTATATCGTATTCAAAGACCCAGTTACTCCTAATTGGGAAGTTGAAGCTGAGGCGAATCTCAAGACGATGATAGAGAAACAAAGCAAGAAGATAACGATTCTCTTCCCGTACGACGGCGAGTGAGTGCTATTAATTATAATGTCATTTTTTATACGTGGCCCGGCCTGTAGTTTATCGAGTTATGAGTATTATATTCTTCCTATGCAGCAATCACTAGATCTTGATGGTCATCAAGCTATCCACCAGTCAGTTATTGATCTTTGACTCTATGAAAAAGGAGCTGAGACGATACCAACTAATGATTGATATGATCCAACGGTAATCTAATTTCACTCGATCTTCCTAACTCCACTATATGTTTATACATACATGCTCTCTCTTTAATTGGATATATTGGACAGTGTTTGGGCAGAATTCATTTCAAAACATCGTCCCGAGTGCAAAGCGCCGCTGCAAATAGTCACACCCGTAGTAAGTAGCACTTTGCTATATGTAGTGTCTAACATCTTTATTTGTCATAGTTCAAATTACTAGATGACGAGAGAATTCTTTTCTCGTATATATATAGTGGTGTCTGCAGTAGGAGCTGGGGAACAACCTATGTGGATACTATATGTGCGAGTTCCTCAAGGTGCACTCTAACAGAACTCCTGTTGAGAGGATCAAAGTAAATTGCAAATATATTTAGTGGTATACATGATTATCATATATATATATATATATATATATATATATATATATATATATATATATATATATATATATATATATATATATATACTAATACATGTTTTTTTCTCAATTCAACTCAAATTGAAGACTGATTGGTTGAGACAGAAGACCATAAATCAGCACAACGTCAAAGCCCTCCAAGAGACAATAGCAGGCTTTATTAATGATCAAGTCTTAAATCCCAATGGAGTGCACTACTTCGGCGGAAAATAATTGTCTCAGCTTGTAATTCTAGGTTAAGGACGGACAAACAAACGTGTATATATTTTATGTACATTATGTGTATATTCAATCATACATGTGATATATATAGTTTCCTAACTATATAGTTGGGTTAATTATTTACATATGCATGCTTTCATTTGATACGTGTATGCATATAACATTAGCGTAGAATGCGTATTTAAATACCTATATTAAACCCTAAACCCCAAATATGAATTAAAAAGCTGAAATGAGGAGAAAAAAAGAAAAATTACCTTTACTCCCGGTTCGTGTTACGAACCAGGACTAAAGGTTCCTGCCAGCGCGACTAGGCTGGAGGAACTTTTAGTCCCGGTCCGTGATAAGAACCGGGAGTAAAGGCCCCCCCTTTACTCTCGGTTCCTGAACCGGGAGTAAAGGAGCGGTTTTACTCCCGGAAACATACTCCCGGCTGGAAAACCGGGAGCAAAGCCCCTTCTCAATCAGGAGTACAACCTGAACCTGTACTAGTGATAAGGGAATAACCACGGTGCCTTTCTGCAAGTTTTACGTTGATAACCATTAACCAACGGTGCTGAGCTCACATTATACGGGGGCATTACTAAAAAACTCATACTGTCAACTGTTGCAAATTTTAAAATTTGTAATGCAAAGCAAATAGTAGAACTAACGCTGACTCGGTGATGTTCAACGTCTCTGATGGTACCGATACGAACTTCCTTGTTCTCTCTTGAAAAGAAAAAGACGAATCACGCAGAAGAGATGCCTATAATAAAACCTACTATAAGCGCGGTATTTTAGCGAACTTTAATAACAATTGAATGTTTAAGAATCCAGCTGCTACAATTAATTACCATCAAAAAGTTGAAACGAACCTGGAGCAGAAGTCGTGATCGAGCATGATTACATTCGATTGGTAACCGACTGTGGTTCGCGTAGCTGGTACTGGTACTGGTACACGGCGAATATATCTGGGTGCATGTATTGGATGATGGGATCAGCTGGAAATTAGTAGGCCGTGTTCGTGTTGACGCAGCAGCGGTTGCCTCCAATCATGGCGACAACGACGCAGCCTACTCTGAACTGAAGAACGAACAAATCAACAAATGGCTGGGGTGGCGAGATTAAGAATCCAAGATGTTTCTTGCACGAGAGCAATCACAGGAATTATTATAAAGGGATCGGTGTCCTGCAAGAGAGCGACTAAAAAAAAAGGTGCGTACTCCTACTGATTAGTATATACTGGGTGCGTACCACACGAATGATAGTATGCCGTATGAATTATATGCAAATGAAAATCGGTGGCTGTTGAGTACAAGATTCCCCAGCGAAAATAATAATTAATATTAATAGGTAGTATAATGCTACAGTTGAGCGCGTACTAGGCTGGGTACAGACTATACATAACTACATATTTTGTCGGCCATATTTTCTTTTTAGTTTAGTTGTCGGCTGTGTTGACCGCCCCTTAGCTTAATCGACACTGTTCAGCGAAACGCTACAATTCTAACAGAAAAACATACGTAGGTTGCATTTTGTTTTTTGAGAAACGGTTACATTTTTTGAGACAAGAGTGTTTTTTTTTTTTTTTTTTTTTTTTTTTTTTTTTTTTTTTTTTGCCCAAAGAACCAAAGCGTCCTGTCCTGTCTGCTCCTGTATGGCAAAGGCGGCCGGTTGCCAGAGCCACATCCTCTTCTCCCCTTTTTGAACAAATTTTCCATTGGGCCGGCCTGGCCCAATGCTTTCGCCACTCGATTTTACGGGCTGGGCCAATCAAGAAATCACACCGTTTTGCACCTACACATCATTGGGAAGGGCACAGAAACGAATGCGAAATGAACACGAACGAACAAACATCACAGAGCCATGAACAATGCATGGTATATACTCCATACGTCAGGACTTTCCCATGCATGCTTCGCGCAGCTACGTCGTCAACCGCTGAATACCTTTTCCTTTGAATAAATTTCCCCTGCGGCGTCGTTTGGATTATTTGGAGGAATTAAAATCTAATTAACAACTTATGCTATTTCACTTAAAATGTAACATGCTATCACTTTCTAAAGTTCCTATATTAGTCTACCTCAAATTTGTAGGGTGAAAGATAGAATTTGATTCAATAGATCACCATACTATATTTCTACTTTACAATTTATAACACGCTCTTTAACTCGCAATCACACGGTAAAAGTACACCATATAAATATCTCTCGTATAACCAACAATAATATACAAATATAATCTATATATAACCATATAAAGTTAATTAATATGTGTATAATTTATGATTCTAATAAATTCAATTCCAAGGATCTAAATGGGGTCTGAGTTAATTTTATTGATCGGCAGCCCTTAAACTTATCATAACCTTTTATTCATATTCCCTATACTTTTAAAATGCATCTTATGACCTGTTTGAATATAATGAGACAAGGAGCGCAACTATTGAGTTGGATGAGCTAGAGAGAAACCAATGAAAATATTTAACTGTTCTCTTTTCGGTTCCGCCTATTCTTCTATTAAACGCTTCGAGGTGTGCGGAATCGTATGATGATTTCTTCATCGCTCTCTACTTTCTCCATCTTTTATGTGGACAGAGGATTTGATTTATTTTTATGTGGATGGAGTAGAAAAGGTAGATATGTTTCATAAATGTGTTGGTAAAGGATGTTTTCTTGGTGTCTGCGTACATGAACTTGAATGTTACCTTCCGCTCTACAACGTGCATGGACCGTTGTGTGTTGAAAATCTAGTCTGTTCAACCACCAATGAGCTAACTAAATCCAATTATCCTACACCCTCCGTTAAATTATAAGACATCTTAGTATTTTTAGATTTATAACTTTTACTATATATTTAGACATTATACTATATCAAGATACGTAGCAAGAGCAATAAGTCTAGAACGGTCAAAACGACTAATAATTTAGAACGGATGAAATAAAGAGGAAGATGATACCTGAATTATAAGCGGAAACCCAGATTTATTATTATTCATATTTCTCAGTCGCGGGTAAAAAGTGATTTTTTGCCAAAACCATTTGATATTCATCCTATGAGGCGTTTTCTTTTAAAAAGATGCAACCAAGAAAATAACCTAAGAACAAATGGGTTATTTAGATGTTAGGATGAAATCTATGGAGTTTTTCTTTTCAGAAACTACTCAAATGGAAGATTCCATTTAAAAAATGGAAGATGACATAAAAGCCCTCTTGTTAGTGTTGTTCGCTTCTTTAAAAAAGCGTTGATTTTGGCTGACGCTAATTTATTGTGAGAGAACATTATTCTATGACTGAAAAAGTCAAAATACAAACAAGCGAACAAACAGTCAGGGTCCACATACATTAAATGCAAATGAATCCTCTGCCTTTCAACTGCATGCACACATGACCTCAGAACAAATGTCGTTATTTGGAGATATTTAGACGGTCTCCAACGAGACATGCAATCGGATACCCAAACTCATTTTGGGTCGCGCACAGCTGAAGAAACGCCTCCAACGGACTAGGCAAAAGATAACCCATTTTGTGTAGGAGAAGAGAGGAATACCCATATATGCCTCCTCCTTCGATCTTCTCTCTCCTCAACCCAACCGCATCGCATCGGGACCCACGCGCCGGGACAGCCGCTGGAGGAAGGCGGCGCGCGCACCCGCGGCGGAGCCGCCGCCGGATCTGTCGTCTTTACCCGCTAGGGAGTGGCGGCGCAGCGAGGCGAGCCCGCTGGGGGCGCGGCGACGGAGCGAGGCGGGCCGACGACGGTTCACGTTGGGGAGGCCACGGCGAGGCGGATCCGCGGGCCTGCGGCGGCTCGCGGCAGCGCGAGGCGGATCCGCGGCGGCGCACGGTGGCGCGAGGCGGCGCGGCGGTGGAGCGAGGCCGCGCGTTGGGGAAGGCGCGGTAGCTCGTGTCGGGGGAGGCGGCGGGGCGTCGCGGGAGGCAGCGTGGCGGCGCGCGTCAGGGGAGGCGGGGCATGACCGGGCTCCGCCGAGCATGAGGATTGGGTAGTCGATTTGAGTCGTCTGTTGGAGGTGCGTTGGTTTTAGGTGCCGATGATTTTACTGTAGGTGACTCAAATAGAGGAATTGGTATTCGATTTGGCTATCTCTTGGTGGAGATAGTCTTAAGATGAGATCTTTTTCACAGACAACTCAAATGAAAGATTCCATTAAGGAAAAAATGGAAGATCACAAAAAAAAAAAAGCATCCTCTTTGGTTTACGTAGGGAAACATTGATAGTTCAAATTTTTGATGTTTTATTAATTCAAATCTCACAGTCTAAAAAAAAGTACCAACGCACGTTTAAAAAGTCAACGAGACCCACATACTATACTATATATTGCATTAATAAATGAAAATGAATCCTCTTTGTTTCAACTGCATGCATGCAGGCACACCACTGTCAGCTGGTTGAGGGTGTACGCGTACCACTAATCACGCGGCAAACCAAACCAGAATCAATTATAGGGGTACTTAGGTAATTTTACCTCCACTACTTACTACTAATATTACTATTAACAATAATAAAAAAATCCTCAAACGTCAGTTTTTCTGCAGGAAATTGAATACTGCAAGCTTCGCTGACGATTTTTTTTGTTGTTTTCCCCCACTTTTCCCAGAAACAACTTGAATAGAAGATGTCACGAATAATTGCAATACATAGCGAGCAGAATTAATTACTGGAGCATGTACTGCCATAATACAAGCGTCGCGTCTGGTAGAATTCCACTGGCTCAGCTAAACGCCAGCGCTCTCAGGGCCATTTCCGCTTCCACCGCCGCGCCATGGCACCCCCAGTCGGCGGCGGCGCCACCGCCGCCGCCGCCGCGTTGCCCGGCAACAATCCGCCCAGCAGCCCGGCGAGCCGCGCCACCAATGGCGGCTACGCCTACGAGAGCCGAGTTCTCATCGCCCTGTTCCTGGCCTCCGCGCTGATGTTCTTCCTGACGTACCAGCTCTTCGGCCCCGCCGCGGCCACCGCCGTCGTGGTCCTCTTCCTCGCGTTCGCTCTCGCCGCCCATCGCGTCAGGTTCTCCCGCGGCTTCCCCTTCCTGCACCTGTCCACGCGCTCGCTCCCCGCCGCCGGCGGTCGCCGCTGGTCCCGTCCGCCGCCGGCCGCCTGTACGGCAGGGATGGACGCGGCGGCGATCTCGGCGCTCCCGGCGGCGTTCGCGTACAAGCGGGAGCACCACGCCGCGACGACGGGGTGGGCGCAGTGCGCGATATGCCTGGGCCTGGTGGCGATCGGCGACGCCGCGCGGCGGCTGCCGACGTGCGGGCACCTGTTCCACGCCGGCTGCATCGACCAGTGGCTGCGCGCGCACGCCACGTGCCCGATTTGCCGCGCTGCCCTCGGCGCCGCCGCCGTGCCGGAGTTGCCGCCGGTCTAGTGGCGGCGGCGGTATGCATGGCACCAACTCAGTCAGATCGTAGAAAGTCTGGTTCTTTACATCAACCCTCCTTGTTAGGTCTGAGTTTATCAGGATTCTTCTTCTGACATTGAGCTCATGATCATGCACAATTTTCATGTCTAGCGACTTTATCTTAATCCGAGACTGATCGAACTTATGATGTGTGAAATGTGTGCGTGGAAAATGCCCAACGATCTTTGGGGTTGGGGACTGAAATGCTGTGGATGCCATAAATTATTGCTCGGCGAGACACCAAGAGGCGTGTCAGTTTCACTCCTATACATAAATAATTTCCAGAGACGCCAAAAATTGACGGTGAGATACTATCTACTACGTATAATTTTTTTTAGAATAAGACAAACAGTCAAACTTGTCGTCAATTTCTATAACGAGAACTGTCATTGGTCAATTTCTATAACTTGTAGCGCAGGCGCAGCGCATGAATATTCCTGTTTCCAACTTAATAATGTCACTGAAAATAATAGATGAATAAATTTTTGCTATAACGAGATTGGGCATTGGGACTTTTTTTTTTTTTTTTGACAGTGTGGTTGACAACCACCACGCTATGGCCAAAGCGTGTCAAATGGCAGCAGCCATTTACTCTGTACCAGCTACTCCATTCCCGCATCGTCAATACGCTGCTGCGGATCCAGGAGCCTGAGCACGACGGGGAGCCCGTGGAGGGGCTGACGCGTCAGCAAGCTGGTCGGCGCGCGCGTCACTTCGAACGAGAACCGGCGCAGGATCAGCGCCAGCGTCGCCAAGTCCTGCCCGATGCGATGCACGACCGAGGCCATTGGCCAATCAATCAAACGAAGGATAACGACGAGGGGTTTGATTGATTGCTTACAAGCTTGAGTTCGTTGAGGGCGTCGCCGTGGAGGGGCACGTCGGCGCCGCCACACTTGCGGAGCACCTCCTCCCTGAGCCGCTGCTTGCCACTCGAGGTGCGTGCCGAGGAGGAACATGGCCAAGGTGAGGAGGTGCGTGGTCGTGTCGTGCCCGGCGAAGAAGAACTTCTTGCACTCGTCGATGGTCTCATCCATGCTCATGACCGTCTGGCCGCCGGCGCCGGCGCCGTAGTTGGCCTCGAGAATGAGGCCCAGTAGGTCGGTGCAGTAGCCCCTGGCACTTTTGCCGGCGTCCAGGCGCTCATCGATGATGGCCATGTGCGTGGCCCGCACCGTGCGCGTGAGCTGCCACCGGCGCACGTTGGCCTTGGTGGGCACATACGTAGTCGTCGAGCACCGGGACGCGGATGCTGTTCATGGCCGCGAACGCCGCGAGCTGCAGCTCCCGCTACACCACGAACACCTCCTTGCCCCGCCGGTAGCTGCTCAGCTCCCGAACGCCGTGCGCGAGATCACGTCGGCGGTGAGCTCCGTGAACTGGCGCCCGATCGACCTCCACCCTCGTCGTCGCCGCCTCCCCGCTCTTTGCTGCCGTGGCGGCGGCGCGCGCCTCCCACGCCCGGACCACCAGCTCCCCCTCGCACGCCGCCATGGCGGCCGTCATCGCCTTGACCCTGTCCATGGCGAGCGCCGGGCGAACGACGCGGCGGCGGCGCGCGCAGTCGTCGCCCTCGGCCAAGAAGACGCCCATGCCCGTGATGGCCATGACGGCGGGTCCCGGGTCCGGCGTGAAGAACCCGGACCTGTCGGAGAGGATCCGCTTCGCCATGCCGTAGTCGCCCACCCACAGCCTCGGCGCCGGCGGGCCGTGCCACGACAGCACCAGCTTCTTCTTGCCGTAGCGCGGCGTCCACGCGGGCCCCGCAGGTGCGGCGCCACGCGCGGGACGATGTCGTTGGACCGCCTGTCGGCCAGCGGCTCGCTCGCCACACGCCGCCGCCGCCACCATCGACTTGATCTCCGGGGCGTTGCCCGCGAAGAACCGGTACGGCGGCCCTCGGACGACGGACGCCCTGCCGCGCGAACGCCCGCGCCACGGCGTATGGTCACCACACCAGATGTACCAGCGCCGCCCACAGCCACGGGACAAGCACCGATGCTCCTGTTGAGCCACGCTACGGTGTCAGCGTGATCTGCAACCACCTCGATTTGGACATGGATAGCTCAAAAATAGAAAGAAACTTTGTCTGGTAAAGAATCCATCTGAGTAAGGTGGCCACATCCTGCCTCTGTCCGGTAAAAGATGCAACTCTGATATACTTGCCGGTTAAAGTGTATCACGTTTGATCAGATTTTAATAAATAGTATTCATATTTGTAGCCTTAAATGAATTTATTTTAAAAATATATTTCGTAACTAATCTAATAATATTATTTTATATTATACAAATATTTATTTATTTATTAATAATTGATCAAATTTGATATACTAAACCATAATTATGCATTCTTTGTTTCGTGTATTCTTCGGTGGAGGGAAGGAGTACAGTACTTTGACGAGGGTGGTTGGACATGACACGGAAACACTACAGTAAAATGGTGATTGGTTGGACAGGGCATGAGGAAACTACAGTAGAAATGGCGAGGGAACAAACGAACAAGAACAGGGAGCATGAGATGTGGACATCTTAAACAATGCGTAGCGACAGATAAGTACTACGACAATCTATGTTCTGTCTCATTTCACTGTATACGCAAGGTGTTCACATAGCAAGCAGGAAAGAACATCGGAACATGGAAAATGCGAGTGCGTTTCTGTATTTACACAATGTTTGCAACTTCATCAGGCACAGTTTTTGCAGGCAGAAGTCTGCCGGAGACCTAAAGAATCCAATTTCTTCCTCAACAAACGGAAGAAGAAAAGAGGTAAAATTAGCCAAATCACTGACTTCAAATGTACAGATTTACCCCACTATTCACAACTACCACGGCCAGTTCTTCAAGTTTGAGCCTGTTCCCCATCTAATCCTGTGTTTTATGTGGTAATAGGAATTCAAGGAACAAAACGCCAGCACAACCGAAAGGAATAAATAAAGGGAGTGAAAGGGCCTACAAACAAATGCTACCGCCAAGCTATCCCCGGAGAACCTGCTCTAGCACGGGCATCGACCAACGAAAGAGCCATGGCCAGCATCATCTGCTCCTCGAAGCTATCGGGAACACTGCCGGAACCAATGTTGGACCCAACTGAAGTGGCCGAATTGCCAACACCAGCCTCCACTGTAATATCGGATTCAGCAATCCTGGTCCCAGCCTCGGCCACCTCGGACCACCTGCCATTAGAATTAGAATACTCTGCACCCTCTATTGTTCGGTGTGTACTACTGCTTGATGGTTCCTCAACTCTGATGTCCGAAGAACTGCTCCCTGCTACACTCAGATCCTCTGTAAAGGATCTGTCTGATCTGCTAAGGTTGTCAAACCTTGTTGTTTGGCAAGCAGATGCGCTAGAAGCCTCTCCATGCTTATGCTGCTGTTCAGCTAAAGCTGCAACTGCACAAGCAAACCCACCGGAAGAAGCTGCTTCAGCAGTCGCTGTCATAGCACCATCAAAAGGCCTTGAAGGAATTGGTGATGGTGTAGTGCTAACACATCCTGGATTTCCCAGAGCTTCCTGATCCTGTCGAAAGAAATAAAGATCACAAAATGGACAGGTGGACTCAGTTTTGACAAGGTGATTAATCCTGGTTCTACCCATTCCATAAATGTAAGTGTATGCAACATGAAAATATGTACCAATGTAGGTCAAAGTGAGAAACCAAATTCTAATTGAAGTCACACAGAACAGGCCTCAAAAGGATGCTGCATCATTTAATTATGAATGAAGCATGAAGAGGCATACAGATAAAGAAATGAAACAGAGAGATCATTCGAATGAAGATTGTAAAGTATCATAATCAGAAAAAAAGCAAATTACTGTTGACATGGCAAACATCCTTTCAGAGGAGACTAAATTTACAATTGATGAACGAGTTTTTGTTTTGACGTACTTGTATAGAGAGCCAAATTGCCTCCATAAGCATTACTTCTTCAAGATCCACCTCAAAATTATTGCCCCTGCATTAAAGGAATATACCAGCAAATAATTAATCCCAACATCATGATGTATCCATTTTCATAGTAAAAAAGAACCCAGTTACTATGTGAAGAAAAAGGGGATGGTGACAGGTTTGTTTAGACTACATCCTCTTCTCTTATGATGTGGTTCTGGTGCAATACACAATTACGCCTCCTACTGTACTCCAAATGTCACAGATAAGATGTAGACTGCAGAAATGGTCAAACATACAATCTTTCCTACCCAACAACTGGCTTAATATTAAAAGTCTTTGCAGGGGCCAGAAATATCTAACTGTACATGTTTACCAGTCAAACATCTTTATCAAATAGGTTTGATGAAATAGGTGAACAGACAAATAATTCTTCTTTTCAAGTTATATCTATATTCTATTACCCTTAAACAGCTGCATTCATGGTGGAAATACCTTCACAGGAAAAGTCTCCATGCCAATATAAAACTTCCCTTCATAAACTTAGCCAATTATCGGATTCTTATTCGAAATGACAATTTATTAATTGCATAATAATGGGTTAATAATGCAGCATGGTACACAAGGAAGTACATGGCTGCAACTCCTGCGTTATCTTAAAGCAGCTGAACAGGGAAGTATCAAACTGATCTTCAACAACAATTTATCTTCAAGTTAGAGCAGCAACACCAAGGTTTCAAGGGAATCTCCAACACGTTTGGTTAACATAAGAGGCAAACAAGAGTCTTGAATTAATATATTCATCATGGTACACGGCCACAGAAGGATATGTGAATCAACATGACAATGCCTAGCTAATTATTTGACATGGTTGTCCAATGCCATACCACTATGCCTGCAGCAGGGAAGAATACAAGGCCAACTACAAATAGCCCATTCCAATTATAAGATGTTTTGGGGGTTTTTAGATACATTGCTTTTACTATGTATCTAGATATAGTGTATATCTAAGTGCATAGCACAGATTATGTACGAACAAAAGCCAGAATGTCTTATAATTTGAAATGGAGGGATAGCACATAAGTTGTTAAATGGGTATTTCACAATAGGAGCAAGGTAGGATTAGTCAATTTTCCTACAGAACTTATCATCCCCAATAATTCAATGCAACAATAATCACAATGCCTCCAACAAAATTGAATCTAGAAAGGGCATACAATCCTAATGCATTAATGCAACAGTAACCAGACTACAAGTACTACTGCATCTAGAATGCACAAATAAGTTAATCAGTACAGACCGCATCTGTTTGAAGGCTTCAGGATTCCTCAATATCAACTCGGAGTGCTGCACTTCGGACGAGAGAGCATCATTGCCTTGCGGACTGCTTGCAGCTATCAACGGAACAAACTGGGTCAGCAATTGAACAACATCAAGCAACAGAATGCACAGAAAAGAAAGAACACCTGGAAAATGTACACACCTACTGTCGATGCGCCGTCGGTATTGCAAGGATCAACTTGTGCGGATGCTACTACGTCACCCAAAGTTGCATTCTGCTTGTTCTTCATCCGCTCCGCATCTTCCTGTAGCTCCTGCTGCCGCATCCTGATCTGCGCCTCGATCACCCTCTGCTCCTCCTACCCACAATTCCCAGTTCCAACCAATTGGTGAAAATAAACCAAAAGCAGCCAACACAGAAACAGAACACGGTTTGTATGGGCACTCACAAGCTGCTCTATACCCTTCTCTTCCTTGGTCTTCACGCCACGGTACTCCACTGCGTAATTCAGCGTCTTGCAGTATGGACACCTTGTGACAAGGTAAGTTAAGGGGCTTTGCAATTGCAACTGAGCAATAACCGGCACAATTTTTTACCAACACCAGAGACCATCCAACATACGAAAAACACAATCAACAAGAGCACCAGACGGACTGGGTTGGAATTGAAGCGAATTGGGTCAGGATACTGCGTCGGCCTGCACGAGGTGGGCGACTTCATCTGGAGGAAGCACTCTGCGCGCAGCAGGAGCACAAGGTGACACAGGTCAAAAAACAGAAATCCAAAGCCCAGACGACGGAACCGACACCAAGAGCCGCTCATGTACTCACCCGTGCAAATCCCCTTGGCGCAACACTTGGAGCGGTTAAGGCTGGGGTAGAACTGCAAAGCAGCACCAGGTAATCATTACTTATTAGCAGATAAAACACCGCCAAGGGCTGTAATTATTAGCAGATAAAACGCAGACAGACAGGCACGCACCCTCCGACGAGAAAGAGAGAGAAACAGACGGGCGGAGGAGGATGGTCTGGTTACCAGGAAGCAGATGGGGCACTCGTCGAGGTCGGCGCGCGCGTCGTCGGCGCCCGGGTGGCACGGCGCGAGCTTGGCCTCGAGGATGAGGCGGCGGAGCTTCCTGAGGTCGATGTCCGGGTACGGGTACAGCCCCTGCGGGCGCGTGTAGCGCTCGTCCACCGCCGGCCGCCGCCGCCGGCCCCCGACCTGGTTCCCCATCCTCCCCCCCTCTCGCCTCGCCTCGACTCCAACCGGCCGGGTCCCTCTACTAAACCTCAACCACCACCGCAACCACCCCGCCCGCTCCCGCGCGGGGTGAGGAGAGGGAGAGAGCAGACGAGAGGAGAGGCCGACGCGTCGCAGCGAAGCCAGCGGCGGACGCAGGCAACACGACACGGGAGAAGTCAGTCGAAGATTTTCTCTCCCCCCGGCAACGAGCCGGGCCGAGGCGAGACGAGACGAAATGGAAAGGGAAAAAGGGTATTTCTCCTCGTGCTGCTGCTCTCTGCCTCTCTCTCACAACTCTGCTCGTGCCGTCGTCGCTGCCAGTGTCAGAAACAGACGGCACCGCACGAATATGCACGCGGCCAAGCCAAAAGCAGATTCTTCCACGCGCGGCAGGGATTACGCCCGCGCACTTCTACCGTAATCTCTCTCTGTCCCAATAAAAAAAAAAAATCTCTCTCTGTCTTGTGCCTCGCTGTCCGCTTGTCTGCTAAGCGCCGCTTCTTGTCTCGGAACGGCGTCCGTGCCGCCGCCAGGTGGGGCCGGAGACGGCGTGTTCCACTGGGATCGGGTGATGTAACGGGAAGGTGGTGTACGGTGCACCGGTAGTACCAAATTCTTGTGCGGGCTTGCGGCTGCTTGCAATCGCAAGCGACGAGAGGAGAGAGGTTCACAAGCAATCGGTTGGACTCGGTCCTGATTGCGGTGGTTTGGTTTTTGAATTTGGATTTGGATTGGATTTTCATTCGCGCTTGATTACTTTTAGAGAAAATTATCTTCTCGACCTTGAAAAAAGGTTCGACTTAGTTTTTTTTACCCTATTTTCATCGAACTTTATTATTTGACCCTAAAACGAAATTTGGTTATTTTCTTGGCCCTTCTATCCATTTTGAAAGATCATAACTCTTCGATACGACATCGGATTAAGATGATTTTTATATGAAAATTGTAGGTCTCGACGAGACCTACAACTTTACAGTTTTGAGTTTTTTTATTTGATAAAGTTTAGATGTCAAAAAAAACATTAATATTATTAATATTTTTTGGCATCTAAACTTTATCAAATAAAAAAACTCAAAACTATAAAGTTGTAGATCTCGTCGAGACCTATAATTTTCATATAAAAATCATCTTCATCCGATATCGTATCAAAGAGTTATGATCTTTCAAAGTGGATGGAAGGGACAAGAAAATAAGCAAATTTCGTTTTAGAGCTAAATAACAAAGTTCGATAAAAATAGAGCTAAAAAAGCTAAGCCAAATTTTTTTTTAAGGCCAAGGAAATAATTTCTCCTTACTTTTATTACTTCTTCCCTGGACGAGGTTACGATGGAAACGGATTGCTTGCGTGCCACCGAAGGCTTGCCTGACCCCCTCGAACACGCACCTTTCTCCTTAAATAGCTTTTTCCCCCTAAAAGCAATCCTTAAATAGCTTTTGTTTTGTTCTTATTTATTCCTGTAATACGTGGAAATGGTCGTCGTTGACTACTGAGGCCATCTCTACGTCGGTACTATGCCCCGTTTAGATCCCAGTTACAGTTGTAATTCTGCACTGTATCACGTTCGTTTGTATTTGACAACTTTTGTTCAATCATAACCCAAGTAGGCTTAAAAGATTCGTCTCGTGATGTACATGTAAAAAGTACAAACATGCAAACATTTTGTCTACATTTAATGCTCCATGCATGTGCTGCAACGTTGATATGACTAGTTACAATTGCAATTTGCAATGGATCTAAACAGGCCTATGTACGTGCCCACAGTATGTGATAAAAAAAAAAGCACGCTGATTAGGTGTTGAGTGGTGGAGAAAGAAGAAGTTAAGATATACTTAATCCGTTCCAAATTATAAGTCGTTTATGAACGAGTGCAAGAAGCGTGGTCACCACTACAAACCGAAAGCAAGTTAAGCCACTGCATGCAATCGCCATGCATCCGGCTGTTTACAGAGACACACTCATCCATGGAACTCTACTAGTGAACTTCCATAGCCACATGAAAGAAAACATATTTCCTTTGAAAACCCAGAATTTGAGTGGGGGCATCCTTGTGTGTACTGGGTCCACCCGACAACTCGTCGCCCTCCCTCCAGGGATGATCCTGCTTAGCTTTCTGTCTCTCCTGTCTGTGCTCATCGTAAATTGTGGCACTTCTGCTTCCTCTAGTCAAGTCGACCTTGTAGTGTGATGATACGCGCATGTGCCGCGGTGTTCTTGCTCGAGTTTGTGTGTATCGCCTGGGAGGAGGTGAGCTACATAGGAGGCAAGCTATGCAACTGACAGTTGCACCTCACTCGCCTGCGCCGGCTCCGCATAACGTCACGTGCATGCATCTTGAGTACGCGCTGCCTCACCCATGATATGGTAACAGTGCAAGGCTAGTGTTGTGGGCATCATAGTGAGAATTTAATCGATTAAAAGATGGAGAGCAACCATAAACCCTTCTTCCTCTCGTGTTCAACACAACTATGACATTCAACTCCACAGCAGCACCACCTAATCAGGAACAGATCTAGCGGTGGGGTGGGAGAGTGGGGCTCAAGACCCCTAGGATCGTTGATTGCTGCTTTAATGAGGAACTTCAAAATGGAGTTTGCGAAATCCTCACTTGAAGCAGAGCAATAGATCAAGTGGTGTGTCAAAAATAATAATCCTTCTATAAGTTGGAGTGGTGAAAAATGAACTCAGATCACAACTACAAAATGTTGCAGCCAAAATTTGGAATTAATTAGTGAAGAATGAACTGAGGTATCTTATTGTGAACAGATGCTACACAACATTGTTTCCATAGACCGGAGAACTATTCTTTCTGGCTCTTTCAGCATGCAAGACGGAAGCTACCAGGTCCCAAACCATCATATTATGTGAAGTTTACTTACTTGGTCCATGTTTATGTTTACCCCAGTAGAATCATGCTATACGCCAACAGTCATGGATTTGAATGTTTACATGTTTGCTGATAAATTATTTCAGAGGCCGAGTATATGTATCACAATTGTTATTCATATTTGCATTAATGCGCGCACGAGCATCACACTTGGAAGCACATCTGTGCTGGTGAGAATTTAATCTAATAGATGGATTTTGCAAACGCTCACCTGATCAAAGCAGAGCAATAGATAAGTGGAGCCCTATCTTGCGCCTGGGACAATAGCCAACGAATGAAGCAACTATGCTGTTGTACCTGAACAAAATAGTCCTTTTGTAAGTTGGAGTTCTACACACATAAACTGCTGTACAAAGACAACAAGTAGTTCATTGCTTAATGAGATGGAAATATGTTTGGTTGGCCAATTGGAAGACATTCATTAGGAATGCTTATTTCTGGACCATCGTTAATTTGTCGGCCCAACACGACATTCAGGCGAATACACATCACTTACGAGCATGAGCTCCACAACTCTAGAGCCAGAGGCCTCCCTCACACTCCCTCACCCATTCCTCGTGAGAAGGAAGTGTAGGCCGTTATGGTGGTGCTGAGAACGCAACCTTCATTTCCTATCAATACAATTAATCTACAAAGCACGACTCAAAACCCTACAAACAACATAAATTGAGCGAATTCGCGGCTTCAAACCACTGCACATTCCAAGACAATATGGTGATCTGCTGCATTGCAAGGAGACACGGCGATCAGCAGGCAAAGCGAGAGCATGCTATTATATATGTTGGGTGGGTTTCAAAGGGAAAGAGTGATGGATCGGAGTTGGTGGCGAGCAAATTTACCCGAGGACAGCCCGGGACCAGGGCTTTGCCCACTAAATGCACCGGCTGACAGCAATCTCCACGTGCTGGTGCAGGATCAGGAAACCATCAGCTACAACACTGCATAGCTTGACTATATTGTTTCAAGAGGAGGAAGAAGAAGAAAAAATCATGGCTTGTGCCGTTTCGCATGGACAGTGTATCACCAAGGGAAATAAGAACTTGGTCACCAATGTCGCTCCCTACCGCTGGCACCTACCGAACGAGTTCCGATCGAGCTCCAAGCAATAAGTTCATGGGGGGACTAGCGCTCAGTTAGTCAGTTGATGTGAATTCGAGATCCGATGGAGTGGAGATGAGGAGGTGGAGGCGTTTCACGAGACCTGATCAGCTATGGTAGTGGATGCGCTCAACGCCTCAACATTGCACAAGCTGAGCAACCGTATGTATCTTGCAAAGCAAAAATACAATGGTGGGCCATGCTGCACAACCATCCCAAAAGGAGAGTCATTCTACAATAAATGACCAAAATACCCCTACACTAGATAAACAAAGTGGTAAAGCATATAATTATAGCGATACTAAACACCTCTCTAGATACCTAATTTACAGGAAAGTGAAGAAACATAGAAGCAACAAAGATGCGAGTCTCTGCAATGTAAGTAATAGCAAGAAAAGCACTTAGAAGCCTCCAACCTAGTGAATCGCACTAGCAAACTATGCATCCAATGTTCTAGAGGACAATGCCAAGGTATTGTGAGCTTCAATTCATTGAGCATCCCATCTCTCTTCTCGACTTTGATTGCGAATCCGAACTTCTAGTGAACTTTTTGTACACATCGAACAGAAATAATGAAAAATATCCCTATCTTCTGCTTCATTTTTCCTTTGGTGTTTTCGTATTGCTTCTTTTCTTGTGATGTGATGAAATCATGAAAGAGGGGTCATGATGACTTGACTCACCACCGGATTGGTTAAATTAACCAAGTTTGTCATTATGAAAGATAATAGATAGCCACTAATTGTTGACATTTCTTAACGAAATGCTGGGAGGTATAAATTAACGTGCCACCTGATTAGCCTACATATCACTTGAACTCTTAACATCCATCTCTTAGAAATAACTAGGTTGTCATCCCCAGTATGATTCTAAAAAAGATCTCTCCTTCTAGCAAGTGACTAAAATTATATTATATTATATCCGCAAGTGCACAGATAAAATATACACCATTGTAGCATTTTACCCAAAAGTATTCCGGGTTGTCGATTTATTTTTTATCACTGGGAAGGGTTTGGCAATAAATGAGATGCAGGTAGATAGGTGTCATATGAACAAGCAAATATGGAGAATACCATGCATGATCTACTTACTCAAAATAGGGGTTATGTCACAATAATAATGATATATATATATGATAAGCATAATGATCAATCAATCAATATATAATATGATCACTTAAAGCACTTCCTATCTAGACACTAGCATGGATTAGTCAGAAGCATAAGAATATCCTAAGTCATTCTAACTATACTACTAAAGACATTTTATATTGGTACAATTATATTAGCAATCATGGCAAAGATAATTTATACTCATATTTAGGGGAATATTACTAAGAAAGATAGCCTTCTATAGTAATAATAACTTCCTACTCTTCCTATATTCGAGGTGTGGACTACAAAGGACTCAACGTGAGTGTCACATCCGCGATCTACCACAGATCCTAGAATATAAGGTGCATTTGCAGACAAACTACATCTAAGCACCATGCTTACATGTTGTTGGTCACTCATCCATGACGTCAATGAATGAGAGCTATACAAACCTATATATGAATATGAATGCATCCTAACTATGCAAAGTATACAGTCTAGATAAGCAATGAATAGCATAATTGAGAACATAATCAATAGTAGAACAATGTCAATCAACTTTATCTAAACACTCAAAAGAGGTATAAGATACAAGAAGAGAGTTTACAATAGCTCCGGGAAGCCTCAGCTCCAGACAAGATCTAGAATTCAAGTAGAACTTGCCTCCTTCTACTTCTAAACCTATGTAGCTATGCTCTAGATGGTGAAGCTCTAATGATTATAGGGTTTCTGGCTCTCTGAACTGGGTATGACTTGATTGATATGAAACCCTAGGGGTCTGGGCTGTATATATAGGCCTGATGGGATGAACCATAGCCCTTGGATCAAACCGACTTCGACGGGCGGTGGAGATTGATCCTCAAAGACGGTGGAGGGTCCATGTTGAAGGGGACACAGATTGGTGACCTGCCAGGGTCGGTCGGCCTCTCCTGGCCGCCAAGTGGGCCCCGCTTCCTCTGATGAGTCTCTAGTGTTCTCTAGAATGTTCTTGATTCCTTTTCATGGTGGAATTCGATGTTTTAGTCCGACATGTGGGTCTCCTTTGATTCTTTTCTGATTAACACCCTACAAAACACTAATTCATCAAAACTGTAGAATTCTGTAAGCTAAAACCATATTCTATGGTGGTGTTTGCCTTTATACCCTTATTTCAAGTTTGGTTGAAGGGTAAAATCATACAATAATTAACGTCAACACTAATTCATTTTTATAAATTACCACCTCTAACATTTGTTATGAAAGATAATGCAAAGTAAAATAATAGTTTGCATTCAAACCCATTTGATCGGCTAAGGTTAACTCTTAAGCTATAAATTAGCCATCTAACTAATAGCCTATGCATGTTTAGAATCAAGGTTAAAAGGTACACATATCCCTAGTAATGAATTATTAGTCCTTGTTAGCTAGTTGTAATAATTGGCTAATGAACTATCAACATCTGGCCAAGAGCTTGGCTAAAAGACCTGTTTGGATGCATGCATACATACATACATACACACACATAAATTAAAAGTTCTACTCTGCCATTGTCCTGGCGATAGATAAGTCCTAGATCCGGTGACGCCCATCGCCAAGTTGCCTCTTCTAGAAAAGAGAGGCAATGTCACGCCTGGTGCTCATCGCGATGTCCTGACGCAGATGCCGCATGCATGGTCATGCCTCATGGATCATAGCTGAAAGGGCAGGAAGCATTATTTGCTGCTGTCGGGCACTTGTGGACTTCTATTGCTACATGAAAAAAGCATATTTTCTTTGAAGACCCAGGGGCATGTGCCCCCACTCCTTGTGTACTGGGTCTATTCTGACAGGTCATCGCCCTCCCATCCAAGGGTGATCCACCTATGCTATGAGTTCTCCTGTCTCAATGCCTCTGTGTACAAGGCGTATGATGTCTACTCACATTGCTGTATCATATCCATTTCCCGCTTAGCTTTCTGTCTCTCTTGTCTGAGCTCATTGTAGAACATGTGGCACTTCCGCTCCTGCTAAGCAAGCTGACCTTGGAGCACGCTCGTCCGCGCCTTTGCCGTGACGAGATCTCGCTCAAGTTTGTGCGTATCGCTTGAGAGGCAATGAGCTATGCAACTGACAGGTGCACCTCATCACTTGCGCCACCTCCTATCACATCACGTGCATGGTGAGCGCGCGCTGCCTTGCCTGCGGTATAGTAACAGTGCATGGCTAGCTCCGTAAGCACTGCTACCGCGACGCAGATGACTCCGTAGACGAGGCCAACAACCACCTTCTCTCCAACAATGAGGTCGGAGAAAAAACATCTTTTCATAGTTGAGTAAGAAGCTATCATGCATAGACCATAACGTGATCAGGAACGAATCTAGCGATGGGGCGGGAGAGGGGGCTCAAGCCCCCTAGTTGCTTTGAGGAGAAGCTGGAGGTTAAGATGAAGTTTCACTCCACCAATCACTTCAAGCACCATTTTTCAGACCTCCCCTTAGAGAGAAGGTGCGGGTTGTTTCATCTGCGGAGCAGTTTCCGTGGTGCTGATAGTGTTCACGCCACTAGCCATGCACTGTTACCATTGCCGGGCGGGGGCACTATGCATGCACACGATGCAAACGAGTCAGCATGGGTATCCACACAAAAACAATTAATAATTTATAATTATTTCTATAGGAAGATAAGAACAAACATTTAATATGTCATGACACAAAGATAAATAATAAATCATAAAAAATAGCAATATACTTATACTAGCTGGTGGTATAAGAGTGTTGCCTTAAATCATCGAAAAATTCAGACACAAAAAGATATAAGAAAAGTGCATAAATAAAGTAGTGTGACCTTATTATTGGTATAAAGTATTACGCTACATTCCTTATAAATACGTTCTTGAGAAAAAAATTACACTTTGGTTCTTACAAGATTCTCCCCATCGTCTTCGATGGTCGTTTTCGTCCTCAACGGTCGGAGGAGCTACTCGATAAGCCACGACGGCACCATGTAGTGGCATAGGAACTCTCCGAGCTTCAACTTGAAGCCCTCCACAAAGAAGAATCTTTGTTACTTCATATGACATAACTAACGGCTTACCAAATTTCTTCAAAACAACCACGGCATAAAGACAAATAATAAATCACAAAAAATAGCAATGTACTTATACTAGCTGGTGGTATAAGAATGTTGCCTTAAATCATCAAAAATTTCAGACACAAAAGGATATAAGAAAAGTGCATAAATAAAGTAATGTGACCTTATTATTGGTATAAAGTATTACACCACATTCCTTATAAATACATTCTTGAAAAAATTACACTTTGGTTCTTACAAGATTCTCCCCATCGTCTTCGACGGTCGCCTTCATCCTCAACGGTCGGAGGAGCTACTCCATAAGCCACAACGGCACCATGTAGTGGCATAGGAACTCTCCGAGCTTCAACTTGAAGCCCTCCACAAAGAAGAATCTTTGTTACTTCATATGACACAACTAATGGCTTACCAAATTTCTTCAAAACAACCACGGCTTACTAACTCATCATATATATGTATTTGAAACATTGAACGAACAGGCCATGTTTCGCAGACATGGAATCTGACACCAAGCATTGTAGACGTCACCTAGTCAATCGACGTTGAAAAAAGGGAATAAAACCACCAAAGCAGGTCAAAGAAAATCATCGACCCGATTCCTCGGTATCTCACGGGGATACATTGGTGGCAAAGCTTTGCAAAGAAGCTGGTATTAGAACTCACGGGGAGATAGTAGAAAACAATGAACACACATATAGATGTCATCGGACTAGTACTAGAATCTGCAAAATACCTACTATATACATAGGCCACTGCCAGATTCAGGTTCTCCTTCCCATCTGGCTTCGGCAATCAACCAGAGAAGAGGGGAACCTGATCAGATCGACGTCGAGATTGAGCCATCCTTCCGGCCGCTTTTTTCTACTTCTAGAAGCGGCCAGTTAAACAAAACATATACTCTCTCTCTCTCTCTCTCTTCTAAAAGAATGGTGCTTTTGACTTTTAGAAATTATGTTTTGTTTAACCGTTTCTCGTGTTCAATAAATTTATATAAACATTATTTATTCGGTAATGATTTATTTTATTATTAGGTACATTTTAATGATAATTTATTTGTTTTTTAAAAATAAATAAAACAAACAGTCATACGAGAAATCTAAAAGTTCAAAATATTATTTTTTTAGACAGAAGAAGTATCGTGAGTGAGACTTTCAGCACCGGCCCAAATCCGCCACGGGTTGGGCTGTAAACTGTAGAGGAAAGAAAAACCGTAGCTGCACAACCTCTGCAGATTTGCGCTGCTCCACCGGAGGCCACCGCCGCACTGCCGTCACCCTATTACGCAATCATCCATCTCCCTTTTCGCTACGCGTCCCCCGTAGCTTCCCAGGCCTCCTCCAGGCACGCCGCCTCGCAGGTTTGGTACGCGTAGCCAATCGACACAACCATTTCTTTACCCATTTCGCCACACAGGCCGGCAGCTCGGCGCTAGGAGGCGAGGCAGCCCACAAGGTGAAACAGAGAGTGAAAAAAAATATTATATACTAGTACTCCGTATATACAGAGAGAGAGAGACGACGAGCTTCTCTGCTAAAAAGAGTCGGCCTCGGCCTCGGCGTCGAAAGGGTCCCAAATCTCGCAGCAACGAATTCGCATTTCCCCCACCTCTCCACGCCCGCAACTTTCCCTTCCGTCCAGCCCCCTCGCCTCGGCGCGATCCAAATCCGGCCCGGCGATGGACGGCGGGGGGCAGCCCCCGGACACGGAGATGGCGGACGCCGGCGCGGGCGGCGGGGGCCAGCAGCCGCCGCCACCGCAGCAGCCGGCGGGCGGGATGATGGAGAACATCCAGGCGACGCTCAGCCACGGCGGCCGCTTCATCCAGTACAACATCTTCGGCAACGTGTTCGAGGTCACCGCCAAGTACAAGCCCCCCATCCTCCCCATCGGCAAGGGCGCCTACGGCATCGTCTGGTCCGCCCGCACCCCCATCCCCTCGCCTCCGATTCGCATCGTTTGTTCCGCGGCTGACTGGCCCTCTCTGATTTGTGATTTCATGGCCTGCCTCACCAGCTCCGCGCTCAACTCCGAGACGGCGGAGCAGGTTGCCATCAAGAAGATCGCCAACGCCTTCGACAACAAGATCGATGCCAAGCGCACGCTCCGCGAGATCAAGCTGCTCCGCCACATGGACCACGAGAATGTCAGTCGCCCGATCCATCCACCTCTCCTGTCCGACGATCTCAGAGTTTCCTCTTTTTTTTTTTTTTACCCCCTGTTCTCTAGCGAGGAGCATATATAGGAGATTCTCGTTAAATGCTCGCCTGTTGGTCGCATTAAATTTGGGGAGGTTGGGGTTAGTTACTTAAATGATTGAGTTCGTTCGTTCGTTCGCGACAGCTTGCCTAGCCTAAGGGAACTTTCCCTCCCTAGTCTTGGCTGGGACGGGGAGGTGAAGTTCAGGAATAGCAACCGTAGCCATGCCTTTATGGGACCCAACCACCTTTGAGATGCTATTCATTGTGTTCTTGAAGAACTTGAGGGCAGAAATGACGAGACAACCTGGAGCAGCAGTGCATGTTGCTCCTGCCTGCTGATGTCAAAAGTGATTCAGTCACTTGAGGACCAACCTAGTGCTGGGCTTTTTGCTAGATCATCCCAATCCGATGGGAATGTAGTGGAGTGAATACTCGGTTGGTAGGGGACTAGGATCTTATCTTAGTAATATTGGAAAGACTTCTGTAGACTTTTTTGTATATATATGCTGACCTTGGGCGTTCAATGCAAAAGACTAAGTCGCAGGATTCCCATTTTTATTGGATTTGACCAGTATATGTATATGGTTGAAGAATCATTTTTAGCTTGTCAGAAGGGACTTTTTATGATCAGTTTCGTAAAGCTAAAGATGGTTACGAGAATGACCTGCCGTTACTTGTAACCTGTCAGGAAAGCTGAACCAGGTTGGATTATGATTAGTAGATCTGTAACGGCTAGATCACTATCCTGATAAATTAGTAAGTAACATGACATGAGCCATATGCACGAATGTTGTGTCTCCTGTTGCTTTCTGTTGTTCCACGGTTATGCATGTAGAAGCAAATCTTTGGAGTTCAGATTAGGCAAGGTACGCTTAGTAGTTAATTGATGTACTTGATTGAGGCCGTGTGCATTCTTGGTCAGCCACTTATACCTCGACTTTCCATGATAGTAGCTTAAGTCATACTATTTGTGCTCTTCTGCATACCAGTTCTCCGAAAAAGCATTATGAGGCATGTGGAGAAATGTGCAACCTGGCATGCACATTTCCTGCAAAAGGTTTTAAAAAAACTATATACTCTTGTGAATGACAGTACAAATGTGCTAAAACTGCATAGAATAGGGAAAACTGCATATTTTTCTCTACTTCATCTATAGTAACGAGCAACGTACAGCACAAGTTAAAAACCAAGGGTAAAAGGCTCTGGTTTTTGCTTTATACAAGCGTTTACCTTTACCATGTTGCAGAAGTGCCCACTTTGTTTAGTTGTACTACAGGTGCTTAAATAAAGTGTGTGCTTTTAAACTTGCCCTGACCTGTTGACTTAAGTTCAAGTAACTTGAGACATGGAATGAAGCTTAGTGTCTCTTTGAACATTTTTGTGCTGCAGTTTCATAATTTCATTGTGCACCAAGAGTAAAAATATTCGAATCATTGCCTTCTTGCTGCAATAGTTATAATTTGTTGGAACAGTTTTAAGTATGACTTCTAGCTGTGAGGATACTGTTTCTGATGTGAATTCATTTTTCGGTGCAGATTGTTGCAATAAGGGATATCATACCTCCGCCACAGAGGGAGGCATTCAATGATGTGTATATTGCGTATGAATTAATGGATACTGATCTGCATCAAATTATTCGTTCAAATCAAGCTTTGTCAGAGGAGCACTGTCAGGTACTTGTTTCGTTCAATCAAAGAAATGCACTATTACTGTCAGTTCTTTCTCTTGATATTTCTTTAGCTGTTGTGTGGGATTAGCTCGAAATCTGTTATGTTCTTCTGTTTCTGTGAATTCCTTGTTTATCCAGGATATGTTCAAATTTAATCTCCTGAGGTGTCAGGATATTTGAATATTGACCTAGAACATAAAGTTTCAAACTATTAATCACTGTTGATACAATTGGGGGGTGGGGGGGTGGGGCGGTGTTGTCAAGTATTATTGAGAATTTGATTTGTACAAATCAGATCCACTGTTTTAGGTGGAGACTCCTATTGCTCAGTGGCCAGTATTTTCACTGTACCACGAGTAGGCAGCCTTGTTAAAAACCATATATGCTTATATGCAATATATCAAGGGTCATTTTGTTTTGGGACCTCAAGAGAATCTTTTGTATCCCATTCGAAGATGGCATAATATGAAGCACAATTTTACAACTACTGTTAAACAAATTTTAAAGTAATTGTTGGAAGATGGCATAGCCATCTCTTTCTCATGCTTGTAAGCTGCAGATGCATTGGCGCTGCTAAGATGATATGAAACTATGAACCCTTGAATATAAGTGTATTTCTGATACCTTGTATTATGATTTTGTTTCTTGCTTATTGTGACTCTTGTTTCATACTAGCAAAGTCTTCATTATTTGACATTATACATGTGGATTTCTTGCCAGCCATATCCATGTGACCTTCCTGCATGGAAGGTTGTTTTGGGGTTGTGCCTGAGAACTCATGCTGTGTCCTTCGTAGCTCTGTTATCTGTGCTAAATGATACATTTCTGTATTTTGAGTGGGATTGCAGCACATTAACTTATTTCCTTGCTCAAGTTATCAGATCACAACTCCCCATTCTATTTATTAATGTCTATTTTGTTCTGGGAAAATTATACATGTTTTGTGAAACTGTTTGGTTATATTTGTTTGCTTTGCAGTATTTTCTTTATCAAATTCTTCGCGGCTTGAAGTATATACATTCAGCAAATGTTCTTCACCGTGACTTGAAGCCTAGCAATCTTCTTTTAAATGCAAACTGTGACCTCAAGATATGTGATTTTGGGCTTGCTCGCACCACCTCAGAAACTGATTTTATGACTGAGTATGTTGTCACAAGATGGTATAGAGCACCAGAGCTTTTATTGAACTCATCTGAATATACTGCTGCCATTGATGTGTGGTCTGTGGGCTGTATATTTATGGAACTGATGGACCGAAAACCTTTGTTTCCTGGAAGAGATCATGTCCATCAGCTACGTCTACTAATGGAGGTGAGTTCTTAGTGATGATATCATATTACCATATTTTTTCTTTGGCGTCATTGTTGCTTCGTGACAAGCAGTGAGCTAGTAATGAGCTAGATTGTTGTGGATACTGGATACAATAATCTACTCACTCTAAGCCATCTACCCACCCATCTTCGCTCATATTAAGACCTGCTCATTTATCAATTTGTTCTCGTGCAAATACAGTAACGGTTGGGTTGTTGAAAGGCTGGAATTGACCGTAGAGAAAAAAAAGAGTGGCATGCAGAAATCATACCATTAATGATGATCCGAATAGGAGTTACACTGTTGTAGCATGTCTATATCATAATGATCACAAGTTTGTGTTTTTAAAAAAATGTAACAGCGTTGTGAAATATTTTAGCCTGGGTTATGAATCTGCTGCATCTATTCATTTTCTAATTGTTCCTTTGCTGGTTCCAAATTATACACTAAGTATGTATTGTGATACGTTTGTGTTGTCTTAAGGAATAAACATCATATGACTTGTCGCAATTGACCACATGTTAAAACATAAGAGAATGTAAAAAAAAAATGAATAAACATAATAGAACCCCTTAGATACTTGATGTTTGCTGTATACTAGCTGTCAAGTAAATCTAGTCACATATGCTGATTCAGATCCATATAAGTAATTCTTCATATTAATCCATGGCTCAGAAGAGGATTTAATATCCTTTTTTAATTGCGCGCATTGGTTCAAGTTTGATTTCTCACCCTTTTTCTTTCATGCAGCTCATTGGGACACCAAATGAGGCTGATCTTGATTTTGTAAATGAAAATGCAAGAAGATATATCCGCCAACTTCCCCGTCATGCTAGACAGTCCTTACCTGAAAAATTTCCACATGTACAACCTTTAGCAATTGACCTGGTGGAAAAGATGCTGACTTTTGATCCTAGACAGAGAATAACTGGTAACACTCTTGAAGGCTTGTCCATTTTTTTTTTTGGTTCAATAGATTTTTTAAGTTTTCTTTATTTCAAAATGTTGTTTTTGTCATAAATAGTCACGATTCTACTTCGAAAGTAGCAAGTGCTGTCACATCTTTTATTAACACACCATTCTTCCTATTTTTCTGATTTTGTCTGAAGTTGCTGAATGCTCTGTTTTCTTCTCCTTTTCTTTTACCAGTTGAAGGCGCACTTGCACACCCTTACTTGGCATCCCTTCATGACATAAGTGACGAGCCAGTCTGCTCAATGCCCTTCAGCTTTGACTTTGAGCAGCATGCATTGTCTGAAGAACAAATGAAGGATCTGATATACCAAGAGGCTCTTGCATTCAACCCTGATTACCAGTAGCCAAAGTTCAATTTCAGCCGGTGATTGACATGGAGATTTTTGACCCCCACCTGATGTCACTGCAAAATAAGTCACCAACTCCGATTGCTAGCTGTAAATAATTGCCTTACCTGAAGATCCTCCAATCCTCCTTGATTAAAAAGCTGGGGACGGTGTCATTAAAGGGTAGTAGAAAAGAGCGAGCTTGTGAAGGTCAAATTTCTACGTAGCTGTGGATTCTTGTGCTTACAGTATGTTGTTTTTAACCAGACATTCCTTTCTTTTCTTCTTGGAACTTTTCGATGTTGTCTGTAAGAGAGAGGTAGTTCATGAACGATGGCTGCCTGAATTCAGTGGCTGTCGTCAAAGTTAACATTGATGGTCGACTTTGAGAATTCTTGTTTATCTACTTAATTGTTTAAAAAGACCTGTAATTCCAATGTTGCCTCCGAGACATCGAGGGCGATGGCCGAGTGAGACATACTGATGGCGATTGGGATCCAGATCTTAGCCTGGGCTCGGGTTGCCTAGCCGGCGATTTGTCCAATTCCTATACTAGCCTGAATCGCATCGACATGGTCACCGGATTGGGTACGACCGTACGAGCCATCGGTAACCTCAATTTTGGTGGTCATGTATCAACTTCGAATGCATCACTGTTTGTCTGTTCCCTGAGCAAACACACGCCATTTGACAATTGACATCAAACTAAGTAAAACTTAAGCGGCTGATAGTCCCAAATATTTTGTTGCTCGGTGAATGTTGAAGATCAGAATTTGGTCATGGGTTTATTTGCTAGCCACAGAATTTAAGCAGATGGATTGCTAAATGCTACTGCTATAGATTGGAAGGAAGACATGGCCGTGACTCCTGCTGCTTGATGCTGTCCGCAACGTGCGCGATAACACCAGCACCGGCATTGTGAAGCCACTCGTTCTTGACCTGCATAGATGCCATGAATTTGGATGCTATTCTTTAGAACGAAAGAATTTGGATGAACTGGAGATAAAACATCACTCCAGAAGAAGAAAGCATACATGTATGTTGTTGTGAGCGGAGTAAGGCCAGAATGATGAATGGAAGTTGACGTCCACCTTCTTCCAGCCAATCTTCTGCAAGCCATGGACCATCTCCTCTGTTCAAGAATCAGTGTTCACAATTCATTCAAGAAACGAGCAAATCCGGTGTACAAACGTGGAGTGCGAAATTGCTACTTACCCTCCATCATTTGGTGGTATTCCTCGGTGTTTTCTCTGTTTGGCTTTCGCTGTGCAGCTTCTTTAGCTCTGGCGGCCTTGGAAGGAAAATGGGGGCCCTCTGATGATATGGGCGAACAGTACTCAACATTCACAATGTGCTTATAGCCATCCATTGACCGACGTGAGGGCTGCATATAGATGAAATGTAAGATCTATCCAAATGCCATTCAATTTAGTGTGACAAGTAGGCTGTGAATGGAATCAATAATGGAGGTATTGTTACCTTTACAAGATCCTTTTCTCTCCTTAATGAAGATGTTCGCCAGCCGACCATGTCTGGGATAAGATCAAGTAAACAAAGAACAGGAATAGAAGTAGAAATGGTTTGGGGAAGATAACCATTATGGTATCATGGTGCAGGTCAAGTTCTAGAAATGATTTGGCAAGGAAGGATACGATCGTATGAAACATTGGCATACAGGACACGGTTCTTAAAAACTGCTAAAGCTGATCTGTCAAACAATGAAAAGAGCATTATGTTTCAATAAGAACAACTTAGCCTCTAAATGGTTCTGTTATTCACTTACATGTACTTCTTGTCATCACAGTCAGATGCCATTTGTAACAGGAGAGGTGGCTTGCTAGGATCACCATCAGTGAGAAACAGTTGAGCACCCGTGCGCCCAACAATTAAAGGAGCCAAAGGTGCAGCAAGTTTTTCTAGAATTGATAGACCTTGAAGAAATGGAAGCTGGTAATTAGGGGGAAAACATATAAGCATGTACCAAAGGAATTGCTCAACACTAACAGTAACAGGTCCCAATAAGTTCGTCAATTTTCAGTAAAGTTATAAGCATGTTTGTTGGTTTTGACCCTTCAGCAATGATATAACATGCTATATCATCCCAGCTTGTAAAAATCATACCATGAAATTTTAAAATCTAGATGAAAGTCTTATATGAACAAATGAGCAGCATATTTTGCAAAAAAAAAATCCAAAACATTTTGGTGACGCACCTGATTTCTCCCTCTAACCCCAAGGTGTGGGGTTGCTAAGGTAATAAAACTAATTGGCTGTAATCCAGCAATTGAACCTGATCCTGAAGTGCATCTTGATTTTGCTGGCCCACTTGTTGTAGGAGCACTAAGTGCACTACTTTGTCCTGCATTCTCTGTTTCCACTGAGTGGAGTATTGCAATAGCATATCTAGCAAACAAACCACCCAAAGAATGTGCTAGGAAGGAAATCTTTCTCAAGCTGGACATCTTGTTAACCACATCCAAGACCTGTTTCCAAAGGCACAATTATCAGAGCTTCTAAGCAGTTCATTAGGATCCAGGAACAGGAGATGTCGGTCTCCAACAAGGAGAATACTTGAAACCTTTTTCTAGGATAAACTTCAAAGAACGTACTTCATTTGCTAACCTTCTTCCAGCAATATCAATCCCATCAAAGGTTTTGGTGTAGTTATTCGATGAACTAGCTGTAGACAAGAATGTTTGTTTGCACATTTACAGCTCAATAAACAAACTATTCTCAACTGTAAAACTGTGTACCTCAAGTAATAATGTGGATGCCTTATTCACATTGTAGGTACACTTTTTTAACGTCCATTTAGTTCATAGACCGGTATTGTAGAAAGCTAGAACAAATGGTTAGGTAATAACTAGTATGTAGAAAGCTAGAACAAATGGTTAGGTAATAACTAGTATTGAAGGAATGAAGAATCCAAATGCTAGCATGCTTTACCATATATGAAAAAAATATCACCCAACCGCCTCTTGAGCACTGCTTCCCCATATGTCCAGTCTTTGGGGCTGCAACCATAGTATAATACTGAAGTGAAATTTTGAGTAAAATTCAAGAAAGAATGCAGAAATATACAGCTTGGTTAAAGAAAACCAGTAATTTGTGTCAGACTAATATGTGTAGAGCTTAAGCCTCTTTGAAATCTACTTGAACAACTTAGTACAGGAGAACTAGGATCTACGGAGTAAGCAGTTACCTTGCCATGATACCATGGACAAGAATGAGGAGATGGTCTGGTCCTTGCTTGCTTTTGGATGTATCCATCACTGAACGCACAACAGTCCTTCCCCGTGATACTGGATGAAGGTACAGGTTTCCGGCAGATTTGAATCCTGCAAAAATCATGCAGTGCTATAGTGATGAGTTCATGTATATTTCACTGAAAGCGTGTGAAAAATATAAAAACAAGGCAACTTCGAACTGCATGCATATTTGTCTGGAATTTGGAGTATCCGTGCCTCAATTTGGAACCTGGATAATGAAGCCTCCTCGTTGTTTTAACCAAAGTCCATATAGGATCCTGATGTCTGATTCCATTCAGATTCATAAGTTGGGTTTAACTTCCTAGGTCAATCGATGTGCTTAGATTCCAAATGGTTTGTGAACCATCAGAATTCTCATGTCCAACTGGCGCCCTTTGTGATGCCAGTTTGATCTGGGAGCTTTGCTGAAGCTTCCTGATCTCGGTGCTTAACTGGAACATCCAATAAGTCTGAATTGACTTAGCACGAGTACAGAATTACAGTACTTGGCAGCTCTGAAATCGTCTGGCACTAGCTTTCCAGAAACCAGCTTCGAATTCACATCGCCTCCAATCAGTCACCGAATGACACAAGGCAAATTTCCTAGGAAGGAGGACGGAAGCGATGAGAATAGAACAAACCTGACGGGCTGCCGCTTCCGCTCGGAGAAGAACAGGCGGGGCGGAGGCCGAGGCCGAGGCCGATGCTCGAGAGACGCAGGGAGCAGCTGTTATAGGAGCGGCTGCTGAGCCCGAGCGAGAGCCCATGGGGAAGAAGAGGGCAAGCCGTGGACGCCATCCCCTCTCGCGGCGGCGTCGGATAACGCGGCGGCACGGGACAAAGACCGCGCCGGGATCCGCGCCGGCGTGGTGCTGATTATTGACGGGTCCAGGGGCGCGACGGCCGAGGCAGCTGACGCGCGCCGCCCGGCCGGGTGAGGTAGCCGTGGCGTTGCGTTGCGTTGGCCGTTGCCGTCGGCATCACGGCAGCCCTGGGAATGCGTGTGGGCCGAGGTTAGGCCGCTTGGGCCATGCCGTCGTGCGTGTGGGCCGAGTGAGTTCCGTCCGGGAGCCTGGTGAGTTTCCCGGCCCGACACGCAGACGTAGGAGGAGCATGACAGCCAAAATTTGCTATGGCCAAAGTTTATCGAAGATGCACGCAAAGTATGCTTGGGTTAGTCTAAAACATTACAAAAGTATCTAAAAAATTAGTTTCAATTATCAGTGAAAAATGTATTTGTAGGAGGTTGTAGGCGTAATATATTTTTTCGGAAAATTCGATCAATATTAGAGAGGTTTGATTCAGAAAAAAATTAGACTAATAATTTGAAACGGATATAGCACAGTCTACTGATCTTTTGGACCGTTTGGTTTGGGAACCGTCGAACCGATGGCAAATCCGCGTGCAACAACAAATTCCTGACACTTCCTGTAGTAGCGTTGTGAGAATCTGTCAAGCTGAAGTTTGAACCAGGTCGAACTTGAGTTTTTGGATACGTCTATCACGTTAGTGGCGCTGCCGACGCGCATTTCCATCCATCCACCAAACCGAAGCCTCCACCACACCAGACTAGAGGACCGGCGACAATCGCAGGCCCGCGACGCCGAGACCCCGACGCGCGAGGCGCGGCGTGGGCGTGGATCCCCAGCCCCACCACGCACCGGCTCTGTGCGTGATGATGCCGAGTGGCCCGCCTCGTGCTTTCCTATCCACAACCGCGGCGGGTTTCTCGACGAGGACGAGCGAGATCACCGCCGGTGACAGGGTCTTCAATACCGGTGGGAACCGGTCCGGTTACCGCGGTAACCGGTAATACCGGTCCGGACCGGTACCGGTTCCGGCCGGTATAAAAAACCGAAAATTTAAATTTAAAATCCAAGAAAAAAATTGTAAAAAAATTCCTAAAAATACTTCATGATTTATAGATTCCAATGGTGTCAAAATTTTTCAAATTTGACTACGTTTAGGATTTTATTTGAAGTGCTGAAGTTTTCTAAAAAAGAAAAAGAAAAAAAAAGAGCCGGCCCGTTAAGGCCCATTAAATCATGAAGGTCGAAAAATATACTAAACGCACTCAAATTTGAAAAACTTTGACATCATTGGATTCTATAAATCATGAACTATTTTTAGAAATTTTTTCAGCATTTTTTTTAAAAAAAATAAATTTGAAATTTGAAAATGCGACCGGTTACCACCAAACCGGTCGGTAAACCGCTCAAACCGGCCGGTAACCGGTCAAACCGGCCGGTATACCGGTCCGGAACCGATTGAACTGGGGTTCAAACTCAAAATTTGAATTCGACCGGTTTCTACCGGTAACCGGTCAAACCGGACCGGTATACCGGTACCGCCGGCCGGCGGTTACCGGCTACCGGTCGGTAAAATTAACCCTGTCCGCTTGGCTTGGCTTGGCCTGAGCGGACGAGACTTTTCTCCTGCACCGTCGAGACTTTTCTCCTCCACCGCATGCATGCATGCCGCAGCTACACGCAAGGACCCATCCGGCCGTCCCTCCGATCGATGATGCGACGCACGCGCACCCCCCCGGTACCGTACCCCATCTCGTCTTCATTTTTCTACCTCTACGTAGTGATAAAAAAAAAAACCCTCTACCTCTACGTATGGGTACATGAACATCTACTACGGTCAGGCCAGCCCATGCCCATGCTCCGGAATAAGCTCAGCAGAAAATTATATATTAGTATCTATATAAAATAAAGCCAGAACGAATTAACCAAATGAAGGGAGTACACACTAATGCAGGCCGCGGCTTTGCCGAGTGTAGCATTCGGCAAAGTCCGCTCGGCAAAATTTTGCTCGGCAAAGGGACTTTGCCGAGTGTTTTTTTTCGGGGCACTCGGCAAAATATTAAAAAATTTTGCCGAGTGTTTGCAAAGTATTTCCGGCCGTTACGGCGACGGCCGCTAAATGATATTTTGCCGAGTGTTTTCAAAAACACTCGACAAATTTTTTTTTCCATTTTTTTATCCGAGAAACTTTGCCGGGTGGCGCCCGAATGGGCACTCGGCAAAGAGTATTTATTAATTTTTTTACATTCACTTTCTCGAGTGCCCCTGCACCTGGCACTCGGTAAAGTTTTTTTATTTTTTGCAAAAAATACTTTGCCGAGCGCAAAATGTAAGGCACTCGGCTAAGTTTTATTTTTTATTTTACTTAATAATTACTTTGCCGAGTGCCCCTGATCCCGCACTCGGCAAAGTTTTGCTGAACTCTGTTTAAAGATAAACTTTGCCGAGTGCCTGGCCCATGGCACTCGGCAAAGGACCCGAGGATTGCAAATTTTTTTTTAATTTTGACGTTTCATTATAACAGACTATATATATATATATTATATATATATATATATATATATATATATATATATATATATATATATATATATATATGTGTGTGTGTGTACCGCAACTTCGTAAAAATCTGTACAAACCACGGCAAAAAAATCATCTAAATTCACCAAAAAATCACACATGTAGATGATATGATGATACACAACCTCGTAAAAATATCTTGTCCAAACTCGACTTCGTTTGTGAGATATAAAAATAACAAATTTCAAGTCAGAAAGTTGTCCTAGTGATTTGTTATAAATTTGTTATTTTTGTATCTCACAAATAAAGTCGAGTTTGGACAAGATATTTTACAAGGTTGTGTATCATTATATCATCTACATGTGTGATTTTTTTTGAATTTAGACGACCTTTTTACCGTTGTTTGCACAGTTTTTCACGAAAGTTGTGGTTTGCACAGGATACGTTTCCCCATATATATACACACACACACACACACACACACACATATATATATATATATATATATATCATCACAGCTATATCACCAGCATGCATTATAACACGCATATTTCATAAATCCGTCGAAAATCCATCACAAATCCACCAAATTTCAACATCCTGAGTTCATTATTACAAGTTCACATCACAGAGTTCAACATCAACATCCCTACTGTGGCGGTGGAAACTGAAACTGTGGCCACCCGGACTGTGGTACTGCTCCTTGGTCAAAGCCACCTTTCTTGAGCCGGCCTTATCGAGGGGCTGTTTCTTGATAGACCTGTAGTAGTCGACGTGGGCCTAGAGTCGTGCCTCGTGAATCATGTCTCCGATGTACTTCTGACAGGCTCTGTGTGCCGTCTGATCCGCCATGGCCTCTCGACCTTCTTCGGCCTTGAAAAAACTCTGCATATAAACACGATGTATCCGTTCATTATTTCAATAAAAGACTTAACCAATGGAGGAGATGTATGGAGCTAAGTTGTGAGACACTTACCCAAAAGTCCGCCAAGACCCGCTCCTGCTTGTTCTCGTGCTCGTCATCCGTGGCTTTCGCGTACCTCTTCCACGTCCAGGCCGGCTCCAGCTTGCCGTCTCCTAAGTCCACAAGGCCGGGGAAGTGTTTCCTGCACAGACATCCTAAGACGGTAGTGGGGGTGCGTGGGGGGTCAAGACTCAAGAGCACCCGACAGAACTAATCAGCCCCTGCATAAGTCATTAAGAAAAATTATTAGTTTCACTTTTGATTTTCAACGTACCATATGAAGCACTACCGATAACATCTATAGTTACTTACCTTCTTCCCACAGGACGAACCACTGGGCATCGGTCAAGAAGCGGAACCGGAGGGAGGCTTGTGGGACCTCGTAGGTAGGGAGTCGCCTGAGCAGAACTGTCCTCCGTCTGCTGAGTCCCCTCGTCCCTCGACGGAGTGTCTGTGGTCGTGCCTGTGGGCTCCACGAGGTCCTGCGGGGTAGGAGACGGGTCCTCCGCCACGTGGTCCTGCGGGGTAGGAGGCGGGTCCCTCCTAGGGCGACCCCGGCCCCTCTCCCTCCCCGTCCCCGTCCCCGTCCCCATCGTCATCCTCGTCCTTGTCCTAGGGCGACCTGGGCCTGCTCTCGCCGCTGCCCCTGAAGACGGCACCTCGACTCCATCAGGATGGCGTAGCCTCTGGTACACCGAGGCTACCTGCCTCGGTGAACGGTTGCCCACCATCTTTGTTCTGTCACCTGCAATTTACAAAGAAAGAACAACAAGCGTTAGTACATACATTAGAAATAGTACAAAATGAATAAACGTAACAAAATTTAATAAAAAACATAGTATTACATGCTTTACGAATAATCTTCCAACGGGTCATAGGTCTCGTCATCACTATCAAAATTGTCCAAATGGTCAACACTATCCGAAGGTTCTGTGTCTTGTTCATTGTCTTTGCCTAAATGGAATCGCTCAAGCATTTGAATGTCTTTCGGATTCAGCACTACATCTCCAGGGTCCTCCTCATCAACCGTTTCATTGTCTACTTCCATGGCGGTCACACCGTCCAAAAAATGTGGACAATCCGAAATAGATATGGTCGCAGATATGCAAAGATCTGCATACCTCCAACAGTATCTCTTTCGGACGGGAGACGCCTAACTGAGTTTCGCGCGGGCTACAACAAACATACGGGAAGAGAGGTGATTTATACCTAGGGTGTCGGTGGAGTAAGGCTAGCGGCAGTGGCGAGTCGACGTAGTAGCGAGGCGACGCAGTGCGGGCAGACTCGTGACGCCGATGAAGACGATCGGGGTCCCCCGGGTCACCTCCGACGAGCTCTTCTCTTGCACAAAAAGGCAAAAATTTAGTGCTCGTTAAAAATTTCAGCAGCACCTCCCCTGCACGGGGAGGTTTCGATAACCTGCAAGAAACGAAGGCACGATGGACAACGATCACAACGGCACAAAGGCCGGCAACCACAACGGCAAGAAGGCCAACTATCACAATGGCATATACCTTGGCGAGATGTGCCGAGAACGGGACAGGACGTGCCGACGGAGGCACCTCCTCCACTTCTCCTCCTTAGCCTCCTACTCCTCACCTTCCGCGCCTCGCCGGCCTCTTCCTTCTCCTCCCCTTCCTCCTTCTCCTCCCCTTCCTCCTCCTCCTCCTCCACTTCCCCTTCCTCCTTCTTCTTCCTCCTTCCTCCTCCTTCTTCCACCTACCCCCTCCTCCACTTAGCTCCTGACCGGCGACCGGGGAAGCCCACCGGTCTCACCGCGGGCGGGGGCAGGGCGGGCGGCGGTGGAGCACTGCAGGGGAGTGACACGGAGCGCGCTGCAGGGGAGGGACCGGGAAGGGACCAGGGAGGGAGCAGGCCGAGGAGGGAGCAGGGGACGGAGCCAGGCCGGGGCCGGCGGCCTGGCCTGGCCGGCCGGGGGTGGCAGGGGGCGGGCGATGACGGTGGATGCGGCGCGGCCGCAGCTGGGGAGGCAGCCGCGCGCGGGTGGGATGCAGGGGCGGCGGGCGCTCGCGGGAGGGAGCAGGGACGGGAGGGCGGCCGGCGGCGAGGGCGCTAGCGGCGGCGGGAGGGCACGCGCGCGGGTGGGCGGCCGCGCGAGCTGGCTCTGGCTGGGTAGGGTTTGGGGCGCGCGTGGGGGTGGGCCGGCCGTGGCCCGCGGCCTTATTTCGTTTAGTTTTTTTTGAAATTTTGCCGAGTGCCACCTGGGAGAGGCACTCGGCAAAGAAAAGTTTGCCGAGTGCCCCAGCGTAGCACTCTGTAATTTTTTTTATTTTTAGGCTAATTTTTTTGGAGCCTTGTGGCACTATGTAAAACTCTATTTTAAAATTTGGGTAAATTTTGAGTTTTTTTGTTATATTTAAGTAATTTATTTTGTTTCGACGAATATTTCGAAATATTTCAAATTTGAACTGCAGGTACATGGAATAAAGAAATTGGGTCATCCAAAAATTGATACTCATGATATTTAGCGTATGTTGATGCCATATCGAGGAGTTCACATGAAATTTCGAGTATGTCGTCGACGTAACATGCCGAGGTACTTGCGGAAAAAGTCATTTTAAATTATATAAAATCTAAACGAAGTCCGAAAATCACGAAACTTGTCGAGGTATCGTGTTATCGCATTGGAAGGTTATGGTAAAAAATTGAGAATGTTTTGAGCAAGCAGTGATGTCGGATGCCAAGAAGTCAGACATCTCCACATGCTATAACACGATGTCCATGTGGAGATGTCTGATTTTTTGACATCCGACGTCACAACTTGCTCGAAATCTTTTTAATTTTTGACCATAGCCTCCTGAAAGGTTCTAAATGGCTAGAGGGGGGGTGAATAGCCTATAAAAATTCTACAAACAACACTTAAGACAAAGTGGTTAGACAATTAAGCGGCGAAACGAATTTCGCACTAGCCTACTAAAAAAGCAAGCCACCTAACCGTTCAACACTATAGTCTCTAAGAACACACACAAGAAGCTAGGTCACTACTTTAAACTACTCCTAAGAGAGCAACTACAACAAGTATACTACTACAAAAGTAAATACTCAAATGTAAAAGGGTAGAGAGTGATTTTTATACCGCCAGTGTGAAGATGTGATGAATACCAATAAGAGCAATCACAATACACAAGAAATCCTCGGCAAGAGACTTGACACAATAATTTTTACCGAGGTTCAGTTGCTTGCCGGCAAGCTACGTCCTCGTTGTAGCGATACACCCACTTAAAGGTTCACGCGCTAATTGGCATCACACGCCAAACCCTTTTCAAGGGTGCCGCACGACCAACACAAGATGGGGATCCACAAGCTACAAGTAATCCACTAGAGTAGCCTTTTGCGATCTCCCGCGGGGAAACCTCAAAAACCCCTCACAACTTCACCGATCGGTGGCGGAGACAATCACCAACTCCCCTCAACGATCCTCGCAGCTCCAAGCCATTTAGGAGTCGGCAAACTCCAAGAGTAACAAGAGAAACCACTGCGAAACACACTCACCAAGTGCCTCTAGATGATCTCAATCAATGCAATGCACTTGATGCTCTCCAAACTCAGCAAATGATGATCACAATCAAGTAGGATGAGTGAGAGTGGAGTGGGAAGGCTCACAAGCAAGTAGGAGTGATTAGAGTGGCCAAGAGTTACTCCCCAAACCAGCCAAAGGGCTATTTATAAGCCCCACTCAAAAACATAACCGTTTGAGCCTCTCTGCGTGGCGTCGGACGCCCGCGCGCACACCGTCGAACTATACTACACGGTCCGATGCCCCGGATGAACGCCACGTGTCAGTAGCCGTTTGAAATCGAACGTTGGATCACAACGGCTATTTTCTCGTGCCGAAACGATCGTCGGACGGTAAGCTGTCGGACCAAACTTCCGGTCCGATGCTCCGCCGAAAACCATCATCGGACTCTGAAACAACAGGCCGTCGGACTAAAACTCGACAGCGTCCGACGTTTTCAGAGAGGTTCCAAAATGCTGAAAACGCGTCGGACGTCCGACGCTCACCGTCGGACTAACGCCGAGCGTCCGACGCTCCTCTGCTCTCCACGTGTCGACCTGCTGCGGTTTTGCACCATCGGACCCTGAGGACAATGGTCCGACGCCCTTAAACGCAGCGTCCGACGCTCTCAGAATGAGCAGGACAAGTGTTAGCCATCGGACCGAGGCTAATGGTCCGATGTTTTGTGACAGCACGGTCCGACGCTAGTTTTTCTATTGTAACGGTCCGATGCTTTGTGACAGTACGGTCTGACCAAACCCTCTCTAACCCTCAAACTTCACCTCGTTTCCAAAGACACTAACACTCCAAAGTGTCTCTCAGGTGCACATGTGTTAGCCTTTTCAAAGAGTTTTCCACGGATCAAGTTAGTGTCACTAGCATCTATATGCATATGCAATGATCATAAACACCTAGTGGCACTTGATAACCGCATTTCATCAATGATTTTCCCCCCTCTTGATAGTACGGCTATCTATCCTAAATGTGATCACTTCCTCTATGGAGTCTTGATCACCAAAACCAAAAGAGCTCCTATTGGTTACACCTTTGCCTTGAACTCCCGGTTTCTTATCAACTTCCTTCTCATCTCTTGATGGACCTTGTGGACACCTTTGATGATGGACTTATACCATTTGCATGGATGCTGTCATTACCCTTCACTTGTGGCCTCCACGGATCCGGTCCTTTGCTACATCTTATTTGCTAATTGTTCTCATGAAACACTTAGAGCACACTATTAGCAAATTAGGTTTCATCAATTACCCAAAACCAAACATGAGCTTTCACCTCCATATACGATAACACGATGCCTCGTCAAGTTTCGTGATTTTCGAGCTTCGTTTGGATTTTATATAATTAAAATCACTTTTCCCGCAAGTACTTGAGCATGATACATCAACGTGATGCTCGAGATTTCATGTGAGCTTCTGGATACGGCCTCAACATATCCTAAATTGCATGAGTATAATTTTTTGGATGACCCAATTCCATTATTTCATGTACCTGCAGTTCAAATTTGAAATATTCCGAAAAATTGGATGAAACAAAATCAATTTATAAAATATATGAAAAAAATTCAAAATTGCCCTAAATTTTAAAATAGAGTTTGACATACTGTGACAAAGCTACGCAAAAAAATTCAGACCAAAAATAAAAAAAATTTGCCGAGTGCCACAGCGGGGCACTCGACAAAAATTTCTTTGCCGAGTGCCAGCCCTAGTGGGGCACTCGGCAAAATTTGAAAAAAAAATTAAAATTTTTTTGCCGAGTGCCCAACGGGTGACACTCGGCAAAATATGTTTTCAAAAAATAAAAAAAACTTTACCTGAGCGCCCAGCGCAAAATATATTTTTAAAAAATAAAAAAAACTTTGCTGAGCGCCCAGCATATTACACTCGGCAAAATATTTTTTAAAAAACTAAAAAAAACTTTGCCGAGCGCCCAGCATATTACACTCGGCAAAATATGTTTTTAAAAAATAATAAAAAAACTTTGCCGAGCGCCCAGCATATTACACTCGGCAAAATATTTTTAAAAAAAATAAATTTTTTTGCCAAGTGCCTAACGGCTAGCACTCGGTAAATTTTTGACGGCGGGTCGCCGCCGTTCCGGCCGACGAAATTCTGCCGAGTGGCAGCGTGTGTAATATTTTGCCGAGTGCGGCAAAGTGCCCCGAAATTTTGCACTCAGCAAAGTCCAATTTTCTAGTAGTGATACTATGGCCCTGTTTAGTTTGCAATTTTGTTTTTCAGATTTTTCGTCACATCGATTGTTCTTTACGTATGCATGGAGCATTAAATGAAGTAGCAGCTCTTGCATGTTTGTACTTTTTATCTGGCTTTCTCGAGACGAATCTTTTGAGTCTACTTGGATCATAATTGGACAAAAGTTGTCAAATATAAACGAAAGTGCTATGGTACTAAAAATTTCTCAAACTTTTCAATCTAAACAGCCCCTATATAGAGTGGAAGAGAAGAACATATTTTGACTCTTTGCAGTAGTGTTCATTCACAATGATTGACCTTACTACATTTCCTCACACTCTTTTCTTCCCAAGGAAGGATATTTATACATCTTTTTCTTTATCCATTCATGGCTTTCTGGTTGGACAGCTCGACCTCTTGCCGAAACTACGAGAGCAACAGTAGGATGCATGGCCGCTGATTTTATTACTTATGATATAGTTTAACTTAATTTGGATAAATTTATTAGAAACCTTATATATCTTGGTAGTCCCAAAGGGATCAAAGTCATCTGAATAAAAATTGATTAAGGTAGCTTACACCTTTTTTAGTGCAACCTAAACCGAAAATTGAGTTATATGGACACGTGCAAAAGTTGTGGAGAGTAGGTGTACGACTGTACCTTCTTTATTCTGAACTTGGAAAGCCACCTAGAACCACTTGGCGTCCAATTATTTCAGATGAGGCGCCAATTGTGTGCATGCACTTATGGGCTTGCTCTATGTTACGACAACGAGTCAAATGAAAACGAGACAGTGGCGCTAATGCTCTAGTATCAATTATCGTATACGGGTAGCATAGATCCATATAGGACAATGACAATGCAATGGGCGCGCGCAGTCGCATCGCATGGTGGACCATAGTGCGGGCAGGTTTAGTGGAGGTGTGATGGTTACTTTAGAGCATGAAAGAAAAAGGACAGATCTTATCCATAAGACTTATGCTAGGCAATCTAGAAACCTGAATAAAAACAGTGTTTCTTTTTTGCCACGTCCCAAATGGTACTCCGTAGTATTCTATAGATTCTCAATTTGTTTACAAAAGGACAAACAAAAGTAACTGAAATTTAATTTGCCATTCATGTGAATTAACTATTCTCTATAGTCTTTTTACTGCTATTTATTCTCTACAGTCAACCATTATTAATTAGGCCATTAGTGTACCCATTATACAGGCTAGTTGTCACTAGAATGCAGCTCGTTAGACGCTAGTAACTTGTGGCTTAGAGTAACTCCACTAGATCTTCTCTCTCTTTTCTCTTAAAAGTTAGTACTCCCTCTGTCCCATTGATTGTACAATTGTGGAAAACGTGTCGGTCAAATTGTGTCAATTTTGACCAAGTTTATAGCAAAAGAGATTAGTATTTATGTCTCAAAATAAATTTATTATGAAAATATATTTCATTACCGATCTAACGGTACTTATTTTGTCTCATAAAAGTTAATACTTTTTCATATAATTTTAGTCAAAGTTTATAATTATTGACTTATCGGGATGTGAGAACTGTATATTCTTTGGGACGGAGAGAGTAGAAGGGATTGAGAAAACACAATTTCATATTACACGGGAGCTTTGCCTTTCGTGGGATCTAGAGGTAGGTCTCTCTTTTCCTCTCCCTCTTATCTCTTTCCTCTCTCCCCATCGCGGCAAGGAAATAGTGGCAGCACGGGTAGCATGCCACAGCGGCGACATGGCCAGCACATCTGGCCGCGGTGTCGCTCGCCCAGCACCATGACACTGCTCGCCCTTGCACCACAACTGTGCCCCACACGTTAGTGAGAACTGAGAACGAACTCAGAAGAGCGGGGAGAAAAGGAGACGAGAAAAAAAAAATGTGGCACTTCCCTTTTCTTTGAGAGACCAACGAAGGTTTTTAGGAATTGAGAAAAAAAAAGAATAAAAAGAGATTGACATTGAGGATTTGCTGGAGCATTTTTAAAAACTTTATTTCCTTATATCAGAGTTTTAGGAAAAGGTGATGCCTTTTTGTTATTAATGTAATGGAGTTACTCCTCTTGTTAGGAACTAGCCTCCTCTCTGCAGAAGTATTTCAGAGGAAAAGTGTTCTCTAGCCCGGCAAAAGAAGCACGAGCGGATGACCGAGCACCAGGCCACTAGCTAGCCGGCCACAAGTAGTACAAAAATTCAGCAGTTCTTTACTTGCGAAACAGTGAGTTGAGTTTCCACTTCCACCGACGAGAAACTCCCAGTGTCTGAGCCTCAACCACGTGTATGGGTGAGCGACACAGCTGTCCGCCACACTCGTCTACTAGCCGGCAAAGTCGCAGAGACGGACAACTCACGTCACGTGCCAACTGCCACCGTGCCACGCAGCTCCGTCCGTTCCCGATGCGATGAAACGAACGCGTGGCGTGGCCATCCGCACATGCCAATGTGTGCCAGCCACACTGCCTGTTCATGCCAGTCACCGCCCGCCACGCGACGCGACGCCGAGACCTGACGCCGCGCCGCGCCGTACGGCCGCCGGGTGGCGGGGTGGGGGACAGCAGGGAGTGCGCGCGCATGATCCTGTCGTGTCAAAACGAAAGGAAAGGACGCGCACGGCGCGGCCACAGCGCTATCCAGAACAAACGAGCACGGGGGACTCTTTTTCTCGCGCGGTTCCGTGGTGGATGGCGACTTGACTCCTGCCGACGACCTGCGCCCACTCAGCTCGTGATGTGATTTCCGTTTCTCCTGCTGGATTATCTGAAAAAGAAATGCTGATTTTAATTGATGTTAATTTATTGTAAGAACAGAAAATCACTGTTAAATTTCAGACAAACGCACAACCACGCGCAACCACCGCCGTTTGGGTCTGGCTCGTCGCGTCTCCAGGTCCTCCAGGGCCCCGGTCGGTGCGGTCGGCTTTATAGCTAGCTAGTAGCTACTACTCCTAGTTTTCCGTTTTCCCTACGAGTAGGAGTACGTGCTCTGGATCAAATGAGCATCTCTATCCATAGATGGGGTCCGGCCGGCGGCCCACGCTCACTCCGGATAAGGCGAGCGCGGATACTCCACCGATCGTGTTATCTCAAACTACAGTATTACCAAACTGACTTGGGAAAAGAAAAATGGAATGGAAGGAAAAGTGATGGCATGCCACCATTGGTTTTTTTTGTGTAAACAGAACACATGACTTGAAAAAGCCTTGACTTTCGTGAACGAGATCTCTTACGGCTGCCAGCCCACAGCTAGCCCAGCTGCCCAGCGAGTGCATATAGAGAAACTAAGAACTTTTTTTTTGTTTCTGTAATAAAGAACTAATAAAGGACCAAATAATTGAGTTGTGGCACGTGGAGGTGCATTTTTAATATAAGGGAAAGTTTCATCTCCTGCGAGCAAGAGAATCGGACTAATTATTACAAGAAATTACATGTCATATAGAGAAATTAAAGGACTTCTTTTCAGGAATTTACAAGAGAATAGGTCTAATTATTACATACTCCCTTCATCCTAAATTGTAAGTCATTCTGAAAATCTTAGAGAGTCAAAATATCTCAACTTTGATCAAGTTTATATAATAAGATAATAATATTTACAATATCAACTAAGAATCATTAGCCTTCATCAAATAAATTTTTCACAGTACACTTACTTGGTGTCATAAATCTCTATATTTTTCTCTATAATTTTGATCAGATGTTTTGACTCTCTAAGATTGTTGGAATAATTTACAATTTGGAATGGAGTGAGTAAAAGGGAACGAATCTTGTTTCGTTTTAAAGCATAACGCAAACGATCTCGTACGGCTGCCAAGGCCAAAGGATCGAAGTGCATATAGAGAAACTAAAGGAGGAGAGCAAACTTTCCCCTCCCTCCCTATCGCCTAGGGCTATAGTAGAGAGAGGCGACAGGGAGACGATTCGTTCCTCCCGCCGGCGAGGTCGCCGGTCCCGTCCGCCTCCGGCGGCCCTTGGGGCCTCGGATGAGTGGGGAGCCGTGCGGCCTCGACCGGCGGTGTAGAGTAGGTTCCTTTGTTAGGGTTAGGGTTTCCGGCGGCGCATGTTTGGTGGAGGCGGCGGCGTGGCCATGGCAGAATAAAGTCCTCCGGTTCTTCGTCCACCTCGCTGTCGCTTGCTCCGGTGACGGCGGGAGGCCTGTGAGGTGGTGTCAGAGTCGGCGTCGGCTGCTGTTTCGTCGTCGTGGCGGAGCGGCGGTGCTCGTGGCGCGAGGTATGTCTCAGATTCTGTGGCGGCTGTGGGTGTTGCGGCGTGATGGTGTGTGGATCGAGCTTTGATTTTCCGGCGGCACGAGTCGACCGCGAGTTTCGATTCGGGATTGGAGGTGCTCGGGGTGTGCCCCCGGCCGATGTTCCTTCCACGGCGATTCGATCCCGGCGTCCGCGTCGGGTGGCTGTTGCGGCTCTTCAAAGCCTTCGCGCGATGGGGCTCCTCCAGTTTGTAACACCCCTGGTGTTACTACCACTAAAACTTGCCATGTCATCATATGCACTGCAAATCATCCCGCATAAAAACCTTTTACTATGCATTCACTAAAATAAGTTTTATTTCTACATATGATTGTGTAGAGGTGATCAAAAGTGATTTGATTGTATAAATGTTTGTTTGTGTATATTTATTCAGATCCCATTAGCAATTAGAAGCAGGATTATATTGGAACCCTAAATCGGACCCAAAACCCTAATTTAAAAACTAGATGGAATTTGAGGTTGGGCCTTAAACAAAAGTTGTAAATCCTTAAAAGTTGAGCAACTTCTATTTGGAGCATTTTTGAAGTTATTATATAAAATTTTGATTTTCGAGTTTCTGTTTAGACTCCCGTTTAAACCCTATTTGGCCCCCTTTTAAATTACTCAAAATCCATTCAAAATTTGAATGTGCCTCAAAAACCAAAAATGTTCAGCACTAAATTTTCTACAACTTTTGTATTGATGAATTTTTGACATTATATATGAAATAAAAACTAAATTGAAGAAAAACAGTAAAAGGGGGAAATGCACTGCTACAGTACACTACCTCCTTCACCTGTTCGGGCACAGGCGCGCGCGTGCGGCAGCACGGCGACGCTGTCCGGGGCTGCCGGCGGCCTGTCGCCGGTCGTGTTGAGGTCGTGGGGGCCCCGGAACGCTGTCGACCCCGTGTTCCCCTATCTTCGAGCACTTATAAAGCCAACGGGAAGGTCCTTTTTCCCTCTCTTCTCTGTCCAACGCGAGCAGAGCACGCGGCCACCATGGATGCCGCCCGAGCTCCGCTGTCCTCGCCGTTCCTCCACCTCCGACCTCCTACCGCCCAAATTAGCAGTACCATCAGTTTCCTCGTGACGTGACGCACCCAACGGAACCTTTTCCCTGAGCTCCTCGTCGGCAGAGCGCCGTGCCGCCGTGCCGCCGCCATGCTGCCTGCGGCTGCGCGCTGCCCGACCACCTACGGGACACCCCGAGCCAAGCCGAGGCCACCAACGGGTGCGCACGAGCCCCGGGATGTTTCCCCACCTCTTCCCCGCCGTCCACGAGCATCTTCCTCACCAGAACCGGCGTCACCGTGAGGTCCTCTGCTCTGTTTTCGCGACCAGGGACCCCAGGTGAGAAGACGAGTTTTCCCAGGGGGCTAACTGCATAGACTGTGACTCATATGAATAGTGCCATAAGGACCTGTTTGTAGAGGTTTTGCTGAATCTTTGGAAATTCATATCTGGAGTTTGGTAACTCCAATTTTGGTGAACCAAATTTTGTTGTGCTCCTTGAGATGTCTAGTTTTTATTAAAAATATAAAACATGCATGTTGTTTATTATTTTAATGGTGTTTGCTTTAATCTTGTTAAATAGGAAATAAATGCTTGTTTTACTTGTTATTTTTGTATCTGGAGTTATAGTACTCCAAATGACATGAAAATTTATTGGTAGCTTCTCTGTATGATGCTTGATTCATGGTTAAAATTTTATGATTTATGGTGTAGGGATGTCTAAGTTATTGATTTACCTTCTTTGGTACCTATTAATTAGATTTAAAATACATTATAAATAATATATAAATGTAAAAATTGGAAATGGTGCTCCACTGCCTTTTAATGATGTTGTGGTAGCCTGAGAATCAATAATATGGCCATGTTGTTTCAGAAAATATTGAGTTTCACATTTATCTTGTTTTCCAATGTATTGTTGTATTATAAACTTGTTTATTTTGTAGTAATTAATTTATAAAACCTGAGCATGTGAAATTTTTACCTTGGTCATAAACTGTAATCACCTAACTCTCATTAAAGTTTGGGATTAATTTGACAATGTTTACTTATACCCTTAATTATATGCTTTAATTATTAGTTGATAATCCTAGAGGTGATAAGCATAAATCATGAAATGACTTGGGGTGATTTTTGGAGTTGATTATGGACCTTGGAACATGAAACCCTTGCTGTTACATGGCATTTGATTACTTGTTTTACTGTGCTCATAACAAAATGAGAAGATGAAAAACTTAAAATGCTTTTTAGTTCAATTAAGCATTCCCTTAGTTAATTCATGTATGTAATATTGATCATCTTTAGGATGCAACCTCTTGGGTAAAAAGGATTGGTTAATTGTGTTTCTCATATTAAGGTTTTGTCCTTCCATTGGTAAATATAGAATGACTTGCTGTATAAAATAATTAAATGTTATCAAACCCTAAATAATAATCAATAAGTTGGTGTGGTTGGCTTGCAACTTTATCATGAAGGAAAGTTGTACTCAACTTTCTTCGATTAATTAATTATTGTAATGCACTTGTATGTTTCTCATCATGCATCATGATCATTGCATTACCTCATGTTAAAGCATGCATCATTCATTTGCGTGTAGTGCATGCGCGAGTGAAAAGGCTTATGTCAATCAAGTCGGAGGAGGTCCATCGATCAAATGGTGGTAATGTCAACATCATGATCTCTGTGAAACTAACCAACCCTGCAACACAGGCAAGCCCCGGTGCATTCAGCCCCTCTATTTATAAAATTTTTATAACTTGAGTTAATCTATTGCATCAGGTTGATAGGAGTTGTTTGATAAACCCATTGATGCATTACCTTTCTTGACCACAAAAATCCTGAACCGGTTTTAAAAAAAAATGATTTGAAAAATGCTTAGCCCTACTTAAATAAATTAGATTTGCATAAAATGCTATTTTTGAGCTGTGTGATATATTTATATCTATGCTAATGATTAATTCATGAAAAAGGGAATTGGTATATTCTCGTTTGGTGACTGTGCACCTGATCAGTACATTGTCACCAACGAGAAGGGATTTTCTTGCTCGGTGGTTGTGAATTTGGGTTAGAGTCCCAATGCTTGACCACCGGCGGAAAAAGGGATTTGAAAACCGTTGGGACACTTGTATTTGGGTTAGAGTCCCAATGCAATGCCGCCGGCGGAAAAAGAATTAGGGACCGTTCATTGTAGGCCTGCTGTGATCGAGACTTTGCAACTAGCCACATACTACGGAAAGCCTCGGACTCCGGTGGCCCTACTGCTTGAACCGACAACCACGCACTGGGAGTGGAGAGATGGCGAGAGTAACGTGTACCCTCGTGGCCGGCGTGCCTGGAGATGAGAGGAGTACTGTGCTCTCAGGTGGCGCAGGACCGGTTCAGGGGTAGGATAAGCCGTGGTAGGCGGGGTTGGCATATGCAAGCTTAAGTGCTACATATGCAGTGTGGATAGGGATCCCCAGCTGGGTACTAATCGATTCGAATCGTCGTTGCTCCTCGGATATGGAGACTTGATCCTTTGACCTACAATTGAAAAGTGGTTCGGAACTAGGTGTCTTTGAGAATAATTAATTGGAAAGTATGATGATATCTGATTATGAAATTTGGAATTATGGATTCAGATTCAAATAAGATTGAGTTAAAATATTAAAATAGGATAGTAATGTCTTTCTGCAAAATACTTTGACTCTTGCTAAAGCCTTACCTTGATTCCCCTCAGCCTGCATTCCTGAGTCTCATTACTTTTTCTTAGTCGGGTAAGTCTTGCGGAGTACCCCAGTACTCAGGGTTTGTTAACCCCTGTTGCAGGTAAACTGAGTGTGCAGTTCTGCGTAGGACCGTGCCGGTCAGCGGATCGTGCATGGAAGAAGAGGTGCAAATGATATAACCCTTGGGCAGGGTGTCTAGTTGTATACAGCTACTCCACCACGAAATGCTGGTTCGGGATAATGTAATCTAGCTTTGTAAACCTATATTAATGTAATACTTCCGCACCCTTTACTCTGATTCATTTTATTTGTGTAAACTGTTGTAATACTTGCAAGGTCTTTACAATGAGATCCTCAGGTGAATTAGGGTTGCCGAGGAAACCCGGCAGGCCACCTAGGTCAAGGGGAACTCGTGCAGACCGATCGTGGGTCCTTAGGGACGATGACGGTGCGCGTGGGCCCTATGATTAAGGCGGTTCTGTCACAAGTGGTATCAGAGCATTTCATTGTAAAGTACTTGCAGTATTACCTTACCAAAACTTCAAAATGATTTGGAATGAATAAAATTGATGGGGTAGTTTGGTCCGAGTTGTCACTGAACTTTCCTCATTCATTCTATAGTTTCTTTCCTTGAATACTTCTATAGATCTTTAGTCACGTTTTGAGCTTAGTAGTGGATTAGCACATTAAGTATGCCCTATGTTGAAAATATTGAGTGCATGTCACTCTAGTAATTAATTTAATTTGTATAATGCGTATATATCAGAGTATTCTGATTTGCGTTGGAACGTTCATGCATCATGACATTACAACTATTAGTAATTCCCCCAATATGAAGTATATCTATATTTTCAAAAATAGAGCTTACTTCAAAAGGTTTTACTCTTCTAGCTTTCCTTATTCTTGCTGAAAGATCCGGTGATAATTCTTAAACAACTCGAGTCAAAGACGGGTTTCAACAACCAAATTGATTATGGAAGCCTTGCCAGTTTGGGTTAAAGTAAACAAAAGGGAGTGATGCTTTGATTCGAAAACTAAACCATTCGAACCAAGTTTTGAAAATTGTTTCTGAAAGAAAGACATTCAAAAGGGTTTTGTTTCAAAACTCGTATTGATTTTAAAATTATTTTCAAGCTGTTCCGATTCTAAAGCTTCACAAAAACGCTCCCCAATTTCCAAATAAGGTTTCAATTCCATCATCTTGAAAGGTTTTTGGCAATTGTGCAACGTTTTCTGTAAAACGGTTCCAACTCCGCATACCACCAATTCAAAATACTTTTGACCAAAACTCCATTGCAAAGAGATTATGAAACGACTCAATTTCTAAAATTCTTTCTTTCAAAGGTTGCCAATACCTAAGGATTTTAAAAGAACGATCTTCTAAATCATTTAAAAATAATTGTTCAAAAGGGCTCTTTTTCCTTCTCTTGCTTGGAATATCAAGCTGATGCTAGTACCTCGATGGGATAAGTCGTTCCCGACCTACGGTACCGCTACGAAACTTGAGGCCCCATGTGTGATGCATCCACATGGCTTGTCGCCGAGCGTATGCAGGTATCGTGGTATGATCGTGACCGCTCTAAAATGGTACTGAGCACAACTGAATTTTCAAGTTAGGCTCTGTTAAAAATCTTCTTACAAAGGAAAAATCGAGTCCTTGAAAAGTTACACGTTGCATATCAAGTTTTTGTCAGCCCCATAGGTTCCTAGTCCTTGGGGAACTTCTGGATGCACTCATTTACTATGCCAACACCCTACAAACTTTGGTTAATCCTTGATTTTTTAAAACCCATTCATGAGTAAATTCTTATCTTTTACTCTCAATACACTGCTATTTTCCTGAGAGCTATTGTAGTTGTCGTCTATGGATATCATGATCCATGACCGTGATGCATGCGTCGAAATCTGGGGTCTCTTATGGCTCGCAACCATAGGTAATTACTGCCGGACGCTCGCTGTTATCAGGGTTAACGGTCATGATCCTAGCCTGCAATTAATGTGCTTTCACTCTCTTTCAAATATCTTTCCCCAAATTCATATCTATAATCCCTTCTGAATTTTAAAAAAATTCTTTTGCTATTTATAACGATAATAAAAATCTACTTTGAGAATTAACTTCTGATCTCTCTGAATTCTCGAAATTTTGTCCTTGCTATCACCGTAATCCCATCTGATAAAATAACAGGGACCGATTTGGAAATGGTACCTAAGATCCAATCACTTGGAAATGGTATCTGCGATCCGCTGAGGATTCCCTGTTGTTTTAAGGATTTCCAGTTATTTATAAATGCCTTGAGATCTATTTTAAAATTCACTTCTTCGAAAACTCTGGGACGCACTTTAATTCACCCACCGACTCAGGACGAAAACCTAGCACTAGACCATGACTTTTTATCTGGATACGGGTCATGCCTCGATCCGACACGTACCACTCAATCCAACATGTTATTCCAAAATAGCTATGGTTGTGCCTATAGTAGTGCCATGACCTGTGACCACGGTGCCGTGTCGGAACCTAGGGTCTCTTGCGTGCCATGGCCATACGAGATTCTACTAGGCACGTGCAGGTATCAAGGTTTAAGGTTGTGATCTACTATAGCCTTACAACTAAAAAGCGCTATTCCGTTTGCTGTGGTGTAACATGATCTACGGCTGCGATACAATAATAGCAACTCGGAATCTCATGTGACTCGCGACTGCATGAGGTTTTAAAAGGCTATATGCTTGTATCAAGGTCCTTGGTCACTTTACATCATAGCCACAATCGATACACTTTCTCTTTAACTGAGGTTACTTTAAATTGTGTTTTATGATGGTATCTCGACCCATGACTATGGTGCCGTGTCGGAGCTTGGAATCTTCTGTGGACTGCAGCCACATAAGGTATTACCAGGGTACGCACTGGTATCGTAGTCGGTGCTCCTAAACCATTATAGCTCGCAATTAATGTGCCTTACTTTTCTTAAAAAGCTATTCTTTGTAAAGGTTTGTTTTGAAAAACAAAAGTCAGAGTTTCTAGTGTTGAGAGACAACTGATTAGGTCAAATAAGAATCTTCAATATAACCATTAGGAAGAAAGGTGTGGGCTAGTAGCTTATCAGCTCAAGCGTCTGAACACTTGTCAGTTGCGTAGGATGTATTTCATGTATCACCACTTGAGAAGCGTCTTCTAGTGTTAGATTGAGTTATTGACCCGGTAGGAGTTGAATTTAATCAGATTTGACACGCTTCAAGTGTTCAGTGTGAGTCCTAAACTCAAAAAGAGGTCGTATTACTCAAAGGCTTCAGCAGGAGGATGCACATGTTTGTTGGAATCAGTCTTCAGAAGAAGAAGTTACCCGAGAGATCAGAGAATTACTCATCTGAAAACATTCTTAAGTACTTAGCTCCTCTTTAAAAATAATTTATCCCTTTCAAGTCTTACAAAATATAAAACCCCTACTTACTCTCTAGTCAAGTTTGAAAAATGCTTACTTGACATGTTTTCTTTTCCATTACTAAAATTAAGGCTTTAGCCGCATCTTAAATCTCGAGACGAGATTTATTTTAAGGGGGGAAGGATGTAACACCCCTGGTGTTACTACCACTAAAACTTGCCATGTCATCATATGCACTGCAAATCATCCCGCATAAAAACCTTTTACTATGCATTCACTAAAATAAGTTTTATTTCTACATATGATTGTGTAGAGGTGATCAAAAGTGATTTGATTGTATAAATGTTTGTTTGTGTATATTTATTCAGATCCCATTAGCAATTAGAAGCAGGATTATATTGGAACCCTAAATCGGACCCAAAACCCTAATTTAAAAACTAGATGGAATTTGAGGTTGGGCCTTAAACAAAAGTTGTAAATCCTTAAAAGTTGAGCAACTTCTATTTGGAGCATTTTTGAAGTTATTATATAAAATTTTGATTTTCGAGTTTCTGTTTAGACTCCCGTTTAAACCCTATTTGGCCCCCTTTTAAATTACTCAAAATCCATTCAAAATTTGAATGTGCCTCAAAAACCAAAAATGTTCAGCACTAAATTTTCTACAACTTTTGTATTGATGAATTTTTGACATTATATATGAAATAAAAACTAAATTGAAGAAAAACAGTAAAAGGGGGAAATGCACTGCTACAGTACACTACCTCCTTCACCTGTTCGGGCACAGGCGCGCGCGTGCGGCAGCACGGCGACGCTGTCCGGGGCTGCCGGCGGCCTGTCGCCGGTCGTGTTGAGGTCGTGGGGGCCCCGGAACGCTGTCGACCCCGTGTTCCCCTATCTTCGAGCACTTATAAAGCCAACGGGAAGGTCCTTTTTCCCTCTCTTCTCTGTCCAACGCGAGCAGAGCACGCGGCCGCCATGGATGCTGCCCGAGCTCCGCTGTCCTCGCCGTTCCTCCACCTCCGACCTCCTACCGCCCAAATTAGCAGTACCATCAGTTTCCTCGTGACGTGACGCACCCAACGGAACCTTTTCCCTGAGCTCCTCGTCGGCAGAGCGCCGTGCCGCCGTGCCGCCGCCATGCTGCCTGCGGCTGCGCGCTGCCCGACCACCTACGGGACACCCCGAGCCAAGCCGAGGCCACCAACGGGTGCGCACGAGCCCCGGGATGTTTCCCCACCTCTTCCCCGCCGTCCACGAGCATCTTCCTCACCAGAACCGGCGTCACCGTGAGGTCCTCTGCTCTGTTTTCGCGACCAGGGACCCCAGGTGAGAAGACGAGTTTTCCCAGGGGGCTAACTGCATAGACTGTGACTCATATGAATAGTGCCATAAGGACCTGTTTGTAGAGGTTTTGCTGAATCTTTGGAAATTCATATCTGGAGTTTGGTAACTCCAATTTTGGTGAACCAAATTTTGTTGTGCTCCTTAAGATGTCTAGTTTTTATTAAAAATATAAAACATGCATGTTGTTTATTATTTTAATGGTGGTTTGCTTTAATCTTGTTAAATAGGAAATAAATGCTTGTTTTACTTGTTATTTTTGTATCTGGAGTTATAGTACTCCAAATGACATGAAAATTTATTGGTAGCTTCTCTGTATGATGCTTGATTCATGGTTAAAATTTTATGATTTATGGTGTAGGGATGTCTGAGTTATTGATTTACCTTCTTTGGTACCTATTAATTAGATTTAAAATACATTATAAATAATATATAAATGTAAAAATTGGAAATGGTGCTCCACTGCCTTTTAATGATGTTGTGGTAGCCTGAGAATCAATAATATGGCCATGTTGTTTCAGAAAATATTGAGTTTCACATTTATCTTGTTTTCCAATGTATTGTTGTATTATAAACTTGTTTATTTTGTAGTAATTAATTTATAAAACCTGAGCATGTGAAATTTTTACCTTGGTCATAAACTGTAATCACCTAACTCTCATTAAAGTTTGGGATTAATTTGACAATGTTTACTTATACCCTTAATTATATGCTTTAATTATTAGTTGATAATCCTAGAGGTGATAAGCATAAATCATGAAATGACTTGGGGTGATTTTTGGAGTTGATTATGGACCTTGGAACATGAAACCCTTGCTGTTACATGGCATTTGATTACTTGTTTTACTGTGCTCATAACAAAATGAGAAGATGAAAAACTTAAAATGCTTTTTAGTTCAATTAAGCATTCCCTTAGTTAATTCATGTATGTAATATTGATCATCTTTAGGATGCAACCTCTTGGGTAAAAAGGATTGGTTAATTGTGTTTCTCATATTAAGGTTTTGTCCTTCCATTGGTAAATATAGAATGACTTGCTGTATAAAATAATTAAATGTTATCAAACCCTAAATAATAATCAATAAGTTGGTGTGGTTGGCTTGCAACTTTATCATGAAGGAAAGTTGTACTCAACTTTCTTCGATTAATTAATTATTGTAATGCACTTGTATGTTTCTCATCATGCATCATGATCATTGCATTACCTCATGTTAAAGCATGCATCATTCATTTGCGTGTAGTGCATGCGCGAGTGAAAAGGCTTATGTCAATCAAGTCGGAGGAGGTCCATCGATCAAATGGTGGTAATGTCAACATCATGATCTCTGTGAAACTAACCAACCCTGCAACACAGGCAAGCCCCGGTGCATTCAGCCCCTCTATTTATAAAATTTTTATAACTTGAGTTAATCTATTGCATCAGGTTGATAGGAGTTGTTTGATAAACCCATTGATGCATTACCTTTCTTGACCACAAAAATCCTGAACCGGTTTTAAAAAAAAATGATTTGAAAAATGCTTAGCCCTACTTAAATAAATTAGATTTGCATAAAATGCTATTTTTGAGCTGTGTGATATATTTATATCTATGCTAATGATTAATTCATGAAAAAGGGAATTGGTATATTCTCGTTTGGTGACTGTGCACCTGATCAGTACATTGTCACCAACGAGAAGGGATTTTCTTGCTCGGTGGTTGTGAATTTGGGTTAGAGTCCCAATGCTTGACCACCGGCGGAAAAAGGGATTTGAAAACCGTTGGGACACTTGTATTTGGGTTAGAGTCCCAATGCAATGCCGCCGGCGGAAAAAGAATTAGGGACCGTTCATTGTAGGCCTGCTGTGATCGAGACTTTGCAACTAGCCACATACTACGGAAAGCCTCGGACTCCGGTGGCCCTACTGCTTGAACCGACAACCACGCACTGGGAGTGGAGAGATGGCGAGAGTAACGTGTACCCTCGTGGCCGGCGTGCCTGGAGATGAGAGGAGTACTGTGCTCTTGGGTGGCGCAGGACCGGTTCAGGGGTAGGATAAGCCGTGGTAGGCGAGGTTGGCATATGCAAGCTTAAGTGCTACATATGCAGTGTGGATAGGGATCCCCAGCTGGGTACTAATCGATTCGAATCGTCGTTGCTCCTCGGATATGGAGACTTGATCCTTTGACCTACAATTGAAAAGTGGTTCGGAACTAGGTGTCTTTGAGAATAATTAATTGGAAAGTATGATGATATCTGATTATGAAATTTGGAATTATGGATTCAGATTCAAATAAGATTGAGTTAAAATATTAAAATAGGATAGTAATGTCTTTCTGCAAAATACTTTGACTCTTGCTAAAGCCTTACCTTGATTCCCCTCAGCCTGCATTCCTGAGTCTCATTACTTTTTCTTAGTCGGGTAAGTCTTGCGGAGTACCCCAGTACTCAGGGTTTGTTAACCCCTGTTGCAGGTAAACTGAGTGTGCAGTTCTGCGTAGGACCGTGCCGGTCAGCGGATCGTGCATGGAAGAAGAGGTGCAAATGATATAACCCTTGGACAGGGTGTCTAGTTGTATACAGCTACTCCACCACGAAATGCTGGTTCGGGATAATGTAATCTAGCTTTGTAAACCTATATTAATGTAATACTTCCGCACCCTTTACTCTGATTCATTTTATTTGTGTAAACTGTTGTAATACTTGCAAGGTCTTTACAATGAGATCCTCAGGTGAATTAGGGTTGCCGAGGAAACCCGGCAGGCCACCTAGGTCAAGGGGAACTCGTGCAGACCGATCGTGGGTCCTTAGGGACGATGACGGTGCGCGTGGGCTCTATGATTAAGGCGGTTCTGTCACACAGTTCTTGGGTGGCCAGGGCTTCTTCTTCCACGACGGTGGCCGGCGATGGCTTCACGGCGGCGGACGATTGCAGTCTCTGGCGTCTTCGGGAAGTGCTGGGTCCAGGGACTTTTTTGTAATGTCATCTTTTCTTAAGGGCCTATGTGCAAGATGGTTATCACAGCTGTCCATGTATCCTTCTCAGTATCTGTATGTGAACGTGTATGTGTACGTTTTCTTTACTCAGTAATACAGGTATGATTTCAAAAAAAAAAGAGAAACTAAAGGACATTTTTGTAAATATAAAAGACACGCTAAAGACCTAATAATTGAGTTTTGTAGCACGTGGGGTTGCAGGAGTTGTTTTTTACTAAAGGAAGTTTCATCCCTAGAGAAATAGATTTAGACCAATTATAATTACTATAATATATAGAAGTAAGAGCATGTCCAAGAGTTTACCATTTCAACTTGGTATTCATATAATTTTAGCAAAACAAGAAAAAAAATAGCTTCCAATAATTTAGCAAAACAACTTGCCATCAATAGCAACTTGGTATATCTTCTCTCCGCGTGCGCAAATTAAATATGCGCGCGTGTATACGGCTCGGCATCTGGGGCTCTTCGTTCGCTAGCGGGCCTCTTCGTTCTTTGAGTGGTTTTTTTTTTTGTTAGCAGAGCTTTTTATTTACTAAGTCAAAAATGTCAAAATCTTAGAGATATACTACTTTTTTACTTGGCATATCGTTTTGGAAGTTGGCAAATCACAAGATTTACCAAGTAGAATTTAGTAAACTCTTGAAAATGCTCTAAGGTTCAAATTGAAACAAAGGTTTCGCGTATGTCCTTTGCCTAAACTCAGTACAATGCTAATATGCTACAAAAGTTTCCGATCGAATATCTTTTTTAGATTTCATAGATGATTGCACATGGTCACACGGACCCGACGTAGATGACGTGGTGGAGACACGCTGATATATGATTTACAATGTTGCGAAAGTGTGACATGTGATAGACATTGTGGGCACACACACATAGCTGTGGAGTGTATTATGTACCGGAGCGAAGATCCACCTAGTTTATATGGAGAGAATCGGTCAAAAGTATGTGCCAAGATAGGATGCTGACAATACGACAGGCGTGTGCGGAGCCTAGTGATGGGCCACATAGTGTGGGCATAGTGGAGATTAGGGTTAGTGACAGAAAAAGGATACTAGATGGATCTTATCCGCAACATCCTAGTTACTTCCTCCAGCCTATAATATAAATTTTGTCCCACAATATTAGATGATATAGTTGAACGTATAGGCACATAGTTTGACCTAAGTCTGATGGACACATAGTTGTAGAGCTCATAAAATAAAATAAAAAAAAGGAAGCAGAGCATTCCAGCGTTCCTGGTCACTCGTGACTACCCATTCGTCCATTTAATAAAAAAAAACAGAAAAACAGACGTTCTCTCTAGAAAAACGGACGCTCAACCTAATCTGTACCCACTGTCTTCTCTAGATGCTTTCCGACGGGGAGTCGCCACTATAACTATCCGTAGAGGTAAAAGCATCATTTTATAATTTTTTTTTGTTTTGCATGTCCAAACCTAGAAATGTAAATATTTTCAGACGGAGGGAGTCCTTATTATGCAACAAAAGATCCACGTTCAAGCACCCCTTTTGGTAATGTGATTTTCCATTCCTAGCCATACATTTTTCTTGTAAGATTGAATAGATTCTGTAAATTTTTTGTATGATTATTTCTACGAATTTCTAAATGTCACAAAGAACCCTCAATGGTATATTATTCTAAATTTAAAATTTAATAAAAAAAATGCAGTGCAATGTATGGTGCAAGCTTGTCATAAATTGTAATAAAGCCTTCATGCCAACCAAAAAGGCTGCGCAAAATCATGATCCTTCTTGAAAAAAAATAAAAACCGCAACCAAGAAAATTCGTGGATATATATTAACAAAAATAAACAACAAAAAAACTTAAAAATAGGTACAAAAATTTGTTATTATATACATTGGAAATTTTTGAGAAAAATCACTCCCTCGGAACCTCTCTTGCATTTGTTTAACGGTACAGTTTTTTGCACGTCCCAAACTCATACAGGTTTATTCTCAAAGAAAAACTCATGCAAGTCGTTTTTCAGATACGCGCGTTATTTCATTCGGGTATTTCAGATCGCGACCTCGCCTTCAGGTAGACAGGGCTTGCATGGTTTATATTCTCTTAAGGATCGGACGAACTACTTGCTACAACTGGCCTCGCCATCTCCCTATCGGGCGCCTTAAGACCAACCAAGCCTGGACGAGGCTGAAAACAAAAAAAAGGTCCCCGTGCATATGCCTATATTCCCACCCAATTCCCAAACAGTATCTCAAGCTGATGGATGGATGGATAGATGGGGAGATGATTCTCTTGAGCATCTCCAGTCCAAGCCCCTATTTGAGTCTCTACTAGTTTGTGCAAAAATCCAACTTCAATGGAGCCCCTAAGCCCCTATTTGAGTCTCTACCTAAATTTTAGGTGCTTGTGCAAAAATCCAACTTCAATGGAGCTCCTAGATTGGCTCTCATTTTTCATGCCCTCTCAAATTATAATCTAACCCCCTAGATACAGGATCCCCCTATCCCTCTCATTTTGGTCTGATTTGGGGCCTGTGGCTGGAGTTGGGCTTTGATTTTGGCCCTTAAATTTTGCAGGTCACCTCCCAAATAGACATGTAGGGACATAATTTCGGGATTGTGGCTGGAGATTCTCTTAGCCCCTGTCCCCTCCTAGCGCTGTTATTCCGCGGCCCGAATCCACACGAACTTCTCTTCATATAAGACAAAAGATTTTTAGAGACGATCAAAAGTGATCATTAGAAAATGTTTTAAAAAATCACTACTATATGAGCGATCATACAGACAAGTAATTTTTAAAGGCGGTTTAAAACTGCATCTATAAATAAATTTTCAGACGTGATTTTTTTAAAAAACCAATTGTCTCTAAAATTTGATTTTAAGAGACGGTTGACTTGTAAACCGTCCCTAAAAGTATAGCCCCTGCCTGCATCATAAATCGAGTGTAATAATCCTCATATTTAGTGATGAATGGATGAAGCTCTGATTCGGGGGGAAAAAAAAGTGAGGCACTAGGCAGGCTGATAAGCTCCAACTGTTACTCGAATACGTGCGAGTGCGAGAAGGCGTCTTCGCGACGGGACACGCATGCGCCGTCGCCGTCGCCGTCGCCGTCGTGCACCGGACACTAGCGGAATAGTGCAGACGACGATGCATGCATACATGTTACATGGCTTGGGTTTCTCGGCATCATGATTTGTGATCGCGTCGCAATGCATGGTACTTCATTCGTAAACCCCACTTATGCCCTGCCCCCGTACGTGTGGTCGTGTGAATTGGATAACCTAACAAAGCAAAGCAAAGCGATGGAGCAAGCGACGGACTACATAGGCTTGGGATTGATTGGGACGGGGCGGCATCGATCGCCGTCGGCGTCGCCTCATCCCCAATCTTGTCCTCGGCGCGTCGACGGCGACCTGACGCAGGGCAGCGCGGTCGAGCCGGCCCGGGCGGGCGGTGGGTGGTGGTTGTGGACTGTGGATAATTGGTCTGGTTGAATTAAGGCCACAAGTGGGGCCGGGGCCCGGGCGTGCATGCATGGATGGACGGACGATGCACATGACATGCATCTCGATCGTCGCTGCCTCGCTGGTGCCTGTGTGGTGAAGCTGAAGCGATGATGAAAGTGATGGGGGGAGGGAGATGGGACGAGAGGACGGACAGTGTCTACATGTCCCAAAATAAATGTAATCTCGTTTTCCGAAGAGTCAAAGATCTTTTGCCTTTAATCAAATATATGTACAAAAATATTAATATTTATAATATATAATTAATATCTTTAGATATATTTTTGAATATATTTTCATAATATATATTTATTTGAAGATATAAATATTGTACGAATTTTCTATAAATCTAGTCAAAGTTGAGAATGTTTATCACCTAGCGATATGTATTTGGTTACCGAGTGAGTAGCTCGCGATGGCCTGAGTGGATGGGCGACGTACGTACGGGTGGCGTGGGGGCGTGGAGGGGATGTGATCTGCCACGTCGCCCGGCCGCGACGGCGACGGCGACGGCGACCGGTGGCCTCGTGGATGAGGACATTGCTACAGTTGTTTAAGCGACTACTAGTGCTTAAACAGCCAAACTACTGTACTAGCTGTTAGCATCACGCGTAGGCCCGCCTTGTTTGTTCTGCTTCCTCGAGAGTCAAGAACACCGCACGCACGTATACGCAAGCCACTCGACTGGAGACACAATATAATAATGCACGGAATGGAAGGCGACAGGCGCCGCGCGCTGTGCACCAGTGCATGACACTCGCGCCCAGCTACCCCGGCAGCCACAGCGGGAATATCTCGCCACGTTCATGCACACGCCGCAGGCAAAGCATGCAGCGCTGAGGGCCACGGACAAGACCAAGCAAGGCCAGCGCAGCTAGCATTCCGTGGCTGGCCTGATGTCCCCGCCCCCGGCCCCGCGCACGCAGACGACGCAGTTCTCGTCGCCGTCTCGGTCCCGGCGGACTTGCCCAATTGCCCACCAGGACCTGGCTACCACCCACCGTCCCAGGTCCCTGACGCCGGCCGGCTTTCCCGCCGGCGACGGCTGCGCGCGCGTCCAGCCGCCCCTCACCTTTCGTTGCGTTGCGTAACTTGCGTTCGTGTCGTTCCGTTCCCTTTCCCCAATTGCTCATCGTTTGTCTTGTTGCATCCAGCGTTTATCCGTTGGCGAGGCCCCGCCGCCGCCGCGCGCGCTTGTCCGTTGGTCTTATCAGCAGTGGGCCCTCGCAACCACAGTGCTCCTCCATGGCGACGGAGCGAGTGGCCGAGTGCGATGCAATGTTTGCGGACACAACAATCGCATGGTTCTCGGATTTGCGCTACCGTAATAATCGATTATCGACCAGCTCGCTATTTTAGATCATGCATGTGCGTATATGTTGAATAATGCGCTAGTGGTCACAGTTCACAAAGAGCTTGCTCTCCATCTTTATTTTTCTCTTTTTAATTGTATATATTATTATATAAAAAGACGTACATGGTGATTGCGGCATGATCGTGACAAGTGAGTTGGAAGAGCCGCAAAATTTCTGAGAGCAATATGTATATATATAAGCTTTGCATGCTTTCGGTGTCGTAGTGTCGTACACGGTTTTAGAGAAGAAATCTAGGCACGTACTACTAACTAATTAAACAAAGTTTACATCTGTGATTGATGATGAGATAGATATATACTCCACCGGTGCAGATGGGCTTTCGATCTGGTTGCTAAATTATGCCGACGCGACCACGGACGTCTTGGCGGCTAAGCAAGCTGATGGCATGCATTAGGGGCGATGTCGTCCTTTTGTTATTGGTATTACTAAAACAAACAAAAACGTGCACTTGTGGCCAAGTTGCGAGCGGAATAATATAGATCCATCGTCGATCGCCTTGGGCGACTGTTAGGATCACGGCGGAGACGAGTTAGCTGCTGGCGTGCACGCTCGGCGAGGGAACTCGGCGGCGCCGGATCCGAGAGAGGATGAGCTAGTGAGGGCGACAGAGAGAAGGCAATTGGTTTGATTATTCTTAGCTGTCCTCCCAACCACCCACACAGCTAGTTTAATACATGTCTTGATGTAAAACGGAAATAGAACTGGCCTTTGGCCCAAAATTACACCCGTGCAACTATAGCTGACTTACTGGCCTATCTAGAGCTAGTGCAGCCCATCTTGTTGAATCAGCCCACGGCCTGGTCGTGACATCTTCCCCCCTTAAGCTGCAGTGTGCCCTCGCGCTGCTGATTTAGCCACCATTGGCTTGGACTGAAGAAGAGCAGGTAAGGCAGTAGCCGGTTGCCAGACTGCCCAGTGAGCAGGACATGCTTCCTGTTGCACCAAAACCAAAGGAACAACAGTATTACCAATCGGGTGAGTACGATGAGCAATTACCTGGGAAGGGGGTAAAGTATCCAGCATCGATAGCAGATTCAGGTCGTCATCCGCAGAGACTGTAACACCAGGAGGCAAAGCTTGCTTCAACTGTGAGACATGCAGATGGATCTGGCTACCAGCAGGCAACTGTAGTCGATAAGCCACTTTTCCAATGCGTTCCAGGACAATGTAAGGACCAAAGTACTTGAAAGCTCAATTTATGATTACTGCGATGCTGAACAGTTTGCTGTACGTAAGGTTGCAGTTTAACATATACCCAATCCCCCACTTGGAAGGACATTTCTTGACGATGTTGATCAGCTTGATGTTTCATCCTATGTTTTGCCCTTGCCAAGTTGTGTTGAATATGTTGCATGACATCATTTCTGGACTGAAGTCATTCATCCAATTCAGCAACAGAGCAAGCATCATTCACAGTAAGGCCAAAATGCTTAGGTGGATGCCCATAGAGTGCTTCAAAAGGTGTTAAGCCATGAGCAGAGTGGAATGTTGTGTTAAGGTTGCAGTTTAACATATACCCAATCCCCTACTTGGAAGGACCTTTCCTGACGATGTTGATCAGCTTGATGTTTCATCCTATGTTGTGCCCTTGCCAAGTTGTGTTGAATATGTTGCATGATATCATTTCTGGACTGAAGCCATTCATCCAATTCAGCAACAGAGCAAGCATCATTCACAGTAAGGCCAAAATGCTTAGGTGGATGCCCATAGAGTGCTTCAAAAGGTGTTAAGCCGCGAGCAGAGTGGAATGTTGTGTTATACCAAAATTCTGCCTGTGAAATCCACTGAGCCCATTTTTTAGGGCAAGCATGCACCATACACCTAAGGATAGGTCTCCAGACATTGGTTCAAGCGCTCAGTTTGGCCATCTGTCTGTGGATGGTATGCTGAACTCATGTTCAGAGTAGTTGCAGACAGTTTGAAAAGCTCTTGCCATAGGTTGCTGGTAAAAATCCTGTCTCTATCTGATATAATGATGGAGGGTAGACCAAGCAGTTTGTAGACATTATACATGAAGGCTTGAGCTACTGAGAGAGCAGTATAAGGGTGTGCAAGGTGTTGACACCTGTTATCATTCAAATTTTATTACAAATTATCCCTGCATTAAACATGAATATCCAGTAGAATAAGGTTATTACTGACAGATTCCACGAGTTTTGGTGAATTGCCTATTTCCCAGGAGATTTTTCAAAAAAGCTTAAAAGAAGGATTAAAGAGCATAATTACCACGAAACTTAACCGACAAGAAAATATCATCACGAGAACACTAGAAGCATCTGAAACACACCCGAAGCACCGGGGCCCGAGACCCACCAGGGTGGGGCCGGTCGGCGCCCCCCTTAGGGTTTCGGCCCACCTTCTGGAGTCTTCTTTTGCCGCCTTTGTGGAGTCATCTGGGCCCTTGTTTCAAGTCGGTTTGATCCTACAACATACGTGCATCCCACTGGGCTATAAATAGAGGGGCAGACTCCCTGGACGAGAGCCAGATCAAGAGATGAAGACCTTGAAGAATTAGATAGATATCCACTATATCTAGGCTAGCAATCAAGAGAGAGATTAGAGAGATAGAGTAGATGAGTAGAGATTCGGAGGAGTCCCGGCCTGTCGGAGCTTCTTCGTAGCTGTGTTCGTCTGGATTCAGCTCCCTCGCCCGGAGTTGCGTACTGAGCTACTTTTGTATTCAACATCCTGATTCAAGTAAGCATTTGTTCTCATTCGTTCTTAAGTTTACAACTCTATTTGAGTGCTTTGATCTTGGTAGCTCCTTGGTTGAAGTGCTACATCGGTGTTTTATCTGTGCGCTGGCGGATACCTTGATAATAATAATCTTTGATAGAGTGCAGTTAATTTATACCAACAAGCATTTCTGGCGCCGTTGCCGGGGAACGTTTTGCTGATTTTGGCTTAGTCTATCTTAATCTTGTATTATACATTTATCTTTTATCTTTTACCTTTTAAAGTATGGAACCCACGTCCCAACTTTTATATAAATATGGAGCACCATCGGGATTGTATCTCCAGCCAAAAGAATCATCTTTACCCATCACATCATCTGACTATGAGTTATGCCCGGGATTAATTAAATGAGTTCAGGATCACATTTTTTCTAGTAGTTCTAGCGAAAACCCTTATTCCCATTTAGCTGATTTTGAGCAGACATGTTCATGTTTGCACATTAAGGGCATGGCAGATGAAACTTTAAGATGGAAACTCTTTCCGTTTTTATTAACGGGAAAAGCAAAGAAATGGTATAATCGCCATGTTGGGAGTAGCCAAGGAGATTGGGAAGTATTGCGTGCTAATTTTTATCTTAAATTTTTCCCTATCGAAAAGGTCGCTAAACTTCGTTTTGAAATTATTGGATTTAAACAATTAGATAACGAATCATTAGGCAAGGCTTGGGAACGCTTTGATGGATTTATAAATTCTGGACCTAATCTTGCTTTGCCAGAACCTATGCTTTTGCAACATTTCTTTTTAGGCCTTGATGATAAAAATAAAGAATACCTTAATTTGGCCACAGGAGGAGCATTTATGCATATTACTGCTTCACCTGGCTGGGCCCAAGGAGTGGTTCGGCCGAACCACCCTATGGCAGGTGGGCCCAGCCAGGGTCTTCTAGAAGCTTTCTTATGACAGTAGAGTAATGCCGAGCTTCGGGGCCCACCAAGTGGGGTTCGGCTGACCCACCTGTGGCGAGGTGGGCCCACCACTGTGGTCCCCACTTGTCATGGAGTGTGGCTATGTATTTGTTTTGCCTTGGTCTTATCGATTCACGCCTGGATCAATGTGCTTTGCTCTCTAGCCATTGATTGAAAACACACTTGTGATCTAATGGTGGAAATGGACTCCAGGGGGTGTGCCACGGATTGTACCACGTCAGCAGAGTCCTGTGGGCCCCATGCATGGTTCGGCCAAACCATGCATGTGCTCCATTTGCCCCAATCTTCCTTGTGTATGCTGATATGACTCATGTGCTGAAATGTCCTGGCCTGCTGTCACCATATGTGGTTTGGCCGAACCACCTTTGGTGGAACCAAAGGTCCATCTTCTGCAGGTGGCTTATTCATGCAATTCTAAGCACAATAGTGGTGCTAACTTGCCTATGGGTGGTTCGGCCGAACCATTCATTGTGCCCATCTTTTGCACATCGTCTCCAGAAGTTATGACATTAATGATTGTGAAGTTGGTTTGTCATTTGGCCATATTTGGTTAGTTGCCCAACCTTCGTATAGAGCTTCCGGACACTGAAAAGTACCTATTCTGAATGCCGCAACCAAATAATGACAAGTACATGTGGAACCAAGATATTTGTACCTAAGTCATTATGTGTTTGATGGTTTCCTTCCAGAAAGAATGTCTTGTTGACGGTTTTGATGGGGTAAAAACATGGTATAACTACCGTCAACAAGATCCCCCACACTTAAGTCTTTGCTCGTCCTCGAGCAAAGGTTAGAGAGTGATAAAATATGATTATGACATTTTCAAGGTATTAGCAAACACAAAGCTTTACTCAAGATATATCTCATACAAGTGGGTTTGTGGTACTGTCTGACATATATCCTTCAGATGTTAAAAAATGGAACAGTTCTCAAAGTAAAGTCATCTTCCTATTTTCATATTCTTAGCACTTAGAGTTTTTGATAATGGTTTTAAAAATAATGCACATAGTTCATTCTAACTCCTTAATTAGTACTCTCAAATCACTCAGTAACTATATGATTCCTCACCAAGGCACAGCATAATGTTGCCTTCTTTTGTTTCATCCTACATCTATTAAGCTTATGTGGGGCTCAGGTAGGGATAAGATGGCATACTTGCATTGCATATATTGTAAAGTTAAAACAAAGATCCAAGGAGAAGATTGTCATAATCCTAGATCAAGATGTGCAAGTGTGTGGAAAATGGTGGAATGTATTGCTCCTTTATTTGATAAGATCTCTCTACTTTATTTTATTTGAGACATGGCTATCATTCTTTTTCTTCTTCTTTTTTTTTTCAAAGTAATGGACCTTCACGTGTCTACTTTTGTTGAATAAGGTAATGGACCTTCATGTGTCCACTTTTTTTAATAGCCTTTGTGTCTCATCTACTAAGTCATACTTAGAGAGATATTATAAACTTTAAATCATGGAGCATACTTATGATGGATATGGATGGCATGTTTTTTACGTACTTCCAGTGTAGAAGCAGCATGTGTATATGTGGTGTGTATGTGATCTTGATCTTGAGACTATGACATAATTCTCAACTAGGGTCAACAAGGTTTGACCAAACTCAACACAAGTACATGTAGCATATATAGGAGTTTTGAATCATGGTATGTATATATATGGGTTTGGTAGGAATTTTCTTACTATTGAGGAGTGAGTGACACTATGGCTTTATGACATTTTCAAAAATAAGCACTTTTGAATAGAAAAGGTATGAATCATGAGCTAAGAACCATATCACAATTGTCAACAACTAAATCAATATGATATCCCTATCAAGATATGTGACCCACAAGTATAAGTATATGCAAGAATTAAACTTTATGACGCTTTTACCCTTAAATGTCATAAATTATGTCACTTTTTATTTTCAGATGCAAGTCTTCTTGTTTTTATTTTTTTATTTTATTTCATCTAAGAAAAGTAAATAAAAAGTAAAAATGGAAAGAACAGAGGGGAGTAGGAGTGGCAAACCAGTCGGGAAGCAAGTAGACGCCGGGTGGATGCTGACTGGTGGGTCCAGAGGTCCCAGGTGGGGTCGGCCGACCCCACCATAGAGCTTCTGGCCACTCCGGTGATCACCATTCAAATCCTAACGTTTGAAGGTGCTCCTGCACTTGCGTTTTTCTGTTTTGTGTTCATGTGCCCGTCGCCTGACCTGCCTTTAAAGGCTTCTTGGGACAGGTTTCGTCGAGCTGACGTGTCTTCTTGTGGATATCATCATGGTGCGTTCAGAATTGTTCCGAGTGTGTTGTGGAGGTCACTGACCTCCCCCCACACTAGGCTTGCTGCGTACTAGATTAGAGAGACAAAGGAAATGTTAAGTGCAGGGGCCCTGCTGGTGGCAACACACCAGCAGAACCAAGATTTTCATTAAACATAGGCACAAGTTACTAGGAAATAAACCTAGCTAAGTGCCTTTCTTATTTGTGAATTTTTTTATTTTATCTTTTTTTAAGATATCTAGCATGAAAAGTGGATGACCTCACGCCACATGGCCTTAGAGATACACTTGATCTTCGCACTAGTGCTAATGCGAAGAGTACGGAATTTGTCTTCTAAATCCAAGTGAGCCATTTTCAACTCCGCTACTTGCTCCTCTAAGAAACTATTGTCGTTCCTATATGCGGAAACCACACGAAGGAACTTCTCCATGACACTCTTCTCGGTCCTCAAAGTGCCTGGATGGCCCATTGATCATGGAGGATTAACCTTCCGCCAGGTGGTCTTTGGGGAACTAGTGGTGTTTTTCTACTCACGCAATTACTTCTTCTCCTCATATGTGAGATGAGAAACAACATCTTCCTTGTCCCAGCCCACCGCCAATCACCATGTGGTTCTTCATGAAAGGTGGGCGTCGAAGGCGTGTAGGGGCTGGTATACTCCATTGGGCTCAACCTCAAGCACCTTGACCTCCATGATGACCTCTAGGGTCTCGAAAAGTGATCTCTCGGATGGATTAAGGTCAAAGGAAGGTGCTGGAATGATGAAGAATGGAGGTGGAAGAAAGAAGAAGGAGATGAAGGGGTTAAGAAGACGAGTGCCAATGTTCTCCTTTTCGAAATCGTGAGAAAACGTCGGGGGAACGTTGGCACAATGTTCTGGAGCCGATGGGTGGCACCAGGTTGCCATTAGTAGTTCGGCCGACCCCAAAAATGGGTCATATGGCCGTGGCCACTTCCTCACTCTTTTGCCAAGTGATTCCCTAAATGTGACGAGTTTGGGGGATGAAAAGTATGGGTCGGCCGACCCATATATTTGCCCCAAACTTTTGTCACGTGGCCTACAAGAGCTCCTGAACATTGTGCTATTTTCTAAAATTTCAAATTGTGCCAAGTGCGAGTCGCCCAACCTAGGTTTGAATGGCCCAGTGCGACCAGATTATGCATTTCTGAAAATTATATAGCTTGGCCAAATTTTGGTCCCAAGTGGTCACCGAATTTCGGCTGTCCACTTCTAATTGGGGGTTTTAGGGACCAAGGTAAAGAAAGGACGGACATTTTAGTTAATTGAGAATCTGTCTAGTGATCAAGCTATACAAACAATTGAAAAAAAGAAAGTAAGACATGTAGATTTTAATTATGTCAATTCATTATCAGGGATGAATTCTAGCATGTCAACTTCTTTTTCAAAGGTTCATGTAAATGGAAAACTTTTAAGAAGGTGGCCACTTACATTAAAGATGATGAGTTGTAGCAGTGGTCCTCCTCAGTTGCATTTAAGTTCTCCTTTCCCAAACAACTTGACTTTTGACCATGATCTTATGACTTACCCATAGAGATGTCGAGGTTCTTGCTACAGGAGTTAGTCCAATAGTGCAACCAAGTTCCATGCAAGTATGTTTTGATTCAATAATCAAACTTAACACCATGTCATGTTTTATTAAGGTAGTCTCTTTTAACCTAAGCACCATGCTTAATTTAAAAAGACTATGGGGGTATGTTCGAACGATCAGTACACCCAAACCAAGGCATGCTAACATAGAAAAAGGAGGCATGATAGAATAAATAAGATTCGTTCTACTAGAGATAAGAGCATGAGTGGTGAAGACAAGAAGCATTTTTTTAGAGGGTTGAAGACAAAAGTAAGAGGAATACACTAAAGAAGAGGAAGGGAAAGTGTCAAACCAGTCAAGAAGTATGCTTCAACGTAGTAGAAGTTGACTGGTGGGCTGAGGGGTCCATGGTGGGGTCTACCGACCCCACCTTGGAGGCTCCAGCCACTTTGGTTCTTTCCTTGTGCATTCTTACCTTTAATGATCTGTTCTTGCACTAATGCTTTTGCTCGGGATGTCCTTTAACATCCAAATGTGTCAAGGGGGTCAAATGACCCCCCACACTTGGTGTAAGGTGTGTCCTGAGTCATGGAAAATAGAGAAAACATCAAGTGCAGGGGTTCTGTTGGTGGCAACACACCAACAGAATCAAAAGTCTTACTACCGTACTCAAGCTAGGCACACAAGTTCAATGATGTTAATTTGAAGCCAACTTGTGGGGGCCTAACTGCAAGAATTCATACCACTACAACATTTGGAGAACTTATAATAAACAAAAGCATCTACAACCTCTACTGCAAAGATTTTGGACACAAAAAGAGTGAAGGGGTTGTAGATCTCTTGTTGGATAGTGGTAGAAAGGAAGATTGAGTCGGGAGATTTCTTAAATGAGCAAGGACTTAATGAGAGGATCGAAGGATAACTTCCATGACTTTTGATGAAATTCACCGTCTTAAGAAGTGGGTGGGCGATTTCCTTCTCATGACATTCCAAATCTTCCTCAAGACTTGGGTATGTCATGGTTGTTTGTGAAATCATCTTAATCTCACCCTTTGGATCAAGAACAAGATTGGATTCTACCCTTGTGCTAAGAGGTTGGGAAGACCAAACAGGTAGATATTCCTTGCCTATTCTATGACCAAGCTTCTCATTTCCAATGTTCTCCAAGATTCGCATGATTGGCCTTCCAATGAATGTGATATGAAAGGAAAGTCCAGGAATGTGTCTTAATGAATCTCCAGAGTCAATGACCGGATCATCATAATACTTTGAAGGAAGGGCATAATTGGATTTATCGGGATCAAGGATGAGTTTAGAGATGAGTTCAAAGGACATGACGGATGTGGTCATAGAAGGGGAGAGGATAGATTTTTCTTCTAAACATTTTGGTTCTCCTTCTATGGGCATAGTCAGCATTCCTTTTGGAGGCTCATCCAAGATCCTAGATACTTTCCTATGCACCACATGGGATTTCGAGGCGTCAGATGATGCTAATTTGGGAAACTTTTGAAGAGATCCTTTCTTGAAAGGTTTTGAATGAAGTTTTTTAGAAGGTCATTTTTGGATAGGATAATTGTAGGCATTCCCAAAACTAGTAAGGTCAGATAGGAGATTAGCCTCTAACTCGAAGGAGCAATTTATAGGATAAATTTCTTTCTCCTCCGATGTTTGTAGTATTTGTGGTTCAGGATCGTTGGCGGAATCTTTGGATAGGATTGATTTTGATTCGGCTATCGAGATTTATTTTTGCCTGGGGGTTAATTCCTTTTCTTCGGTAGTAGGTTCATTTTACTCTTGGGCGTGGGGAGTGTTTTCAAGGATTTTAGCAAGAAGTTTCTTCCCTTCACCAACGGTACAACGAAGGAATGCTCCTCAAGAAGATATATCAAGGAATTGTGCGGAATCTATGCTAAGACCGAGGTAAAAATGTTGTAACAATGCTGGCTCGGTTGTAGCAAGATCAGGACCAAGGGATACTAGATCTGTGAAATGGGCCCATGCCGCACCTAGAGTCTCCTTTTCCTTTTGTTTGAAGGTTAGGATCTCTCTTCGAAGATGAACAACACGAGAGATAGGGAAGAAAGCTAAGCAGAATTTGGATTAAAGGCTTTCCCACTCTCCATGTGCACTCTCTACGTGTCGGGCATGTCAATGTTTAGCTGTCCCCTTCAAAGAGAATGGGAATACCTTCCATTTCAAGGTATTTCGTGTCATGCCTTCAATAAGAAGACACGAACACAATTGTTCAAAATCACGTAAGTGAGTGTAGGGGTTTTCATCTTCTTCTCCAGCAAACGGTTGTTCCTGAACCTTAGCTATGAAACTAGGGCGAAGCTCATAGCTAGGTGAAAGAATGGGTTGTGATGATGGTGGTGGCTCCAAACAAGCGCCCTTTGGAGTGGCGAGATGAGAGATGGGTGTTTTGTTCATGGTGTGGAAAGGATAAAAAGAAAAGAAAGATAAAAGAAGGATAACTCGGGCGATTCGATTCTAGTTAAGACAGCTACCGTTCCTCGGCAACGGCCCCAGAAAGCTTGTTGACACCAGAAGTGGCAAACGGATATACCGCAAGCGTACGGTAGTCAATGTAGCCTTCACCGGGAATATTTCAGGTATCGTATTTTCCACAGGTAACGTGAAGTGTTCTAACTAGATTCAAGGCCGTCCAGTGATGAGACAAAGGATCTATGATAACTAGGTAGAGAGATTCTAATGCAGCAAAGATATCTGGTCTCGGCGTTCTAAGTATAAAGAGGTTTACCACCTCCTCCCTTTACAAGAGGCGATAGGCGAAACAGGAGGAGATATAACTCCTCCCGAGGCGGCTATGCTATTGTATTGATGCCCTGCCGTTTTAATAACTTGTCTTACATACATGGTGGGATACTACGACCAGACAAGGCTGTCACCACTTGTTGGCACCCACAAACAATCCGTGCGACAAGCGGCCCACACTGATAAGATATAGCCTAGACACCACGTCTACACTACACTTACTACTCTAACCTTCGCAAGAGACTAGAGCACTTCACTTAGTAAAGCAATGTGCAAGTAAAACAAGTATGTACTTAAAGTACCAGAACTAGAATATCAAATACTTTAGAAGGACTCAGATCTAAAACTTACTTGAAGATTTGCATCCGCTGAGGTACACCTTGGAGAAGATTCCCGACAGGCCCGGGGCTTTCTCCTGAAGACTTCCCTCACTCTCTCCCAACTAGCATAGCACTATAGCAGAGCTGAAGCTACCACATAGTGGTTTCTCCTATGAATCATGCTCTAAAGTGAGGGCCTATGAGGGGTATTTATAGGGGAAGGTGGAGTAGAGGCTACTCCACTGCCACGTCATCAATCCGCGAGACCTCCATCATGCACCATTGGATCAAACCGCCTTAATATCAAGGGTGGAGGATTTCCAGCACATGTTCAACATGAGGAAGGCGGTGAAGGCTCAACCGACCTGGCTGGGCCCAAGGAGTGGTTTGGCAGAACCACCCTATGGCAGGTGGGCCTAGCCAGGGTCTTCTAGAAGCTTTCTTATGACAGTGGAGTAATGCCGAGCTTCGAGGCCCACCAAGTGGGGTTCGACTGACCTACCTGTGGTGAGGTGGGCCCATCACTATGGTCCCCACTTGTCATGGAGTGTGGCTATGTACTTGTTTTGCCTTGATCTTATCGTTTCACGCCTGAATCCATGTGCTTTGCTCTCTAGCCATTCATTAAAAACACACTTGTGATCTAATGGTGGAAATGGACTCCAGGGGGTGTGCCACGGATTGTGCCACGTCTGCAGAGTCCTGTGGGCCCCATGCATGGTTCGGCCGAACCATGCATGTGCTCCATTTGCCCTGATCTTCCTTGTGTATGCTGATATGACTCATGTGCTGAAATGTCCTGGCCTGCTGTCACCATATGTGGTTCGGCCGAACCACCTTTGGTGGAACCAAAGGTCCATCTTCTGCAGGTGGCTTATTCATGCAATAATAAGCACAATGGTGGTGCTAACTTGCCTATGGGTGGTTCGGCCGAACCATTCATTGTGCCCATCTTTTGCACATCGTCTCCAGAAGTTATGATATTAATAATTGTGAAATTGGTTTGTCATTTGGCCATATTTGGTTGGTTGCCCAACCTTCGTATAGAGCTTCCGGACACTGAAAAGTACCTATTCTGAGTGCCGCAACCAAATAATGACAAGTACATGTGGAACCAAGTTATTTGTACCTAAGTCACTATGTGTTTGATGGTTTCCTTCCAGAGAGAATGTCTTGTTGACGGTTTTGATGGGGTAAAAACATGGTATAACTACCGTCAACAACAGACCATTTGGGAGGTAGGCACACGGATCAGTGAGGTGGCAAGTGCCATTTGGTACTTTGGACAGGGCGGGCGCCCTGTTGGCAGGGCGGGCGCCCCCCATCTGGCTCCCACGTGTGAAAGCCCATGTTTGGTTTTGGGTAATTGATGAAATCTAGTTTGCTAACGATTGCTCTAAGTGTTTCATGAGAATTGATTAGCAAATGGCAAGATGGAGCAAAGGACCGGGTCGGTGGAGGCCACAAGTGAAGGGCGATGATGGCGTCCATGAAAATGGTGTAAGCCCATCAATAAAGGAGAAAGCCTTATTGACGACATCCATGCAAATTGTATAAGTCCATTATCAAAAGGAGTCCACAAGCTTCATCAAGAGATGGTGAAAAAGCTAGGAGCTCAAAGTAAAGGTATAATCCATAGAGCTCTTTTGCTTTTGGTGATCAAGACTCCATAGAGGGAGTGATCACATTTAGGATAGATAGCCCCACTATCAAGAGGGGCGAAATCATTGATGAAATACGGTTATCAAGTGCCACTAGGTGTTCATGATCATCGCATTGCATATAGATGCTAGTGACACTAACAAACCCTTGGAAAACTATTTTGAAAAGTCTAACACACGAGCACAAGGTGTAGAACACTTGGTATTAGCACATGGGAACAAAGGGTGAAAGGTTTGAGTGAAAATCATAAGAAAATAGAGCGTCGGACCGTAGAGTCATAGAGCATCAGACCATTAGCCTCGGTCCGACGGCTAACCCTGCGGAGGAGCGTCGGACGCTCAGTTTCGGAGCGTCGGACTTTTTGCTCGAGCGTCCGAAGGTGCAGATCGTGCGAGAGCTGACACGTGGAGAGCTCTGAGAGCGTCGGACTCTCGGCGTTAGTCCGACGGTGAGCGTCGGACCAACGTCCGACGATTTTCAGGGCTCGGGGAGCTCTCTGAAAACGTCGGACCATGGTTTCGTTTGGTCCGACGCGCCGTGTATTTTCAGTCCGATGGTGCAATGGTAGTGGGCGTCGGACCGCGGGTGTTGGTCCGACGTTCGTCCGTCCGACGGTTCGTTTAGCGCGGGAAGTTAGCCGTTGTGATCCAACGTTCGACTTCAAACAGCTAGTGACACGTGGTGTTCATCCGGGGGGTCGGACCGTGCGGTATAGTCCGCTGGTGTGGACGTCGGACAGTCCGACGGTACGCAGTGAAATCTAAAACGGCTAGTTCTTTGTGTATGGCTTATAAATAGTCACTTGGCTGGTTTGGAGAGCATCTCTTGGCACTGCTGAACATCATAACATACTTGTGAGCCTTCCCACTCCACTCTCACTCATCCTACTTGATTGTGATCATCATTTGGTGAGTTTGGAGAGCATCAAGTGCATTGCATTGATAGAGATCATCTAGAGGCACTTGGTAGCGGTGATTCGCAGCGGTTTCTCTCATTACTCTTGGAGTTTGCTGACTCCTAAACGGCTTGGAGCTGCGAGGATCGTTGAGGGGAGTTGGTGATTGTCTCTGCCTCTGATCAAGGTATTGTGAGGGGTTCTTGAGCCTATCCCCGCGGGAGATCGCGAAAGGCATCTTTAGTGGATTGCTCGTAGCTTGGTGGATCCCCGTTTTGTGTTGCTTGTGCGGCACCCTTGAGAAGGGTTTGGCGTGTGATGCCAATGAGCGTGAACCTCCAAGTGGGTGTACAACGAGGACTAGCTTGCCGGCAAGCAAGTGAATCTCGGTAAAAATCTTGTGTCATCTCTCTACCGAGGATTTCTCTTGTATTTGATTGATTGGTTATATTGGACTTCATCTGTTCTCTACACTGGGGGTATTGAAATCACATTTACTCTTTACATTTGTGTACTTACTCTCTTGTGTAGTTTGTTAGTTAGTTGTTCACTTAGGAGTAGTGTATAGTAGTGACATAGCCTTTGAGTGTGAACTAGTGATCATAATGTAGTATACTTGTCTAGGTGGCTTGCATAGTGTAGGTTAGAGCTAGTGCTTTGCAAAGCTTGCTATTGTTACTAATCGGCTTGTTAAGTGTTGTTTGTAGATTTTTATAGGCTATTCACCCCCCCTCTAACCATTTAGGACCTTTCAAGTGGTATCGGAGCCGAGGCACCGTTGATTTGAGGCTTAACAACCTACGGTGTAAAAATGGCTCAACTCAACATTCACATCAACAACACCAAGAAGCCACCCCAATTTGATGGCACAAATTATGCATATTGGAAGAGCAAGATGACCTCACACATCAAGTCAATCAATAGAGAGGTTTGGAAGGTTGTGGAGACCAAGATTGAGATTGCCAATGCGGCTAACCCCACAACCGCCGAAGAAAGATTGCTTCAACTCAATGACATTGCGGTTTGTGCTATCCATGAGGCTCTAGATGAGAAGGTGTTTGAGCAAGTCAAGAACATTGAGAATGCTCATGAAGCTTGGAAGAAGTTTGAGGAATCATATGAGGGCACCGAAGGTGTGAAGAGCGCAAGAGCATACATTCTTAAGGACAAGTTTGCTAGCTTTAAGATGAGGATGATGAAACCGTGCCAGAGATGTTCCATAGATTGCAAGTCATTGTGAATGATCTCAAGGCGGTTGATGAGGAAGTGAAAGATAGTGACTTCTCTATGAAGTTCTTGAAGAGCTTGCCCAAGCGGTTTGCCACATTGATCATAGTCTTGGTGAAGACAACATTGAGTGAATTGACTCCAAATCAAGTGCTAGCGGAGGTGATGACCGATGATGCTTATAGAGATGATGATGACAAGGAGGAGTTGATCAATAAGAAGAAGAAAGAAAAAGATGAAGACTCCAAAGATGAGAAGAAGAAGAGTGTGGCATTCAAAGCCACATCATCATCAAAGGACAAGGGCAAAGCAAAAGTTGAATCAAGTGAAGATCCATCAAGCACAAGTGAGAGTGATGAGGAGATGGCCCTTCTAGTGAGAAGATTTGGTAAGTTCATGAAGAAGAAGGGCTACCGGGCAAGAAGGAAGAAGAATGCAAAAAAGTTTGATGGGCCAAGAAGATGCTTCAATTGTGGAAGCAAAGATCACTTGATAGCCGATTGCCCACACTCAAGTGAAGATGATCACAAGGGTAAAAAGAAGAACAAGCATGAGAAGAGGGAGAAGAAAGAGAAGAAGGAATCCTCATACAAGAAGAAGAAGAACTATTCTCATGTAGTGACATGGGATAGTGATGCCTCTTCAAGTGATGAAGAGAGTGATGATGACAAAAAGAGCAAGAGGAAGGCACATGCAAGCATTGCCATTCATAACAAGCCTTTCATCTTCGACACTCCTTCTTGCTTCATGGCCAAGGGCTCTAAGGTATCATCCGACACCGAATCTAGTGATGATGATAATGATGATGACCTAACAAAAGAAGAATTAATTGAAATGCTTGATGATGCACGTATTCATTTTGATAAACTTAGAAAGGAATGTAAGGGCTTGCGCAAGGATAAACAATCCATTGAGCAAGAACTTGAGGAGCTTAGAGCATCTTATGAGAGTCTAAAGGAAGACCATAAGAAGCTCTAAAAGGCTCACACTAAGCTTGATGAAGCTCATTCCTCTCTAGTTGAGCAAAATGAAGACTTGCAACAACAAGTGCAAAAGAAAGAAATTAAAAACATAGGTGTAACATGTGATATATCTTGTGAACCTATTATTGTTGCTACTACTAACTCTTCTTGTAGCACCCCCACTACTACCTCACCCACTAGTGACCCTTCACTAGTAGTTGAGAACAAGAACTTAAAGGAGGAGGTTAAAAAGCTCAATCACTCCTTAACTAAGGCTTATGGTGGTGAGGACCGCTTGCTTATGTGCCTGGGTAGCCAAAGGGCATCTCTCCACAAAGAGGGATTGGGCTATACCCCGAAGAAAGGCAAAACCGCCTTTGCTCCTCACAAGACTTGTTTTGTGAAGAGAAATGGCCGGTATTGCACAAAATGCAAGCAAGTTGGTCACTTAGAGCAAGATTGCAAAAGCAAGAAATTCAATGCTTATGTATCCTTAATTAAGTTTGATTCTTGCTACATTCTCACAAAGGGCTCAAATGGTGTGAAGGCTAAGTTTGTTGGTACATCCATGTTGGGTCCAAAGAAGAAGACCATTTGGGTACCAAAGAGCTTAGTCAAACTTTCAAGGACCCAAGCAAGTTTGGGTACCTAAAAGGAATTGATCTCCTTTTGTAGGTCAATTGCAAAGCCGGAGGGAGGCATTGGGTGCTTGATAGTGGATGCACTGAACATATGACGGGTGATTCTAGTATGTTTGGCTCTCTCAACACAAGTGCAAATAGTGGCTATGATGCAATCACATTTGGTGACAACAAGAAAGGGAAAGTGAGAGGACTCGGTAAAATTGCTAATCTCCAATGATATGTCCATCTCAAATGTGTTGCTAGTTGAAAGCTTGAACTTCAATTTGCTCTCGGTTGCACAACTTTGTGATCTCGATTTCAAGTGCATATTTGGGGTTGATGATGTTGAAATTGTTAGTGTTGATGGGTCAAATTTGATATTCAAAGGGTTTAGATATGATAATCTATATCTTGTGGATTTCAATGCTAGTGAAACTTAATTGTCATCTTGTTTGATCACTAAGTCAAGTTTGGGTTGGTTATGATATAGAAGGCTTGGTCAAGTTGGAATGAAACAATTGAACAAACTAGTGAAGTATGATCTAGTTAGAGGCTTGAAAGATGTCACTTTTGAGAAAGATAAGATTTGTAGTTCATGTCAAGCCGGCAAACAAGTTGGAAATACACATCCTAAGAAGAGCATGATGAGTACTAGTAAAGCTTTTGAGCTCTTGCATATGGATTTATTTGGAACCAACTACATATACTAGCATTGGTGGGAGCAAGTATGGATTTGTGATTGTGGATGACAATACTAGATATACATGGGTATTCTTTCTAGTTGACAAGAGTGAAGTGTATGATATATTCAAGTCTTTTGTCAAGAGAAGCCAAAATGAGTTTGAAACAACCATCAAGAAAGTTAGAAGTGACAATGGTAGTGAATTCAAGAACACCAAGATTGATGAATTGTGTGATGAGTATGGCATTGGACATCAATTCTCACCCAAGTATACACCACAATCAAATGGCATTATTGAAAGGAAGAATAGAACCTTGATAGATATGGCAAGATCAATGCTAAGTGAATACAATGTTAGTCATTCTTTTTGGGCCGAAACAATCAACACCGCTTGCTACTACATCAACCGCTAATATTGCCATGGTATGCTTGCAAAGACTCCTTATGAGCTATTGAATGGTAGAAAGCCCAACATTGCATATTTTCGGATTTTTGGTTGCAAATGCTACAATTCTCAAGAAAGGCACAAGATTGAGCAAGTTTGAAAAGAAATGTGATGAAGGTTTCTTACTTGGGTTCTCAACCACAAGCAAGGCATATAGAGTTTGGAATTTGGCTAGTGGTACTCTTGAGGAGGTACATGATGTTGAATTTGATGAAACCCAGGGCTCTCAAGATGAATTTGAAAATCTTAGTGACGTGAGAGGCAATGACTTGGCAAATGCAATGAAAGATATGGATATTGGTGATATTAGGCCAAGGCAAATCAATGATGATGAAGATGATGGTGCAATTCATACTAGTATGCAAGTTGAAAATGAAGGCAAGTGCAAGTGACTCACAAGATCAATCTCAAGTGCAAGATCAACAAGCTAGTTCATCTCAATCTAATGATCAAGTTCCTATTCTCCAACCGGTCTCTATTGCAAGGGATCATCCTTTGGATCAAATCATTGGTGGTATTCAAAGTGGAGTTCAAACTAGAGCAAGACTAGCTCAAATTTATGAGCATTTCTCATTTGTGTCAACCATAGAGCCAACCAAAATTGAGGAAGCATTGAAAGATGTTGATTGGGTCAATGCCATGCATGGAGAGCTCAACAATTTCACAAGAAATCAAGTTTGGGAGCTAGTGGAAAGACCAAAGAAACACAATATGATAGGAACAAAATGGGTCTTTAGAAATAAGCAAGATCAAGATGGCATAGTAATAAGGAACAAGGCTAGATTGGTTGCACAAGGTTACACTCAAGTAGAGGGTCTTGATTTTGGAGAAACCTATGCACCGGTTGCTAGATTGGAGGCTATTAGAATCTTATTAGCATATGCTTGTGCCCACAACATCAAGTTATATCAAATGGATGTCAAGAGTGCATTTCTCAATGGGTACATCAATGAATTGGTTTATGTGGAACAACCTCCCGGATTTGAAGATGTGAAGAAGCCCAACCATGTGTACAAGCTAAGAAAGGCATTGTATGGTTTGAAGCAAGCACCTAGAGCATGGTATGGAGAGTGAGAGATTTCTTGCTCTTAAAAGGGTTCAAAATAGGAAAGGTTGATACAACTCTCTTCACTAAGAAGTTTGACAAAGATTTGTTTGTGTTACAAATATACGTGGATGATATCATCTTTCGATCAACAAATCAATATTTTTGTGAAGAATTTGGAAATATGACGGCAAGTGAGTTTGAAATGTCCATGATTGGTGAGCTTAGCTACTTCCTTGGTCTTCAAGTTAAGCAAATGAAGAATGGTACATTTGTAAGTCAAGGCAAGTACATAAGGGACATGGTGAAGAAATTTAGATTGAAACATGCAAAGCCCATGAATACTCCTATGGCAACTAATGGACATTTGGACTTGGATGATAGTGGCAAAATGGTGGATCAAAAGCTATACAGATCAATGATTGGAAGTCTCCTTTATGTGACCGTATCTCGACCGGATGTCATGTTTAGTGTGTGCATGTGTGCACGATTTCAAGCCTCACCTAAGGGAAAGTCATTTGAAAGCCGCAAAGAGAATATTGAGGTATTTGAAGGGCACACAAGATGTTGGGTTGTGGTATCCTAAGGGGTCCAACTTTGAGCTTATTGGATATTCGGACTCCGACTATGCCGGTTGCAAGGTGAATAGAAAGAGCACTAGTGGAACTTGTCAATTGCTTGGAAGGTCACTTGTATCATGGTCTTCAAAGAAGTAAAATATTGTTGCTCTCTCAACGACCTGAAGCGGAGTACATTAGTGCCGGAAGTTGTTGTGCACAATTGCTTTGGATGAAGGTAACCTTGAGTGATTTTGGATTGAAATACAAGAAAGTGCCTTTGCTATGTGACAATGAGAGTGCTATCAAGCTAACCAATAACCCCATGCAGCATTCAAGAACAAAGCACATTGACATAAGGCATCACTTCATTAGAGATCACCAAATCAAAGGGGACATTGCAATTGTAAGTGTTGGCACCGAAGATCAATTAGCGGATATCTTTACCAAGCCACTTGATGAGTCAAGATTTTGCAAGTTGAGAAATGAGCTAAACATACTAGACTACTCCAACATGAAGTGAAAAGCATTCCACATTATATGACATGCCTCTTCTTCGATTAAACTAAGGTAAAATTGGTTGACATGGCATTCATACTTTGATAAGGATTTGTCTAATTCATGTAGACATGAAATGCATCTTATAGGCTCATTCATGAAAAATCAAATGCTTTCATGTATATATGGTATCACTTTTGTTCTTTATGCTTGTATGATCAAGTGGTAGCATATGACATATTGATGGGCTTGCAAAACTAGTGTTGAATTTAGAACATGAGCTCATGATGTGTAACTTAACATGGTCAAGATAACCCTACTAGTGAGGTGTGAAGAAGCTTGTCCTTGGCTCAAACTTAGTTACATATTCTAGGCAAGTGATCTAGATTGAACCAATGTGAACATGAACTAAACCCCATTTATTGACTTGATACTCTCATAATTTGCACCATTTTTGGTGATTGTTGACAAAGGGGGAGAAGAAAGTCACAAAGATAAGAAAGGAAAGGGTCAATTAAAAATTTCAAAGCAGGAGCAAGCTCATGAATAAGTTGTTGCATTCGTGTATGCATTAACATATGAATTGTTGCATTGCCAAAACTTCAATTCCTATACTTGTTTGAATTGATGAAATGCTTAGAAATAGGATTTGAATGGTGATTTGACAAACTAGCATGCATAGGACTTACATGTCATACAAAGTACCTCTTTTACTTAAATGTTGATCTCACGAGGTATTTTGAGTTTATGATGCATGACTAGTAAACAATGGTGCGAAGGATGGTATATTTTCGCAACTCCGATGGTATCACGCTTCAAAGGTCCATTCTATATACCTTAGCATCATTTGATAGTAGTAGCTCACCCAAACCTTCAAATTCATGCATATGTGGAAAAATTGAACCAAACATAAGGAATCACATATGTAGGGGGAGCTAATACTACCAAAGTGCAAATTTGGTTTTCATTTCATATCTTTGTGAAGGTTGTCATCAATTACAAAAAAGGGGGAGATTGAAAGCCCATGTTTGGTTTTGGGTAATTGATGAAACCTAGTTTGCTAACGATTGTTCTAAGTTTTTCATGAGAATTGATTAGCAAATGGCAAGATGGAGCAAAGGACCGGGTCGGTGGAGGCCACAAGTGAAGGGCGATGACGGCGTCCATGAAAATGGTGTAAGCCCATCAATAAAGGAGAAATCCTTATTGACGGCATCCATACAAATGGTATAAGTCCGTCATCAAAAGGAGTCCACAAGCTTCATCAAGAGATGGTGAAAAAGGTAGGAGCTCAAAGTAAAGGTATAATCCACAGGAGCTCTTTTGCTTTTGGTGATCAAGACTCCATAGAGGGAGTGATCACATTTAGGATAGATAGCCGTACTATCAAGAGGGGCGAAATCATTGATGAAATACGGTTATCAAGTGCCACTAGGTGTTCATGATCATTGCATTGCATATAGATGCTAGTGACACTAACAAACCCTTGGAAAACTCTTTTAAAAAGGCTAAGACACATGCACAAGGTGTAGAACACTTGGTGTTAGCACATGGGAACAAAGGGTGAAAGGTTTGAGTGAAAATCCTAAGAAAATAGAGCGTCGGACCATTAGCCTCGGTCCGACGGCTAACCCTGTGGAGGAGCGTCGGACGCTCAGTTTCGGAGCGTCGGACTTTTTGCCCGAGCGTCCGACGATGCAGATCGTGCGAGAGCTGACACGTGGCGAGCTCTGAGAGCGTCGGACTCTCGGCGTTAGTCTGACGGTGAGCGTCGGACCAACGTCCGACGGTTTTCAGGGCTCGGGGAGCTCTCTGGAACCGTCGGACCATGGTTTCGTTTGGTCCGACGCGCCGTATATTTGCAGTCCGACGGTGCAATGGCAGTGGGCGTCGGACCGCGGGTGTTGGTCCGACGTTCGTCCGTCCGACGGTTCGTTTAGCGCGGGAAGTTAGCCGTTGTGATCCAACGTTCGATTTCAAACGGCTAGTGACACGTGGCGTTCATCCGGGGGGTCGGACCGTGCGGTATAGTCTGACGGTGTGGACGTCGGACACTCCGACGGTACGCAGTGAAATCTAAAACGGCTAGTTCTTTGTGTATGGCTTATAAATAGTCACTTGGCTGGTTTGTAGAGCATCTCTTGGCACTCCTGTACATTATAGCATACTTTGAGCCTTCCCACTCCACTATCACTCATCGTACTTGATTGTGATCATCATTTGGTGAGTTTGGAGAGCATCAAGTGCATTGCATTGATAGAGATCATTTAGAGGCACTTGGTAGCGGTGATTCGCAGCGGTTTCTCTCATTACTCTTGGAGTTTGCTGACTCCTAGATGGCTTGGAGCTGCGAGGATCGTTGAGGGGAGTTGGTGATTGTCTCCGCCTCCGATCAAGGTATTGTGAGGGGTTCTTGAGCCTATCCCCGCGGGAGATCGCGAAAGGCATTTTTAGCGGATTGCTCGTAGCTTGGTGGATCCCCGTCTTGTGTTGTTTGTGCGGCACCCTTGAGAAGGGTTTGGCGTGTGATGCCAATTAGCGCGTGAACCTCCAAGTGGGTGTATCGCTACAACGAGGACTAGCTTGCCGGCAAGCAAGTGAACCTCGGTAAAAATCTTGTTTCATCTCTCTACCGAGGATTTCTCTTGTATTTGATTGATTGGTTATATTGGACTTCATCTCTTCTCTACACCGGGGGTATTGAAATCACCTTTACTCTTTACATTTGTGTACTTACACTCTTGTGTAGTTTGTTAGTTAGTTGCTCACTTAGGAGTAGTGTATAGTAGTGACATAGCCTTTGAGTGTGAACTAGTGATTATAGTGTAGTATACTTGTCTAGGTGGCTTGCATAGTGTAGGTTAGAGCTAGTGCTTTGCAAAGCTTGCTATTGTTACTAATCGGCTTGTTAAGTGTTGTTTGTAGATTTTTATTGGCTATTCACCCCCTCTAGCCATTTAGGACCTTTCAACGTGGCAGCTGAGATGCTGAGGTGTCTTGCCTTGCTTTGGTTTTGCTTGATTTCACCATTTTTCCTGCATACACAAGTTTTCTCCAAAGACATGTGGAATTTGGTAAGTTTCAAGGTGGATTCTTTGCTTTTCATGTGGTTTTATCTTGATTATGGGTGAAATGTTGACGGTAAAATAGGGTGTTACCGACCGTCAACAAACGCCCCCAAGCTGACCTTTTGCTTGTCCTCAAGCAAAGACATGATTTTAACATGGCAATATTGGATCAAGAATTTCATTATTGTAACAATTCACAGAGATCTTGCATATAAACCAACACTATTCTAGTATTGAGCATGATGCAGAAATTCATCTTATGTCTTAACTATATGGGGCTTATAGCTTTTTCACCATGGGTTATGCAAAAACAAGATACCATAGATAAGTAGATATTTCATCCCTTACTTTGGTAGAGTGAGACCATTCACTAGTGAGTTTTTATTCTTTGGAAAAAGAAAATCTTGCTTTGTTTCCTTTAATGGCACTCTCAACCACTCCTTAGTGTGATGGACCTCACAATAGCTCAAAAGAGCTTTTCATGTCTATCCTAAGCTTATGTGGGGTTTATAGGATAAGAGCAAAAGCATACTTGAACTGAATGTTTTGCAAGATTAGACTTTTAGATCACAGGGAGCAACAAGTCATAAAACATGATCAAGAAGTGCAAGTGTAAATTATTTGGTGGGCTCCTTGAGACTTATTTCTTTGCCTTAGATAGGGGAGAGCAAGGTTACTGAATACATAGTTTTTTTAAGACTGGATATGGGCACCTGCCCATGGGACATTTGTCCTCTTTTGTTTTCCTTGAGCACTTGCCCTCTTTCTCTTTTTTTTCCAGTAACCTATACTCTCCATCTATCAAATGGATAAAAGTTGATTGTGGTTGGTGTTGACGGTGGATATACCCTAAAATTCCACATTCAAACACCATCAACAGGCCTCGGATTCAAGGGAAGATAAACATATCATGAGCATATTTTATCAATAACTAGTTCCACATGTACTCTTAGCTTGTGATTGCAGGAAACACTAAATCAGTGCAAAAGTGAGCAGTTAGGGGCTAACTACATGGTTCGGCCGAACCATGATATGTTGCCCCAGGCCACCATCTTTCAACATATTGCATACAACATCAAATGGAGGAGATCAGAGCCAAGGGGGGCCCACCCATGGGTCGACCGAACTGCCCATGGGGCCCACCTGGCTCTGGTGACGTGGCAGGATCCGTGTGACACTCCAACCAAGTTATTTCATCCATCAGATCAACCTGTGCTTTCATTCAACGGTGGAGATCAAAGGCACACGGATTGAGGCATGAAACGAAGCAACCAAGACAGAACCAACATATGGGGAGAGTCTATGACAGATGGGGATCATGCTGGTGGGCCCAGCCCACCAGGGGTGGGTCGACCGAACCATAGAAAGTGGGCCCAAGCCACCTGCACACTCCCCGACTGGTGGGGACAGCTTCTAGAAGATCCTGGCTGGGCCCACCAGTCATAGGGGGGTCGGCCGAACCCCCCTGGTGCCCGGCCAGGTCAGTTGGCCTCCACCGACTCCAAGCATTCTTCCCATGTGCTCAAATTGCCACAGCCGTCCATCTTATGGCGGTTATAAGGCGGTGGATCCAAGGGTGGAGAGTTGAGGAGCACACGGATCGCTGACGTGGCATCCCTCCACTCTCCACTATAAATAGAGGCTGCCCACTCCTCTTCAAGACACATCATACACCATACAACTCAAGGAGCAAGCTAGAGTTCTACTCTTTAGTAGTAGTAGTATTAGTCTAGTGTGAGAGTTAGAGTCGAGTCAAGCTGCGCACGGAGTCTCCGGAGTCGTCTGCTGGAGAGTCTGGTATAGCTCTTGTACCTTTCCTTCTGTAAGACTTTCTCTTTAGCAATATATATAATCTTTACTTTACTTCACTAAGTTCTTACTTAGTCTTTACTATTCTTTATAGTATTGTTGTGTCTTGTCTTATTTTGTACTTGTCTTATACTTGATAGTGATCTTGTCCCAACTCAACGTGTGTTATTTCATCGCCTGTCATAGGGTGTTCTAGTTGTTGGTACGCAGCTAGAATAGTGAGACTTAGTGTAAGCGTGGTGCTTAGACTAGATCTTGCCTTTGATTACCGCTTGTCGCACAGATTGTTTGTGGGTGCTAGCAAGTGGTGACAGCCCTGTTGTAATACCTCTGGTATTACAATTTAATTAATCTGCCATGTCATCATATTTAAATTTAAGCATTTGCATATGATTGTGCTTAGGGCCTAGGGTGATTTGATTTCAACTAAAGTATTGATTGTGTAATTAAGTCCTTAATTAAAAATCAAAAATGAAATCAAATAAAAATCAAATTAAACCCTAAAGTTGACCTAAAAACCTAATTCAAAATCTATATGGAATATGGGAAAAGTGTCTTAATAAAAGTTGTAGAGTTTTACAAATGGAACAACTTTTATTTTTGGAGATTTTGAAGTTATATTATAAAAATTCAAATTAAACTCAAATTACTATATTGAAATTTATATTTGAAACTTCAATTTTAAAAACATTAAGAATCTTCAAAAACTTCCTTAATAGAAGTTGTCAATCTCACTGAGTAGAACAACTTTCATGTTTACCATTTTTTCAAGTTGTTGAGAAGAATCAAAAGTAATTTTAAAATTTCAGTTTGAAATTCAAACCCTACTTTTACCCCCTTTTCTGTAATTTGAAATTTTGGCCAAATTTGAAATTGGTGTCAAAAGCAAAAATGATCTACACAAAATTCTCTACAACTTTTGTATTCACCACTTCCTCGGATTCAGGCTGGATCAGATCCAATTTGAATCAAATAGCATTTGACCTAGTTGGCCTAGTACTTGTAGCTACAGGGGGGGTCCTCCCTGTTCATCTTCCACGTCGCGCGCGCGTGCCGCGCGCGGCGCCGGGCGCCGTCCGGCCAGCGTGGGCGACCAGAGCCGCTGTCAAGCAGCCGAGAGGGGGCCCCGGACCCAGCCGAGCTTATCCCCTCCCTTGCCCGGTACTATAAACCACCACCGCACCGTCCAGACCTCATTTCTCCTTCTCGCGGCCGTTGTCGAGCTCAATCGGAGTGCGGTGAAATTCACCGTGACCAAGCCACCACTGCCTCTTCCATCTCCAAGCAAGCTCGCTAGCTTCCTTCCGCATCGATTGGTGTCATCGGTGTGGGCTGTGGTGCCTCGAGCATCCGGAAACGCGGATCGTCGTCTCCGCGTCCGGCCGGAGCCGAGCAGGGCGCCACCGCACGTCGGGAAGCCGAGGCCGGTCTTTTAGGGTGAGGTTCTACCGGAAATTGTGTGCGTTTTGGGGTCCTTGTGTTTCTCTGTCTCTCATGTGCTAGATGGTTCGCCATTTGGTGCTCTAGGATCACCGGAACGGGAAAGGTCATCGCCGGTGCTCTTCGATCGCGGGTCGGCACGTCGTCAAGCCCACTCCTCCGTCCCGTCTCCGTCCCAACCAGCTAGTGGTTTGGGGTCGTGGTGAGTTCCCGAATCGTTTCCTACCTTTGAATTGGTCGCGTTCGTTTCGCGCTCGCCGGCGTGTGGTCCGCCGCCGCCGCCGAGTCGCCGTAGTGACCGACGAGCTCGTCGCCGGTCGGGTCTAGCCATTTAAGGTCTCTAGGGTGGTGTCTCTAGGCTCTGCTCGATGTCCGGTGGTGTTTCCCTTGCCGGAGGGAGGCCGCCGGCGGCGAGCCGCCGTGCTCGCACGGAGCGCGGGAGTCGGAACGAAGCAGAGAGCGAGAGATGGGAGGAGGAACTGACGGCTGGGGTCAGCCTGTCAGTGTCCCCGTGCGGAGGCGCGTGAGCGCGCGCGGGAGGCAGACGGCTGGGGCCGGCCTGTCAGCGACCCGGCGTGGAGGCGAGCGCGCGCGGCCGCGGCTGGGCCGTGCGGGGCCGGTGCGTGGTTGTGGGTCGGCTCGGTGGCGCGCGCGCGGCCGCGGCCTGGGCCATGGTGGGCCGAATGGCCGTTTCTCTTTTTCCAGCGATTTTCTAATTGCTTTTTCAGTTTAATTAAAATGAATAGTGTTAAGTTTTAATATTTTTGTGTAGATTAATCTACTGCACCAAAAATTATGAAAATATTGCTAGATACTCTCTGTGATGTGTAGAATTTAATAAAAATATTAAATACAGTATTTGGGTGTTTTCTGTATTAATTAAAAATCAGCACATTAAAGGTTAAAAGGAACTTTGATGATTTTTAATAATTTCTGTGATGTTCCAAAAATCATGAAATTTATTGTGTCACTGTTTGGTACTAAAATCTATCTGTTGGCGCATTTTGACATCAAATGGAAATAGTTAAATATTTATTAAATTATATGTTGGTCTAAATGATAATATTAGGGAGAGTAAATGGAATGATTGAGATTTTTGGTCAATCACCTTTATGACCTAGGGCAGTATGAATTAGATTATTCATGTCTAGCTAAGGTAGGGTCTTATACACGTATGTGGTTTAATTGTTATTAAATTTCATCTGTCATTTCATGCATTCATGCATTTATTATTGCACAGTGTAGTGACCGAGAACCCAGAGATAAAGTCCGAGGGTCCAGCTGAGGAGGTTGCTTCGGAAGTTGTGCAAGGCTTTGATATTTGTGGCACTGACCCGGATCCGACACTTTACACCATCCAAGGCAAGCCCCGGTGCATTTGCCCTCTCCTTGTGTTTTTAAAATATTATTACTTGAGTTAATTATTTGCATTAGATTAATAGGAGTTGGGTGACAACCAATTGATGCATTACCATCCTTGAATACCTGACAATACTTGAGAACCTGATTTATTAAAAAGTATTGCAAAATGCTTAGTCATGCCTAATATTAGTTTTGCAGAAATGCTATTTCAAAACTGTGATGGTCTAAAAGCACAAGAATTACTTTATGGGACTGGTTATGTCCTTGTTGGTTGGCAGTGTTCCTAGCTAGTTCACTGTCATCAACGAGGAAGGGTTTTTCCTGCTCGGTGATCGTGGCATTGGGTTAGAGTCCCAACAATTGTCACCGACGGAAACGGGATTTGAAAACCGAAGGGACAGGGGTATTTGGGTTAGAGTCCCAATGCACTGTCGCCATCGGAAAAAGGTTTAGGGACCGTTCGTTGTAGGCCTGCTGGATCAAGACTTTGCAACTAGCCACATACTACGGAAAGCCTCTGACTCCGGTGGCTCTACTGCTGGAACCGACAACCACGCACTGGGAGTGGAGAGATGGCGAGAGTAGCGTGTACCCTCGTGGCCGTCGTGCCTGGAGACGAGAGGAGTACTGTGCTCTCGGGTGGCGCAGGACCAGTTCCGGGGTATGAAAAGCCGTGGTAGGCGGGGTTGGCGTATGCAAGCTTAAGTGCTACATACGCAGTGTGGATAGGGATCCCCAGCTGGGTATTAATCGATTCGAATCGTCGTTGCTCCTCAGATATGGAGACTTGATCCTTCGACCATTCAGCGAATAGTGGTTCGGAACTAGGATTGTTTTTGAATGGATTAAGCAAATGAAAGAATGTTGATATATGAGAAAGTACTTGGAGAAATGGAAAATGATGAATAGTATTATTGAAATAAAATATTGAGGTAGGAATAGTAATGCTTTTCCGCAAAACTCTTGAACTCTTGCTAAAGCCTTACCTTGACTTCCCCTCAGCCTGCATTCCTGAGTCTAATCTTACACTTTTAGTCGGGTAAGTCTTGCGGAGTACCCCATGTACTCAGGGTTTGTTAACCCCGTTGCAGGAGGGCAGCAGGAGACCGAAGTTTGTCTCGCCCCGTGCTGCGTCACCATCGTCCAGGAGAGTGAAGAAGATTAAGGTTAAACCCTTGGGCAGGGTTCGTGTAATATTAAACTATCTGTCGTACTGTTGTCCCAAACTCTACTGCTACTCTTTTATATTTATGGTCTGTAATAACTGCACTTAATTTTATTCGAACACTGGTCTGTAATATTAAGTACTAATTACTCTTCCGCAAATTCTACTCTGATGTATTTTGTTATGAAATGTTGTAACTCTGTAATGGCTTCGCAATGGGATCCTGTTGGAGATAACGGGTGCTTATGTAGCCCGGCAGAGCCCGCCTGGGTCATATGGAACACGGGTCCGGCTGTCAGATGTCATTAGTGACTTTGACAGGTGCCTGTGGGCCACGTGATTTAGGCGGTTCTGTTACACCTGTCTAGTCTTAGTATCCCTCCACGTGTTTTAGGCAAGCTCTTAAAAGGTAGGCTCCCATAAGAGTGTAGGCGCTTCGGGTAGAGGTTTTGTCCTCTATTGTCTCGCACTACCCCTACACACCGATAGTAAGGTACTATCTTGGTATAAGTCATCTATTTGATAGGATAATCATAAGAGTAAAGTAAGTGTCATAGGAGTCTTATACTCACTCGTTGTCCTCCCACCTATCTATACTCTACTAGTTATCTTTTAGTTATCTTAATATTTGTTGTGTGTTGGTGTCATTACCCCTTTCCTCTATTTATCGATTTACCCCCCTACCACTAGTTGGTACTAAGTTGGTATAGACTTAAGGATCTCTCTCTTTTTATTAATTATTCCTAGCAACCGCTTTCCCTTGGGATAAAAATAAATAACGATACCTTATAATACTCCCAGGTGAAGTGCTACAGCGGTATATTCTGTGCGCTTGCGAAATTATCCAATAGACATAAGAAATACCCTTAGGGCACTTCTGGCGCCGTTATCAGAGATAGCCTAACACCCTGTCTCTGGTGGTTGCGCTTAGAAGTGTCAACAGTTGGTTGTCTCAATTGGTGGGTGGCGTCGTGATCTTGATCAAAGAATATGACTAGTTTCTCTACCTAGATCAAATAAGGTCTAAGCATGCTCAAAGCAATGGCATATAAGGGAGAGAAAATATAAAGCAATGGCATAGAAGGGAACTTGTATTTTTCAATGGCATATAAGGGATAAGTATAAGTTTCAATGGCATATAAGGGATTTTCTCTAAATTTAAACATGCTTCTAACAATTAATTGATTAATGCATGAAGAAGGGAAATATACCAATGCAATAATTTAAAGAGAGAGATAGAATACTTACTTCCATAACTGTCCTTCCTCAGAAGGAGGTTCTTTCTTGACTGATGTCTTCTTCTCATCTTGTCCTTTTTTAACGGTAGCGGGGTCTGGTGTAGAGGCTGTAGATGATGGTTCCCTCTTTACCGCATCTCTGCCTTTCTTGTTTCTCTAGATTCTTGGTTTTCTTCTCCTCATGGATCGACTCTTATTTTCTTGCATGTTAGTCGCGTGGTGCGGTGCACAAGAGAAAACAAATTTTTCTTTCTTTCCATTTATATAGAAATCCATGCTACCACTAGCAACAAATATGCATGCATTCACAGTATTCAAGAAAGGTCGGCCAAGAATGAGGGGTAAGTTGTCCCTATTTCCTAAGTTGTCCCTATTTCCCATGTCTAAAATCATGAAATCAGTAGGCATAAAGTTATTTCTTACTTTTACCAGAACATCACAAAGTACTCCTTTTATGTAGCAAGTTGTTTGATCAGCTAATTGCACATATGCAGAAGTTGGTACTAGTTCAGTGTAAAACAACTTTTCATAATGTTCTTTAGACATGATGCTAATGCTAGATCCTAGATCACATAAAGCATTATGGAACTTTTGAGATTGAATAGAACAAGATATGACAGGGGTTCCAGAATCTCCCTTTTTAGTTGGAAAATTCCATCCATCAAGTTCATACCTATCATTAGTAATAGAAACAAGATTAGTGGATTCCATGGTTGTTTCAGGCTTTCCTGGTATTCTATCTTTTTCAAAAGACAGAATTGCAGCAGCTAGTTGTGCTAATTGGGTTTCAAGCATCTTATTGAAACTAAGTTAATTCTTAATTACAGTAGAGAAATCATCCAATTTAGCATTTATGTTATCTAGCATCCTATCATTAGCATGGAGGTTCTTGTTTATACTATTAGTCATTCTACCTTGACCATAGACAAGATCTTTAAGAGAAGGATAGTTATTACCATGGTCGTTTGGACGTTGCGAAGAATTGAAAGTGTTACCTTAAGAATTGGAGCGCTGAGTCCATCCTTGATTTGAAGAACAAAAACTGCCATCATTGCTGATGAAGTTGAGGTCTTCATGTGTCTCAGGACAATGGAGTCTAGAATGGCCAACTTCTCCACAGACTTCACATGTCATGTGGGTCTCCATGGCTTGCACGGTCTCAGGTGTACGCATCCTCTCGTAATTTTCTAACCTTTTGGCCAGTAGTCCACTTTAGTTGCAATCATGTCAGCTTCCTTTAACGAATGCATACCTCGCTTGTGCAGTAGTAGATGTTTCTCGTTCCATCCTTGATTGGACACCATCTTCTCGATAAAAGCCTTTGCATCTGAAAGTTTAAGAGAAAAGAATGCTCCACCGGCGGCAGCATCTAGATGGCTTCTATCAAGAGGGGTTAATCCATGGTAGAAGTTTTGGATCAAAAGCCAATCCTCCATACCATGGTGTGGACAGGCAGCGACATACTCTTGCATTCGTTTCAAGCCTCGGGAATTGACTCATCGGCTTGTTGTTGGAAACTAGAGATCTTATTGCGAACATCATTGGTCTTGCCTAGAGGAAAGAATTTCACTAGGAAAGAGTTGGAACACTTTTCCCATGTGTCCACATCATTTCGGTTCGTATAGAACCATTGTTTGGCTTTTCCTAACAAGGAGAAAGGAAAGAGTCGCAAACGGATTGCGTCTGGGGTTACTCCTTTAATGGTAAAGGTGCTGCATATCTCCAAGAAGTGTTGGAAGTGTGCATTAACATCCTCATGAGCTTTTCCACAAAATGGGCTAACTTGAACCATTGTGATTAGTGCGGGCTTTAACTCAAACTAAGTGTTTGCCTCGATGACACCAGGGTCTGTTGCTATATTAGTAGCAGAAGGTGCAGAGAATTCACAGATGGTCCTTTTGGCCATATTCGTGATTCTAAGGATAACTATCTAGATTTGACTCGAATCAAAGGAATTCAACAGTTGCCTTCCCCGGCAACGGCGCCAAAAATGCTTGTTGGCAAATCTAACGCAATCACCAAGACTAGAGATATCCCCGGCAAAGGCGCCAAAAATGCTTGTTGACAGTTACTAATGTTATCAAAAGAAGGTAGCCAAATCTATCCTCTAGCAATGGTAACAATACTTCTTAACGCAATCACGGGGGTTGTCAATCCGTATGCTCAAAGTATGTGGTTGTTGACACTTCTAACGTAGCTACTAGGACTAATGTTATTTCTAGCAACGATGCCAAAAATGCTATGGGTAGCTCTAAAGGATAGGTGATGGGATTCTATAAGCGCACAGAACTATCGTGTAGCACTTTACCTGGGAGTACCAGGTGTCGAATTTATATTTTCCCAAAGGAAGGTGGGGTTTGTGATTCCAAGGATACGATACTTAAGTATCTAGAAATGGATAAATGGGGGTAATAACCTTAGTAAGCATAAATCAATGAAGTATAACTAAGGTGGAAACACGCACTAGGTAGCTCTGGAGTTTTTGGGGAGAACTCTATCTCAGTAAAAGATCAAATGATTGTTATACCAAAGAGACTACTATACTTGGGACACGCAAAGTCCTAAACTCGCCGAGGTTCGACTGATTAGGCACCGTACGTCCCGAAGTCCTACGGTTATACCAGATACTAGGCCGAACGTGGCGAAATACAGAGGATCCTAGGGCTGTCACCACCTAGCACCTACCACTACTATCCATGGGCCTAGCGGCACTCAAGGGTAAGCTATAGCCTAAGCACCTCGCTTAATCTATAAAACTTACTACTCTAACTCTGACTAAGGAATTAGAGCACTCTAACCAAGCAATGAGCAAGTATAGAGCTACTTAAAGTAAAACAATAGTAAATGAAGAAGGGGATCTTTATTACCGATAAGAGTGAAGAACACCGCAGAGGAGGTCGCCGACAAGCCCGACTCCACCACAGACTTCTTCCTTCTCTCGACTTCTCTCCAACACTCCACTCTCTAGTATTTCTTGTGTGCTACTAAGTGTTGCTTCGTGTTTCTACGTGTTTCGACATACAAGTGAGGATCCTACCCCTATTTATAGTGTAGGAGTGCACCAGGGGTACTTGTAGGCGTGCTGGAAGGCGGTGGCACGAAGGAGGGGGCGGGCGCCCGGTTGGATGCACCGCCTTGCATCCAACAGCCCTCCTTGCTCCCCTATAGCGGTTGCATGGTCGGTTTGTGCCTTGCAAAGGCGGTTTGCAACCCCTGGGAGGATGACATGTGGGCCCTTTAATTCATGGCACTTCACTTGATCACCGTTGGATGAAAACCGACTTCAATTGATGGTGTAGATGGCTCCTGGACACCTTCACTCGGATTGTGGACGTGGCACTCAACTTTGACAGGGCGGGCGCCATGTTGATAGGGCCACCGGATCCCCGTGCCTTGTATCTGAGCCGTTGATGATGTTTCAACGTGCCACAGACCGTTTGGGAGGTAGGCACACGGATCAGTGAGGTGGCAAGTGCCATTTGGCACTTTGGACAGGGCGGGCGCCCCCCCTCTGGCTCCCATGTGGCAGTTGAGGTGCTGAGGTGTCTTGCCATACTTTGGTTTTGCTTGATTTCACCATTTTTCCTGCATACACAAGTTTCTCCAAGGACATGTGGAACTAGGTAAGTTTCAAGGTGGGTTCTTAGCTTTTCATGTGGTTTTACCTTGATTATGGGTGAAATGTTGACGGTAAAATAGGGTGTCAGCTAGTTGCCTTTCCAGTTTGTAAAATAGGTGCTTGCTAGAAAAACCTTAGTATGGGGCGTGACTCTTGCTTGGGTGCGAGTCTTGTAATATTAATAATGTAAGAATTGTGTGTGCTTCTATGCTCTGCTTATGTAATATAAGTCCTTAGTGGTTGCTTGTTAACAGATGGGAGATCACTCTGGTCATGGGACTGGCGCTCCTCCACCGCCACCACTTCCAACCACTCTGGCAGAGGCCATCACTGCTTTGACGAACGTGGCAACTCTGCTAGCTCAGAGTCAGCAAGATCGTGGTGGACGTCGTGGTCGCCGCGACAATGAGGAAACCACCTATGTTGACTTCACCGACACCCGTCCGCCTGTGTTCACCAAGGCAGATGAACCTCTGGAGGCAGACGATTGGCTTCGTACCATGGAACAGAAGTTCAGCTTGATCCACTGTACAGAGGTACAGAAACCTCTGTTCGCAGCGCAACAACTCCGTGGTCCAGCAACGACCTGGTATGCCAACCTGTTGGCAGCACAGACTGAAGGACACCAGCTCACCTGGCAGGAGTTCCGCGAGGCGTTCCGTGCTCATTATATCCCCGCGGGTGTGATAAGGCTGAAGTTGGATCAATTCCTGTCACTGAAGCAGAACGAGTCCACTGTCACTCAGTACCTGGGACAGTTTAAGCATCTGGCACAGTATGCACCCGAGCACACCAACACCGATGAGAAGAAGAAGGCCTGTTTCATCAGGGGGCTGAATTACAAGATTCAGCGCAGTTTGTCCAACAACCTCAAATGAACTTTCCATGAAGCGGTTGACTGTGCATTGGCTTTTGAAGAAAGCAACCGTCAGCTCCAGGAGGAGAAGAAAAGGAATAAGAGGCCTGCATTTTATGGTGGTCAGAAGCGCCAGAAATTCATCTACCACCCCACTCACCAAAATCGTCCATCTTATCCTCAACAGCAGGTGGTTGTGCGCACCGCCGCCACCTCCCACACCTCAAATCAACAAAATGCCACTCAGCCGAATGCCCCTGGCGTTCGTATTAATACCCCTCAAACCACCTACAATCATCCTTGCTACAACTGTGGTAAGATGGGGCACTGGGCACGCAACTGCCCTTTCCCAAAGAGGTACAATCAGAATGCACCTGGTGGTCAGCAGCAGCAACATCAGCAGCAGCAGCAGAGTCAGCACCGTGGTCATCAACATCATGCTCAGAAGGGCAAAGTTGTCAAGAAAGCAGGTCAGGTCTATTACACTCAAGTTGATGATATCCCTGCGGGAGAGCCCGTCATGATGGGTAGGTTCCCTGTTGCCAGTCATCCTGCACTTACGCTTTTCGATTCTGGTGCATCGCATTCATTCATAAATCGTACCTTTGTCGTCAAGCATGAAATTCCAATTGGGGAAATAAAGGAAGATTTCCTTATACACTCGTCCGGGGGGCGTATGTCTACTAAAGAGGTAGTTCAGAGAGTGCCTATAGAGTTGGGAGGGCATAAATTCCCTACGACTATGATAGTGCTAAAGAATCAAGATATTGAGGTGATATTAGGTATGAATTGGATGTACCAGCACAATGCTCTCATTGATGTGCTGAATAGAACTATAAGAGTGAACATACCTAATAGTCAAACTCAACTTCTTATCCAACTTCCACTACCTATGAGAAAGGTGGAGAAAACCGTGCAAAGGTTGTGTGCTACCTCAGTGGAAGAAGTGATGAGGATTCCTGTGGTCTGTGAATTCCCAGACATGTTTCCTGATGAGTTGCCCGGTTTGCCACCTGATCGAGATGTGGAATTTGCCATTGAGCTAAAGCCTGGAACAGCTCCTATCTCTCGTAGAGCTTATAGGATGCCTCCCAAGGAATTGGCAGAGCTTAAAATTCAGTTGCAAGAGCTGCTTGATAAGGGTTTCATCCGCCCTAGTTCATCTCCTTGGGGTTGTCCTGCCATTTTTGTTAAAAAGAAGGACCAATCTCTTCGACTCTGTATCGACTATCGTCCACTCAACGAGGTGACTGTCAAAAACAAATATCCGTTGCCTCGTATTGACCTACTCTTTGACCAACTGGCTGGAGCTAGGGTGTTTTCTAAGATCGACCTTAGGTCCGGCTACCACCAAATCAAAATCCGTCCTGAAGACATTCCAAAAACGGCTTTCACTACCAGATATGGCCTATATGAATATCTAGTCATGTCTTTTGGCCTAACCAACGCACCTGCCTACTTCATGTATCTCATGAACTCCGTCTTCATGCCCGAGCTCGACAAATTTGTTGTCGTGTTCATCGATGATATCCTTGTCTATTCCAAAACACCCGAAGAACATGCCAACCACCTTCGCATTGTCCTAACTCGTTTGAGAGAGCACCAGCTTTATGCAAAGTTTAGCAAGTGTGAATTCTGGTTGAACAAAGTTCCTTTTCTCGGACATATTCTCTCAGCTGAAGGAGTATCTGTCGATCCGAGTAAGGTGGAGGAAATTTTAAATTGGAAGCCGCCAACCACTGTTCATCAGGTCCGCAGTTTTATGGGCATGGCGGGATATTACCGCCGTTTCATCCCAGATTTCTCAAGAATAGCCAAACCAATCACCAACTTGTTGAAACATCAAGTCAAGTTTGTGTGGTCGTCAGAATGTGAGGCAGCGTTTCAAACCTTGAAGAAGTGTTTGACTACTGCACCAGTCCTAGCTCAGCCAGATATTGAAAAGCCATTTGATGTGTATTGTGATGCATCCGGTACTGGTCTCGGCTGTGTTTTGATGCAAGAGGGCAGAGTTATTGCATATGCTTCACGACAACTCCGACCTCATGAAGAAAATTATCCTACTCATGACTTAGAATTGGCAGCTGTGGTTCATGCCTTGAAAATCTGGCGCCACTATTTGCTAGGCAGCACCTGCAATGTGTATACAGATCACAAGAGCCTGAAGTACATCTTTACACAAGAAGAACTGAACATGAGGCAGCGAAGATGGCTTGAGTTGATCAAAGATTATGATATTGAAGTGCATTATCACCCTGGCAAAGCTAACGTGGTTGCTGACGCACTCAGTCGGAAGGCTCACTGCAACTGTCTGACTGTGAAGCCTTATAGTCTGTCGTTGTGCGGTGAGTTGGAAAAGTTGGGCATAAAAATAGTTCCACAGGGCAGTCTGGCAAACATCAGTATTGAAACTTCTATCCGTGATGAGATCGTGGTTGCTCAAAAGGGAAGCAAGGGCATCAAGCATATCAAAGAAAAAGTCCAGGCAGGAAAGGCAGATTGTTTCAGAATTGATGATGAGGGCGTCGTATGGTTCAAGAATCGTTTGGTAGTTCCAAAAGTTCTGGAGCTACGTCGCAAAATTCTTGATGAAGCTCATCTGACCAGATACACTATCCACCCAGGAAGCAATAAGATGTACCAGGATTTGAAACAGAAATTCTGGTGGACCAAGATGAAGATAGAAATTGCGCAGTACGTGACGAGATGTGACACATGTCAGAAGGTCAAGGCTGTGCACATGAAGCCTGGTGGAGAGCTACAACCATTGCCTGTTCCCGCGTGGAAATGGGAAGATATTAGCATGGATTTCGTTGTGGGATTGCCCAAAACATCAAGCGGTTATGATTCCATTTGGGTAATCGTCGACCGCCTCACTAAGCAAGCTCACTTCTTGCCAGTCAAGCTCAAATACACGGCAGCGACTTATGCAAATCTCTACATAGAGCATATGATGAAGCTCCATGGGGTGCCGAAGACCATTGTTTCTGATCGAGGCACTCAGTTCATATCCAAGTTTTGGAGATCTTTCCATGAATCATTGGGCACAAAACTTCTGCATAGTACGGCTTATCATCCGCAGACTGACGGGCAGACAGAGAGAGTCAACCAAGTGCTTGAAGATATGTTGAGAGCCTGTGCATTGAATTACCCTGACAAGTGGGACAAGTGTTTGGCGTTAGCTGAATTCTCGTACAACAACAGCTATCAAGAAAGCATCAAGATGGCTCCGTTCGAGGCAGTATACGGCCGCAGATGTCGTACTCCATTGAATTGGTCCGAGCCCGGTGAAAGATGGCTTTATGGAGTCGACTTGGTCAATGAAGCCGAAGAGAAGGTTCGATTAATACAAGAGAATCTGAAAGTGGCTCAGTCTCGACAGAAAAGCTATGCCGATCAGCGGCGTAGACCATTAGCATTCAAGGTTGGAGATTATGTGTACTTGAAGGTTTCGCCTATGAAAGGGGTCAACCGTTTTGGGGTCAAAGGCAAGTTAGCCCCGCGCTACATTGGACCATTCGTAATCACCGAGCGTGTGGGAAAAGTTGCCTACCGGTTGCAATTGCCAGATCATCTGTCAGAAGTGCACAATGTGTTTCATGTATCTCAGCTAAAGAAATGTCTGCGAGTTCCCGACCAAGTGACCGATGTGGAAGGTATGGTACTGGAGCCCGAATTGACATACTCAGAATATCCAGTACGGGTTTTGGACATAAAGGACCGTGTCACTCGAAGGACCACAACTAGATGGTACAAGATTCAATGGAGTCAACATTCCGAAGACGAAGCCACCTGGGAATCTGAGGACTACCTGGCGGAGAATTTTCCGGAATTCTTTGCCACCCTGTAACTGTAATAGTCTGACTAGTACTCCCTGTGTTAAAAACCCTCCTACTTATTTTGTGAGCTAGTGCAAGTATAGTTTACCTTATGTATTTTCTTTTCCATTACTTTGTTTCAATGTCTAGTTTAGCAATCTCGGGACGAGATTTCTTTTAGGGGGGAAGGCTGTAATACCCTGGGTATTACGGAATAAATAACCTGCCATGTCATCATATTTAACTTAATTAATTTGCATATGATTGTGCTTAGGGACCTAGAGTGGCTTGGATTGATAAAGTATTGGATTGAAAATTTAAAATCCTAATTGCATATTTGAAATAACCCTAGATTTAGCCCCAAAACCCTAATTCAAAATCTAGAAGGAATCTGGGGGTGATCCTTTAATGAAAGTTGTAGATCTAATTAAATGTGACAACTTTTATTTTTGGAGATTTTGAAGTTCTGTTATGAAAATTTGAATTTAACTCAAAACAGTGAATAAAAAAAATTGAATTTGAAATGCCATTTCAAAAATTAATTGGAATCTGACAAAACTTCCTTAATGAAAGTTGTAAAGCTCTCTGAGGGGAACAACTTCTATTTTAGCCATTTTTCAAGTTGTTGTGTAAAATCAAAAGTAATTTTGAAAATACAGTTTGAAATTCAAAAACCCTATTCATCCCCTTTTGAATAGATTTCAAATTTGGCCAAATTTGGAGTTGGTCCAAAAACAAAAAGTGTTCAGTTTTCTGAGCACTACAACTTTGCTTTTTACCATTTTTCCTTTTTCCATTTGAATTTGACCGAATTCCACAAAAAAAACAAAAATGGGAGTGGTTGAGCTACAGTAACCCGGGATGGGCACTGTCCTCCTCGCGCTGTTCGCGCGTCGCCGGCGTGGGCGCGTCGCCGTCGGTCGGCCACGCCCGTCCCTGCTCCCACGTTGCTCAAATACGGGCCGTTGACGCCTTTTCTCCCTCTCCCTCTCGTCCTCTGCCCTATAAATACGACGAGCGGGCCGCCTTCTTCTTTTTCCCGTTTCCCGGCTCGCCGGAGTTCGCTCGGTTCGCCGGCAAAATTCGCCCACACCGCACCACCATCACTCTCTCCATCTCGTGAGCATCTAGCCAACTCTCTTGCGCACCTCCCGAGCCCACTGGTGGAAGCTGTAGTGGCTCGAGGGTGCCGGTGTACTCGTCGCCGTCGCTGCGGGTGCCCGGAGCGCCGCCGCGAGCCGCGTGCGGTGTCGAGACCGATTAGGTGAGTTCTGGGGATCCTTAGCTTGTGTCCGAGGCTCCATGTAGCCTGTAGTTTCTCATGCTTGCGACCGTATGCTCTGTGGTGGTCCAGTGTCGCCGGAACGGGGGAGTTACCGTCGGAGCACGCCGCCGCCGTTGCGGTCACCGTCAAGCTCGTCCCTTCGGGCCACCTCTGCCTTCACCACCTTGTCACCGAGACCCGTGGTGAGCTGATGACCCTCCCCAACCCCTCTGTTATTACCTCGCGGGTCCGGCGTGGGCGGCGTAGATCCGCCGGGCTGCGCGT